>JAKSZU010000346.1:0-181212 GCA_026018925.1 Tupaia tana | reverse complement strand
ACAAAAGATGGAGCTGAGAGGCAGAGAGAAATTCTACCTTTAAAAAAATCGTAAAAAGGAAAAATTACCAAAAAAAATGAGGAGACAGGATCAGAGAGAGACAGAGACCTCAGAGACACAGAGACAGGGATAGAAGGCCAGAGGGGCTCCCTACCACACTAGCTTTGCTTGCTGGAGGCTGAATTATGAGTAGAAAATCTTCATTTCGCATGTGCCCTGAAATATCTAGATCCCAGTATCCATGTGGAATCTTCTCAGAGAATGGCTCAACTCTCCTGCCTTTGAGAAAGGAGCAGAAGGGCTTATTAACAAAACAAAAGATGGAGCTGAGAGCCAGAGAGAAATTCTACCTTTAAAAAAATCGTATAAAGGAAAAATTACCAAAAAAAGAGGAGACAGGAGCAGAGAGAGACAGAGACCTCAGAGACACAGAGACAGGCTAGAAGGCCAGAGGGGCTCCCTACCACACTAGCTTTGCTTGCTGGAGGCTGAATTATGAGTAGAAAATCTTCATTTCACCTGTGCCCTGAAATATCTAGTTCCCAGTATCCATGTGGAATCTTCTCAGAGAATGGCTCAACTCTCATGCTGGGAGAAAGGAGCAGAAGGGCTTATTAACAAAACAAAAGATGGAGCTGAGAGCCAGAGAGAAATTCTACCTTTAAAAAAATCTTAAAAAGAAAAATTACCAAAAAATTGAGGAGACAGGAGCAGAGAGAGACAGAGACCTCAGAGACACAGAGACAGGGATAGAAGGCCAGAGGGGCTCCCTACCACACTAGCTTTGATTGCTGGAGGCTGAATTATGAGTAGGAAATCTTCATTTCGCCTGTGCCCTGAAATATCTAGTTCCCAGTATCCATGTGGAATCTTCTCAGAGAATGGCTCAACTCTCCTGCCTGGGAGAAAGGAGCAGAAGGGCTTATTAACAAAACAAAAGATGGAGCTGAGAGCCAGAGAGAAATTCTACCTTTAAAAAAATCGTAAAAAGGAAAAATTACCCAAAAAAATGAGGAGACAGGAGCAGAGAGAGACAGAGACCTCAGAGACACAGAGACAGGGATAGAAGGCCAGAGGGGCTCCCTACCACACTAGCTTTGCTTGCTGGAGGCTGAATTATGAGTAGAAAATCTTCATTTCGCCTGTGCCCTGAAATATCTAGTTCCCAGTATCCATGTGGAATCTTCTCAGAGAATGGCTCAACTCTCCTGCCTGGGAGAAAGGAGCAGAAGGGCTTATAAACAAAACAAAAGATGGAGCTGAGAGCCAGAGAGAAATTCTACCTTTAAAAAAATCGTAAAAAGGAAAAATTACCAAAAAAAATGAGGAGACAGGAGCAGAGAGAGACAGAGATCTCAGAGACACAGAGACAGGGATAGAAGGCCAGAGGGGCTCCCTACCACACTAGCTTTGATTGCTGGAGGCTGAATTATGAGCAGAAAATCTTCATTTCGCCTGTGCCCTGAAATATCTAGTTCCCAGTATCCATGTGGAATCCTCTCAGAGAATGGCTCAACTCTCCTGCCTGGGAGAAAGGAGCAGAAGGGCTTATTAACAAAACAAAAGATGGAGCTGAGAGCCAGAGAGAAATTCTACCTTTAAAAAAATCGTAAAAAGGAAAAATTACCAAAAAAAATGAGGAGACAGGAGCAGAGAGAGACAGAGGCCTCAGAGACACAGAGACAGGGATAGAAGGCCAGAGGGGCTCCCTACCACACTAGCTTTGCTTGCTGGAGGCTGAATTATGAGTAGAAAATCTTCATTTCGCCTGTGCCCTGAAATATCTAGTTCCCAGTATCCATGTGGAATCTTCTCAGAGAATGGCTCAACTCTCCTGCCTGGGAGAAAGGAGCAGAAGGGCTTATTAACGAAACAAAAGATGGAGCTGAGAGCCAGAGAGACATTCTACCTTTAAAAAAATCGTAAAAAGGAAAAATTACCAAAAAAATGAGGAGACAGGTGCAGAGAGAGACAGAGACCTCAGAGACACAGAGACAGGGATAGAAGGCCAGAGGGGCTCCCTACCACACTAGCTTTGCATGCTGGAGGCTGAATTATGAGTAGAAAATCTACATTTCACCTGTGCCCTGATATATCTAATTCCCAGTATCCATGTGGAATCTTCTCAGAGAATGGCTCAACTCTCCTGCCTGGGAGAAAGGAGCCGAAGGGCTTATTAACAAAACAAAAGATGGAGCTGAGAGCCAGAGAGAAATTCTACCTTAAAAAAAATCGTATAAAGGAAAAATTACCAAAAAAAAGAGGAGACAGGAGCAGAGAGAGACAGAGACCTCAGAGACACAGAGACAGGGATAGAAGGCCAGAGGGGCTCCCTACCACACTAGCTTTGCTTGCTGGAGGCTGAATTATGAGTAGAAAATCTTCATTTCGCCTGTGCCCTGAAATATCTAGTTCCCAGTATCCATGTGGAAACTTCTCAGAGAATGGCTCAACTCTCCTGCCTGGGAGAAAGGAGAAGAAGGGCTTATTAACAAAACAAAAGATGGAGCTGAGAGCCAGAGAGAAATTCTACCTTTAAAAAAATCGTAAAAAGGAAAAATTACTAAAAAAAAATGAAGAGACAGGAGCAGAGAGAGACAGAGACCTCAGAGACACAGAGACAGGGATAGAAGGCCAGAGGGGCTCCCTACCACACTAGCTTTGCTTGCTGGAGGCTGAATTATGAGTAGAAAATCTTCATTTCGCCTGTGCCCTGAAATATCTAGTTCCCAGTATCCATGTGGAATCTTCTCAGAGAATGGATCAACTCTCCTGCCTGGGAGAAAGGAGCAGAAGGGCTTATTAACAAAACAAAAGATGGAGCTGAGAGTCAGAGAGAAATTCTACCTTTAAAAAAATCGTAAAAAGGAAAAATTACCAAAAAAATGAGGAGACAGGGGCAGAAAGAGACAGAGACCTCAGAGACACAGAGACAGGGATAGAAGGCCAGAGGGGCTCCCTACCACACTAGCTTTGCTTGCTGGAGGCTGAGTTATGAGTAGAAAATCTACATTTCACCTGTGCCCTGAAATTTCTATTTCCCAGTATCCATGTGGAATCTTCTCAGAGAATGGCTCAACTCTCCTGCCTGGGAGAAAGGAGCAGAAAGGCTTATTAACAAAACAAAAGATGGAGCTGAGAGGCAGAGAGAAATTCTACCTTTAAAAAAATCGTAAAAAGGAAAAATTACCAAAAAAAATGAGGAGACAGGATCAGAGAGAGACAGAGACCTCAGAGACACAGAGACAGGGATAGAAGGCCAGAGGGGCTCCCTACCACACTAGCTTTGCTTGCTGGAGGCTGAATTATGAGTAGAAAATCTTCATTTCGCATGTGCCCTGAAATATCTAGATCCCAGTATCCATGTGGAATCTTCTCAGAGAATGGCTCAACTCTCCTGCCTTTGAGAAAGGAGCAGAAGGGCTTATTAACAAAACAAAAGATGGAGCTGAGAGCCAGAGAGAAATTCTACCTTTAAAAAAATCGTATAAAGGAAAAATTACCAAAAAAAGAGGAGACAGGAGCAGAGAGAGACAGAGACCTCAGAGACACAGAGACAGGCTAGAAGGCCAGAGGGGCTCCCTACCACACTAGCTTTGCTTGCTGGAGGCTGAATTATGAGTAGAAAATCTTCATTTCACCTGTGCCCTGAAATATCTAGTTCCCAGTATCCATGTGGAATCTTCTCAGAGAATGGCTCAACTCTCATGCTGGGAGAAAGGAGCAGAAGGGCTTATTAACAAAACAAAAGATGGAGCTGAGAGCCAGAGAGAAATTCTACCTTTAAAAAAATCTTAAAAAGAAAAATTACCAAAAAATTGAGGAGACAGGAGCAGAGAGAGACAGAGACCTCAGAGACACAGAGACAGGGATAGAAGGCCAGAGGGGCTCCCTACCACACTAGCTTTGATTGCTGGAGGCTGAATTATGAGTAGGAAATCTTCATTTCGCCTGTGCCCTGAAATATCTAGTTCCCAGTATCCATGTGGAATCTTCTCAGAGAATGGCTCAACTCTCCTGCCTGGGAGAAAGGAGCAGAAGGGCTTATTAACAAAACAAAAGATGGAGCTGAGAGCCAGAGAGAAATTCTACCTTTAAAAAAATCGTAAAAAGGAAAAATTACCCAAAAAAATGAGGAGACAGGAGCAGAGAGAGACAGAGACCTCAGAGACACAGAGACAGGGATAGAAGGCCAGAGGGGCTCCCTACCACACTAGCTTTGCTTGCTGGAGGCTGAATTATGAGTAGAAAATCTTCATTTCGCCTGTGCCCTGAAATATCTAGTTCCCAGTATCCATGTGGAATCTTCTCAGAGAATGGCTCAACTCTCCTGCCTGGGAGAAAGGAGCAGAAGGGCTTATAAACAAAACAAAAGATGGAGCTGAGAGCCAGAGAGAAATTCTACCTTTAAAAAAATCGTAAAAAGGAAAAATTACCAAAAAAAATGAGGAGACAGGAGCAGAGAGAGACAGAGATCTCAGAGACACAGAGACAGGGATAGAAGGCCAGAGGGGCTCCCTACCACACTAGCTTTGATTGCTGGAGGCTGAATTATGAGCAGAAAATCTTCATTTCGCCTGTGCCCTGAAATATCTAGTTCCCAGTATCCATGTGGAATCCTCTCAGAGAATGGCTCAACTCTCCTGCCTGGGAGAAAGGAGCAGAAGGGCTTATTAACAAAACAAAAGATGGAGCTGAGAGCCAGAGAGAAATTCTACCTTTAAAAAAATCGTAAAAAGGAAAAATTACCAAAAAAAATGAGGAGACAGGAGCAGAGAGAGACAGAGGCCTCAGAGACACAGAGACAGGGATAGAAGGCCAGAGGGGCTCCCTACCACACTAGCTTTGCTTGCTGGAGGCTGAATTATGAGTAGAAAATCTTCATTTCGCCTGTGCCCTGAAATATCTAGTTCCCAGTATCCATGTGGAATCTTCTCAGAGAATGGCTCAACTCTCCTGCCTGGGAGAAAGGAGCAGAAGGGCTTATTAACGAAACAAAAGATGGAGCTGAGAGCCAGAGAGACATTCTACCTTTAAAAAAATCGTAAAAAGGAAAAATTACCAAAAAAATGAGGAGACAGGTGCAGAGAGAGACAGAGACCTCAGAGACACAGAGACAGGGATAGAAGGCCAGAGGGGCTCCCTACCACACTAGCTTTGCATGCTGGAGGCTGAATTATGAGTAGAAAATCTACATTTCACCTGTGCCCTGATATATCTAATTCCCAGTATCCATGTGGAATCTTCTCAGAGAATGGCTCAACTCTCCTGCCTGGGAGAAAGGAGCCGAAGGGCTTATTAACAAAACAAAAGATGGAGCTGAGAGCCAGAGAGAAATTCTACCTTAAAAAAAATCGTATAAAGGAAAAATTACCAAAAAAAAGAGGAGACAGGAGCAGAGAGAGACAGAGACCTCAGAGACACAGAGACAGGGATAGAAGGCCAGAGGGGCTCCCTACCACACTAGCTTTGCTTGCTGGAGGCTGAATTATGAGTAGAAAATCTTCATTTCGCCTGTGCCCTGAAATATCTAGTTCCCAGTATCCATGTGGAAACTTCTCAGAGAATGGCTCAACTCTCCTGCCTGGGAGAAAGGAGAAGAAGGGCTTATTAACAAAACAAAAGATGGAGCTGAGAGCCAGAGAGAAATTCTACCTTTAAAAAAATCTTAAAAAGAAAAATTACCAAAAAATTGAGGAGACAGGAGCAGAGAGAGACAGAGACCTCAGAGACACAGAGACAGGGATAGAAGGCCAGAGGGGCTCCCTACCACACTAGCTTTGCTTGCTGGAGGCTGAATTATGAGTAGAAAATCTTCATTTCGCCTGTGCCCTGAAATATCTTTTTCCCAGTATCCATGTGGAAACTTCTCAGAGAATGGCTCAACTCTCCTGCCTGGGAGAAAGGAGCAGAAGGGCTTATTAACAAAACAAAAGATGGAGCTGAGAGCCAGAGAAAAATTCTACCTTTAAAAAAATCGTAACAAGGAAAAATTACCAAAAAAAATGAGGAGACAGGAGCAGAGAGAGACAGAGAACTCAGAGACACAGAGACAGGGATAGAAGGCCAGAGGGGCTCCCTACCACACTAGCTTTGCTTGCTGGAGGCTGAATTATGAGTAGAAAATCTTCATTTCGCCTGTGCCCTGAAATATCTAGTTCCCAGTATCCATGTGGAATCTTCTCAGAGAATGGCTCAACTCTCCTGCCTGGGAGAAAGGAGCAGAAGGGCTTATTAACAAAACAAAAGATGGAGCGGAGAGCCAGAGAGAAATTCTACCTTTAAAATAATCGTGAAAAAAGGAAAAATTACCAAAAAAAAGATGAGACAGGAGCAGAGAGAGACAGAGACCTCCTAGACACAGAGACAGGGATAGAAGGCCAGAGGGGCTCCCTACCACACTAGCTTTGCTTGCTGGAGGCTGAATTATGAGTCGAAAATCTTCATTTCGCCTGTGCCCTGTAATATCTAGTTCCCAGTATCCATGTGGAATCTTCTCAGAGAATGGCTCAACTCTCCTGCCTGGGAGAAAGGAGTAGAAGGGCTTATTAACAAAACAAAAGATGGAGCTGAGAGCCAGAGAGAAATTTTACCTTTAAAAAAATCGTAAAAAGGAAAAATTACCCAAGAAAATGAGGAGACAGGAGCAGAGAGAGACAGAGACCTCAGAGACACAGAGACAGGGATAGAAGGCCAGAGGGGCTCCCTACCACACTAGCTTTGCTTGCTGGAGGCTGAATTATGAGTAGAAAATCTTCATTTCGCCTGTGCCCTGAAATATCTAGTTCCCAGTATCCATGTGGAATCTTCTCAGAGAATGGCTCAACTCTCCTGCCTGGGAGAAAGGAGAAGAAGGGCTTATTAACAAAACAAAAGATGGAGCTGAGAGCCAGAGAGAAATTCTACCTTTAAAAAAATCGTAAAAATGAAAAAGTACCAAAAGAAATGAGTAGACAGGATCAGAGAGAGACAGAGACCTCAGAGACACAGAGACAGGGATAGAAGGCCAGAGGGGCTCCCTACCACACTAGCTTTGATTGCTGGAGGCTGAATTATGAGTAGAAAATCTTCATTTCGCCTGTGCCCTGAAATATCTAGTTCCCAGTATCCATGTGGAATCCTCTCAGAGAATGGCTCAACTCTCCTGCCTGGGAGAAAGGAGCAGAAGGGCTTATTAACAAAACAAAAGATGGAGCTGAGAGCCAGAGAGAAATTCTACCTTTAAAAAAATCGTAAAAAGGAAAAATTACCAAAAAACTGAGGAGACAGGAGCAGAGAGAGACAGAGACCTCAGAGACACAGAGACAGGGATAGAAGGCCAGAGGGGCTCCCTACCACACTAGCTTTGCTTGCTGGAGGCTGAATTATGAGTAGAAAATCTTCATTTCGCCTGTGCCCTGAAATATCTAGTTCCCAGTATCCATGTGGAATCTTCTCAGAGAATGGCTCAACTCTCCTGCCTGGGAGAAAGGAGCAGAAGTGCTTATTAACAAAACAAAAGATGGAGCTGAGAGCCAGAGAGAAATTCTACCTTTAAAAAAATCGTAAAAAGGAAAAATTACCCAAAAAACTGAGGAGAGAGGAGCAGAGAGAGACAGAGACCTCAGAGACACAGAGACAGGGATAGAAGGTCATAGGGGCTCCCTACCACACTAGCTTTGCTTGCTGGAGGCTGAATTATGAGTAGAAAATCTTCATTTCGCCTGTGCCCTGAAATATCTAGTTCCCAGTATCCATGTGGAATCTTCTCAGAGAATGGCTCAACTCTCCTGCCTGGGAGAAAGGATCAGAAGGGCTTATTAACAAAAAAAAAGATGGAGCTGAGAGCCAGAGAGAAATTCTACCTTTAAAAAAATCGTAAAAAGGAAAAATTACCCAAGAAAAAGAGGAGACAGGAGCAGAGAGAGACAGAGACCTCAGAGACACAGAGACAGGGATAGAAGGCCAGAGGGGCTCCCTACCACACTAGCTTTGCTTGCTGGAGGCTGAATTATGAGTAGAAAATCTTCATTTCGCCTGTGCCCTGAAATATCTATTTCCCAGTATCCATGTGGAATCTTCTCAGAGAATGGCTCAACTCTCCTGCCTGGGAGAAAGGAGCAGAAGGGCTTATTAACAAAACAAAAGATGGAGCGGAGAGCCAGAGAGAAATTCTACCTTTAAAATAATGGTAAAATGGAAAAATTACCAAAAAAATGATGAGACAGGAGCAGAGAGAGACAGAGACCTCCTAGACACAGAGACAAGGATAGAAGGCCAGAGGGGCTCCCTACCACACTAGCTTTGCTTGCTGGAGGCTGAATTATGAGTAGAAAATCTTCATTTCGCCTGTGCCCTGAAATATCTAGTTCCCAGTATCCATGTGGAATCTTCTCAGAGAATGGCTCAACTCTCCTGCCTGGGAGAAAGGAGCAGAAGGGCTTATTAACAAAACAAAAGATGGAGCTGAGAGCCAGAGAGAAATTCTACCTTTAAAAAAATCGTAAAAAGGAAAAATTACCCAAGAAAATGAGGAGACAGGAGCAGAGTGAGACAGAGACCTCAGAGACACAGAGACAGGGATAGAAGGCCAGAGGGGCTCCCTACCACACTAGCTTTGCTTGCTGGAGGCTGAATTATGAGTAGAAAATCTTCATTTCGCCTGTGCCCTGAAATATCTAGTTCCCAGTATCCATGTGGAATCTTCTCAGAGAATGGCTCAACTCTCCTGCCTGGGAGAAAGGAGAAGAAGGGCTTATTAACAAAACAAAAGATGGAGCTGAGAGCCAGAGAGAAATTCTACCTTTAAAAAAATCGTAAAAATGAAAAAGTACCAAAAGAAATGAGTAGACAGGATCAGAGAGAGACAGAGACCTCAGAGACACAGAGACAGGGATAGAAGGCCAGCGAGGCTCCCTACCACACTAGCTTTGATTGCTGGAGGCTGAATTATGAGTAGAAAATCTTCATTTCGCCTGGGCCCTGAAATATCTAGTTCCCAGTATCCATGTGGAATCCTCTCAGAGAATGGCTCAACTCTCCTGCCTGGGAGAAAGGAGCAGAAGGGCTTATTAACAAAACAAAAGATGGAGCTGAGAGCCAGAGAGAAATTCTACCTTTAAAAAAATCGTAAAAAGGAAAAATTACCCAAAAAGTGAGGAGAGAGGAGCAGAGAGAGACAGAGACCTCACAGACACAGAGACAGGGATAGAAGGCCATAGGGGCTCCCTACCACACTAGCTTTGCTTGCTGGAGGCTGAATTATGAGTAGAAAATCTTCATTTCGCCTGTGCCCTGAAATATCTAGTTCCCAGTATCCATGTGGAATCTTCTCAGAGAATGACTCAACTCTCCTGCCTGGGAGAAAGGATCAGAAGGGCTTATTAACAAAAAAAAAAGATGGAGCTGAGAGCCAGAGAGAAATTCTACCTTTAAAAAAATCGTAAAAAGGAAAAATTACCCAAGAAACAGAGGAGACAGGAGCAGAGAGAGACAGAGACCTCAGAGACACAGAGACAGGGATAGAAGGCCAGAGGGGCTCCCTACCACACTAGCTTTGCTTGCTGGAGGCTGAATTATGAGTAGAAATTCTTCATTTCGCCTGTGCCCTGAAATATCTAGTTCTCAGTATCCATGCGGAAACTTCTCAGAGAATGGCTCAACTCTCCAGCCTGGGAGAAAGGAGCAGAAGGGCTTATTAACAAAACAAAAGATGGAGTTGAGAGCCAGAGAGAAATTCTACCTTTAAAAAAATCGTAAAAAGGAAAAATTACCAAAAAAATATGAGGAGACAGGAGCAGAGAGAGACAGAGACCTCAGAGACACAGAGACAGGGATAGAAGGCCAGAGGGGCTCCCTACCACACTAGCTTTGCTTGCTGGAGGCTGAATTATGAGTAGAAAATCTTCATTTCGCCTGTGCCCTGAAATATCTAGTTCCCAGTATCCATGTGGAATCTTCTCAGAGAATGGCTCAACTCTCCTGCCTGGGAGAAAGGAGCAGAAGCTCTTATTAACAAAACAAAAGATGGAGCTGAGAGGCAGAGAGAAATTCTACCTTTAAAAAAATCGTAAAAAGGATAAATTACCAAAAAAAAATGAGGAGACAGGAGCAGAGAGAGACAGAGACCTCAGAGACACAGAGACAGGGATAGAAGGCCAGAGGGGCTCCCTACCACACTAGCTTTGCTTGCTGGAGGCTGAATTATGAGTAGAAAATCTTCATTTCGCCTGTGCCCTGAAATATCTAGTTCCCAGTATCCATGTGGAATCTTCTCAGAGAATGGCTCAACTCTCCTGCCTGGGAGAAAGGAGCAGAAGGGCTTATTAACAAAACAAAAGATGGAGCTGAGAGCCAGAGAGAAACTCTACCTTTAAAAAAATCGTAAAAAGGAAAAATAACCAAAAAAAAATGAGGAGACAGGAGCAGAGAGAGACAGAGACCTCAGAGACACAGAGACAGGGATAGAAGGCCAGAGGGGCTCCCTACCACACTAGCTTTGCTTGCTGGAGGCTGAATTATGAGTAGAAAATCTTCATTTCGCCTGTGCCGTGAAATATCTAGTTCCCAGTATCCATGTGGAATCTTCTCAGAGAATGGCTCAACTCTCCTGCCTGGCAGAAAGGAGCAGAAGGGCTTATTAACAAAACAAAAGATGGAGCTGAGAGCCAGAGAGAAATTCTACCTTTAAAAAAATCGTAAAAAGGAAAAATTACCCAAGAAAATGAGGAGACAGGATCAGAGAGAGACAGAGACCTCAGAGACACAGAGACAGGGATAGAAGGCCAGAGGGGCTCCCTACCACACTAGCTTTGCTTGCTGGAGGCTGAATTATGAGTAGAAAATCTTCATTTCGCCTGTGCCCTGAAATATCTAGTTCCCAGTATCCATGTGGAATCTTCTCAGAGAATGGCTCAACTCTCCTGCCTGGGAGAAAGGATCAGAAGGGCTTATTAACAAAAAAAAAAGATGGAGCTGAGAGCCAGAGAGAAATTCTACCTTTAAAAAAATCGTAAAAAGGAAAAATTACCCAAGAAAAAGAGGAGACAGGAGCAGAGAGAGACAGAGACCTCAGAGACACAGAGACAGGGATAGAAGGCCAGAGGGGCTCCTTACCACACTAGCTTTGCTTGCTGGAGGCTGAATTATGAGTAGAAAATCTTCATTTCGCCTGTGCCCTGAAATATCTAGTTCCCAGTATCCATGTGGAATCTTCTCAGAGAATGGCTCAACTCTCCTGCATGGGAGAAAGGAGCAGAAGGGCTTATTAACAAAACAAAAGATGGAGCTGAGAGCCAGAGAGAAATTCTTCCTTTAAAAAAATTGTAAAAAGAAAAATTACCAAAAATAAATGAGGAGACAGGAGAAGAGTGAGACAGAGACCTCAGAGACACAGAGACAGGGATAGAAGGCCAGAGGGGCTCCCTACCACACTAGCTTTGCTTGCTGGAGGCTGAATTATGAGTAGAAAATCTTCATTTCGCCTGTGCCCTGAAATATCTAATTCCCAGTATCCATGTGGAACCTTCTCAGAGAATGGCTCAACTCTCCTGCCTGGGAGAAAGGAGCAGAAGGACTTATTAACAAAACAAAAGATGGAGCTGAGAGCCAGAGAGAAATTCTCCCTTTAAAAAATCGTAAACAGGAAAAATTACCAAAAAAAATGAGGAGAAAGGAGCAGAGAGAGACAGAGACTTCAGAGACACAGAGACAGGGATAGAAGGCCAGAGGGGCTCCCTACCACACTAGCTTTGCTTGCTGGAGGCTGAATTATGAGTAGAAATTCTTCATTTCGCCTGTGCCCTGAAATATCTAGTTCTCAGTATCCATGCGGAAACTTCTCAGAGAATGGCTCAACTCTCCAGCCTGGGAGAAAGGAGCAGAAGGGCTTATTAACAAAACAAAAGATGGAGCTGAGAGCCAGAGAGAAATTCTACCTTTAAAAAAATCGTAAAAAGGAAAAATTACCAAAAAAATATGAGGAGACAGGAGCAGAGAGAGACAGAGACCTCAAAGACACAGAGACAGGGATAGAAGGCCAGAGGGGCTCCCTACCACACTAGCTTTGCTTGCTGGAGGCTGAATTATGAGTAGAAAATCTTCATTTCGCCTGTGCCCTGAAATATCTAGTTCCCAGTATAAATGTGGAATCTTCTCAGAGAATGGCTCAACTCTCCTGCCTGGGAGAAAGGAGCAGAAGCTCTTATTAACAAAACAAAAGATGGAGCTGAGAGGCAGAGAGAAATTCTACCTTTAAAAAAATCGTAAAAAGGATAAATTACCAAAAAAAAATGAGGAGACAGGAGCAGAGAGAGACAGAGACCTCAGAGACACAGAGACAGGGATAGAAGGCCAGAGGGGCTCCCTACCACACTAGCTTTGCTTGCTGGAGGCTGAATTATGAGTAGAAAATCTTCATTTCGCCTGTGCCCTGAAATATCTAGTTCCCAGTATCCATGTGGAATCTTCTCAGAGAATGGCTCAACTCTCCTGCCTGGGAGAAAGGAGCAGAAGGGCTTATTAACAAAACAAAAGATGGAGCTGAGAGCCAGAGAGAAACTCTACCTTTAAAAAAATCGTTAAAAGGAAAAATAACCAAAAAAAAATGAGGAGACAGGAGCAGAGAGAGACAGAGACCTCAGAGACACAGAGACAGGGATAGAAGGCCAGAGGGGCTCCCTACCACACTAGCTTTGCTTGCTGGAGGCTGAATTATGAGTAGAAAATCTTCATTTCGCCTGTGCCGTGAAATATCTAGTTCCCAGTATCCATGTGGAATCTTCTCAGAGAATGGCTCAACTCTCCTGCCTGGCAGAAAGGAGCAGAAGGGCTTATTAACAAAACAAAAGATGGAGCTGAGAGCCAGAGAGAAATTCTACCTTTAAAAAAATCGTAAAAAGGAAAAATTACCCAAGAAAATGAGGAGACAGGATCAGAGAGAGACAGAGACCTCAGAGACACAGAGACAGGGATAGAAGGCCAGAGGGGCTCCCTACCACACTAGCTTTGCTTGCTGGAGGCTGAATTATGAGTAGAAAATCTTCATTTCGCCTGTGCCCTGAAATATCTAGTTCCCAGTATCCATGTGGAATCTTCTCAGAGAATGGCTCAACTCTCCAGCCTGGGAGAAAAGAGCAGAAGGGCTTATTAACAAAACAAAAGATGGAGCTGAGAGCCAGAGAGAAATTCTACCTTTAAAAAAATCGTAAAAAGGAAAAATTACCAAAAAAATATGAGGAGACAGGAGCAGAGAGAGACAGAGACCTCAGAGACACAGAGACAGGGATAGAAGGCCAGAGGGGCTCCCTACCACACTAGCTTTGCTTGCTGGAGGCTGAATTATGAGTAGAAAATCTTCATTTCGCCTGTGCCCTGAAATATCTAGTTCCCAGTATCCATGTGGAATCTTCTCAGAGAATGGCTCAACTCTCCTGCCTGGGAGAAAGGCGCAGAAGGGCTTATTAACAAAACAAAAGATGGAGCTGAGAGCCAGAGAGAAACTCTACCTTTAAAAAAATCGTAAAAAGTAAAAATAACCAAAAAAAAATGAGGAGACAGGAGCTGAGAGAGACAGAGACCTCAGAGACACAGAGACAGGGATAGAAGGCCAGAGGGGCTCCCTACCACACTAGCTTTGCTTGCTGGAGGCTGAATTATGAGTAGAAAATCTTCATTTCGCCTGTGCCGTGAAATATCTAGTTCCCAGTATCCATGTGGAATCTTCTCAGAGAATGGCTCAACTCTCCTGCCTGGCAGAAAGGAGCAGAAGGGCTTATTAACAAAACAAAAGATGGAGCTGAGAGCCAGAGAGAAATTCTACCTTTAAAAAAATCGTAAAAAGGAAAAATTACCCAAGAAAATGAGGAGACAGGAGCACAGAGAGACAGAGACCTCAGAGACACAGAGACAGGGATAGAAGGCCAGAGGGGCTCCCTACCACACTAGCTTTGCTTGCTGGAGGCTGAATTACGAGTAAAAAATCTGCATTTCGCCAGTGCCCTGAAATATCTAGTTCCCAGTATACATGTGGAAACTTCTCAGAGAATGGCTCAACTCTCCTGCCTGGGAGAAAGGAGCAGAAGGGCTTATTAACAAAACAAAAGATGGAGCTGAGAGCCAGAGAGAAATTCTTCCTTTAAAAAAATCGTAAAAAGAAAAATTACCAAAAAAAAATGAGGAGACAGGAGAAGAGAGAGACAGAGACCTCAGAGACACAGAGACAGGGATAGAAGGCCAGAGGGGCTCCCTACCACACTAGCTTTGCTTGCTGGAGGCTGAATTATGAGTAGAAAATCTTCATTTCGCCTGTGCCCTGAAATATCTAGTTCCCAGTATCCATGTGGAAACTTCTCAGAGAATGGCTCAACTCTCCTGCCTGGGAGAAAGGAGCAGAAGGACTTATTAACAAAACAAAAGATGGAGCTGAGAGCCAGAGAGAAATTCTACCTTTAAAAAAATCGTAAAAAGGAAAAATTACCAAAAAAATGAAGAGAAAGGAGCAGAGAGATACAGAGACTTCAGAGACACAGAGACAGCGATAGAAGGCCAGAGGGGCTCCCTACCACACTAGCTTTGCTTGCTGGAGGCTGAATTATGAGTAGAAATTCTTCATTTCGCCTGTGCCCTGAAATATCTAGTTCTCAGTATCCATGCGGAAATTTCTCAGAGAATGGCTCAACTCTCCAGCCTGGGAGAAAAGAGCAGAAGGGCTTATTAACAAAACAAAAGATGGAGCTGAGAGCCAGAGAGAAATTCTACCTTTAAAAAAATCGTAAAAAGGAAAAATTACCAAAAAAATATGAGGAGACAGGAGAAGAGAGAGACAGAGACCTCAGAGACACAGAGACAGGGATAGAAGGCCAGAGGGGCTCCCTACCACACTAGCTTTGCTTGCTGGAGGCTGAATTATGAGTAGAAAATCTTCATTTCGCCTGTGCCCTGAAATATCTAGTTCCCAGTATCCATGTGGAATCTTCTCAGAGAATGGCTCAACTCTCCTGCCTGGGAGAAAGGCGCAGAAGGGCTTATTAACAAAACAAAAGATGGAGCTGAGAGCCAGAGAGAAACTCTACCTTTAAAAAAATCGTAAAAAGGAAAAATAACCAAAAAAAAATGAGGAGACAGGAGCAGAGAGAGACAGAGACCTCAGAGACACAGAGACAGGGATAGAAGGCCAGAGGGGCTCCCTACCACACTACCTTTGCTTGCTGGAGGCTGAATTATGAGTAGAAAATCTTCATTTCGCCTGTGCCGTGAAATATCTAGTTCCCAGTATCCATGTGGAATCTTCTCAGAGAATGGCTCAACTCTCCTGCCTGGCAGAAAGGAGCAGAAGGGCTTATTAACAAAACAAAAGATGGAGCTGAGAGCCAGAGAGAAATTCTACCTTTAAAAAAATCGTAAAAAGGAAAAATTACCCAAGAAAATGAGGAGTCAGGAGCAGAGAGAGACAGAGACCTCAGAGACACAGAGACAGGGATAGAAGGCCAGAGGGGCTCCTTAACACACTAGCTTTGCTTGCTGGAGGCTGAATTATGAGTAGAAAATCTTCATTTCGTCTGTGCCCTGAAATATCTAGTTCCCAGTATCCATGTGGAATCTTCTCAGAGAATGGCTCAACTCTCCTGCCTGGGAGAAAGGAGCAGAAGGGCTTATTAACAAAACAAAAGATGGAGCTGAGAGCCAGAGAGAAACTCTACCTTTAAAAAAATCGTAAAAAGGAAAAATAACCAAAAAAAAATGAGGAGACAGGAGCAGAGAGAGACAGAGACCTCAGAGACACAGAGACAGGGATAGAAGGCCAGAGGGGCTCCCTACCACACTAGCTTTGCTTGCTGGAGGCTGAATTATGAGTAGAAAATCTTCATTTCGCCTGTGCCCTGAAATATCTAGTTCCCAGTATAAATGTGTAATCTTCTCAGAGAATGGCTCAACTCTCCTGCCTGGGAGAAAGGAGCAGAAGGGCTTATTAACAAAACAAAAGATGGAGCTGAGAGCCAGAGAGAAATTCTACCTTTAAAAAAATCGTAAAAAGGAAAAATTACCCAAGAAAATGAGGAGACAGGAGCACAGAGAGACAGAGACCTCAGAGACACAGAGACAGGGATAGAAGGCCAGAGGGGCTCCCTACCACACTAGCTTTGCTTGCTGGAGGCTGAATTACGAGTAAAAAATCTACATTTCGCCAGTGCCCTGAAATATCTAGTTCCCAGTATCCATGTGGAAACTTCTCAGAGAATGGCTCAACTCTCCTGCCTGGGAGAAAGGAGCAGAAGGGCTTATTAACAAAACAAAAGATGGAGCTGAGAGCCAGAGAGAAATTCTACCTTTAAAAAAATCGTAAAAAGGAAAAATTACCCAAAAAACTGAGGAGACAGGAGCAGAGAGAGACAGAAACCTCATAGACACAGAGAGAGGGATAGAAGGCCAGAGGGGCTCCCTACCACACTAGCTTTGCTTGCTGGATGCTGAATTATGAGTAGAAAATCTTCATTTCGCCTGTGCGCTGAAATATCTAGTTCCCAGTATCCATGTGGAAACTTCTCAGAGAATGGCTCCACTCTCCTGCCTGGGAGAAAGGAGCAGAAGGGCTTATAAACAAAACAAAAGATGGAGCTGAGAGCCAGAGAGAAATTCTACCTTTAAAAATTCGTTAAAAGGAAAAATTACCAAAAAAAATGAGGAGACAGGTGCAGAGAGAGACAGAGACCTCAGAGACACAGAGACAGGGATAGAAGGCCAGAGGGGCTCCCTACCACACTAGCTTTGCTTGCTGGAGGCTGAATTATGAGTAGAAAATCTTCATTTCGCCTGTGCCCTGAAATATCTAATTCCAAGTATCCATGTGGAAACTTCTCAGAAAATGGCTCAACTCTCCGGCCTGGGAGAAAGAAGCAGAAGGGCTTATTAACAAAACAAAAGATGGAGCTGAGAGCCAGAGAGAAATTCTAAGTTTAAAAAAAATCGTAAAAAGGAAAAATTACCAAAAAAACTGAGGAGACAGGAGCAGAGAGAGACAGAGACCTCAGAGACACAGAGACAGGGATAGAAGGCCAGAGGGGCTCCCTACCACACTAGTTTTGCTTGCTGGAGGCTTAATTATGAGTAGAAAATCTTCATTTCGCCTGTGCCCTGAATTATCTAGTTCCCAGTATCCATGTGGAATCTTCTCAGAGAATGGCTCAACTCTCCTGCCTGGGAGAAAGGAGCAGAAGGGCTTATTAACGAAACAAAAGATGGAGCTGAGAGCCAGAGAGAAATTCTACCTTTAAAAAAATCGTAAAAAGGAAAAATTACCAAAAAAAACTGAGGAGATAGGAGCAGAGAGAGACAGAGACCTCAGAGACACAGAGACAGGGATAGAAGGCCAGAGGGGCTCCCTACCACACTAGCTTTGCTTGCTGGAGGCTGAATTATGAGTAGAAAATCTTCATTTCGCCTGTGCCCTGAAATATCTAGTTCCCAGTATCCATGTGGAATCTTCTCAGAGAGTGGCTCAACTCTCCTGCCTGGGAGAAAGGAGCAGAAGGGCTTATTAACAAAACAAAAGATGGAGCTGAGAGCCAGAGAGAAATTCTACCTTTAAAAAAATCGTAAAAAGGAAAAATAACCAAAAAAAAATGAGGAGACAGGAGCAGAGAGAGACAGAGACCTCAGAGACACAGAGACAGGGATAGAAGGCCAGAGGGGCTCCCTACCACACTAGCTTTGCTTGCTGGAGGCTGAATTATGAGTAGAAAATCTTCATTTCGCCTGTGCCCTGAAATATCTAGTTCCCAGTATCCATGTGGAATCTTCTCAGAGAATGACTCAACTCTCCTGCCTGGGAGAAAGGAGCAGAAGGGCTTATTAACAAAACAAAAGATGGAGCTGAGAGCCAGAGAGAAATTCTACCTTTAAAAAAATCGTAAAAAGGAAAAATTACCCAAGAAAATGAGGAGTCAGGAGCAGAGAGAGACAGAGACCTCAGAGACACAGAGACAGGGATAGAAGGCCAGAGGGGCTCCTTAACACACTAGCTTTGCTTGCTGGAGGCTGAATTATGAGTAGAAAATCTTCATTTCGTCTGTGCCCTGAAATATCTAGTTCCCAGTATCCATGTGGAATCTTCTCAGAGAATGGCTCAACTCTCCTGCCTGGGAGAAAGGAGCAGAAGGGCTTATTAACAAAACAAAAGATGGAGCTGAGAGCCAGAGAGAAACTCTACCTTTAAAAAAATCGTAAAAAGGAAAAATAACCAAAAAAAAATGAGACAGGAGCAGAGAGAGACAGAGAACTCAGAGACACAGAGACAGGGATAGAAGGCCAGAGGGGCTCCCTACCACACTAGCTTTGCTTGCTGGAGGCTGAATTATGAGTAGAAAATCTTCATTTCGCCTGTGCCCTGAAATATCTAGTTCCCAGTATACATGTGTAATCTTCTCAGAGAATGGCTCAACTCTCCTGCCTGGGAGAAAGGAGCAGAAGGGCTTATTAACAAAACAAAAGATGGAGCTGAGAGCCAGAGAGAAATTCTACCTTTAAAAAAATCGTAAAAAGTAAAAATTACCCAAGAAAATGAGGAGACAGGAGCACAGAGAGACAGAGACCTCAGAGACACAGAGACAGGGATAGAAGGCCAGAGGGGCTCCCTACCACACTAGCTTTGCTTGCTGGAGGCTGAATTACGAGTAAAAAATCTACATTTCGCCAGTGCCCTGAAATATCTAGTTCCCAGTATCCATGTGGAAACTTCTCAGAGAATGGCTCAACTCTCCTGCCTGGGAGAAAGGAGCAGAAGGGCTTATTAACAAAACAAAAGATGGAGCTGAGAGCCAGAGAGAAATTCTACCTTTAAAAAAATCGTAAAAAGGAAAAATTACCCAAAAAACTGAGGAGAGAGGAGCAGAGAGAGACAGAAACCTCATAGACACAGAGACAGGGATAGAAGGCCAGAGGGGCTCCCTACCACACTAGCTTTGCTTGCTGGATGCTGAATTATGAGTAGAAAATCTTCATTTCGCCTGTGCCCTGAAATATCTAGTTCCCAGTATCCATGTGGAAACTTCTCAGAGAATGGCTCCACTCTCCTGCCTGGGAGAAAGGAGCAGAAGGGCTTATTAACAAAACAAAAGATGGAGCTGAGAGCCAGAGAGAAATTCTACCTTTAAAAATTCGTAAAAAGGAAAAATTACCAAAAAAAATGAGGAGACAGGTGCAGAGAGAGACAGAGACCTCAGAGACACAGAGACAGGGATAGAAGGCCAGAGGGGCTCCCTACCACACTAGCTTTGCTTGCTGGAGGCTGAATTATGAGTAGAAAATCTTCATTTCGCCTGTGCCCTGAAATATCTAATTCCAAGTATCCATGTGGAAACTTCTCAGAAAATGGCTCAACTCTCCGGCCTGGGAGAAAGAAGCAGAAGGGCTTATTAACAAAACAAAAGATGGAGCTGAGAGCCAGAGAGAAATTCTAAGTTTAAAAAAAATCGTAAAAAGAAAAATTACCAAAAAAACTGAGGAGACAGGAGCAGAGAGAGACAGAGACCTCAGAGACACAGAGACAGGGATAGAAGGCCAGAGGGGCTCCCTACCACACTAGTTTTGCTTGCTGGAGGCTGAATTATGAGTAGAAAATCTTCATTTCGCCTGTGCCCTGAATTATCTAGTTCCCAGTATCCATGTGGAATCTTCTCAGAGAATGGCTCAACTCTCCTGCCTGGGAGAAAGGAGCAGAAGGGCTTA
Source organism: Tupaia tana (assembly GCA_026018925.1). Lineage (NCBI taxonomy): Eukaryota > Metazoa > Chordata > Mammalia > Scandentia > Tupaiidae > Tupaia > Tupaia tana. The sequence continues at coordinate 161,511 of JAKSZU010000346.1, read as the reverse complement.
TTAACGAAACAAAAGATGGAGCTGAGAGCCAGAGAGAAATTCTACCTTTAAAAAAATCGTAAAAAGGAAAAATTACCAAAAAAACTGAGGAGATAGGAGCAGAGAGAGACAGAGACCTCAGAGACACAGAGACATGGATAGAAGGTCAGAGGGGCTCCCTAGCACACTAGCTTTGCTTGCTGGAGGCTGAAATATGAGTAGAAAATCTTCATTTCGCCTGTGCACTGAAATATCTAGTTCCCAGTATCCATGTGGAATCTTCTCAGAGAATGGCTCAACTCTCTTGCCTGGGAGAAAGGAGCAGAAGGGCTTATTAACAAAACAAAAGATGGAGCTGAGAGCCAGAGAGAAATTCTACCTTTAAAAAAATCGTAAAAAGAAAAATTACTAAAAAAAAGGAGGAGACAGGAGCAGAGAGAGACAGAGACCTCAGAGACACAGAGACAGGGATAGAAGGCCAGAGGGGCTCCTTAACACACTAGCTTTGCTTGCTGGAGGCTGAATTATGAGTAGAAAATCTTCATTTCGTCTGTGCCCTGAAATATCTAGTTCCCAGTATCCATGTGGAATCTTCTCAGAGAATGGCTCAACTCTCCTGCCTGGGAGAAAGGAGCAGAAGGGCTTATTAACAAAACAAAAGATGGAGCTGAGAGCCAGAGAGAAACTCTACCTTTAAAAAAATCGTAAAAAGGAAAAATAACCAAAAAATTGAGGAGACAGGAGCAGAGAGAGACAGAGAACTCAGAGACACAGAGACAGGGATAGAAGGCCAGAGGGGCTCCCTACCACACTAGCTTTGCTTGCTGGAGGCTGAATTATGAGTAGAAAATCTTCATTTCGCCTGTGCCCTGAAATATCTAGTTCCCAGTATACATGTGTAATCTTCTCAGAGAATGGCTCAACTCTCCTGCCTGGGAGAAAGGAGCAGAAGGGCTTATTAACAAAACAAAAGATGGAGCTGAGAGCCAGAGAGAAATTCTACCTTTAAAAATATCGTAAAAAGGAAAAATTACCCAAGAAAATGAGGAGACAGGAGCACAGAGAGACAGAGACCTCAGAGACACAGAGACAGGGATAGAAGGCCAGAGGGGCTCCCTACCACACTAGCTTTGCTTGCTGGAGGCTGAATTATGAGTGGAAAATCTTCATTTCGCCAGTGCCCTGAAATATCTAGTTCCCAGTATCCATGTGGAAACTTCTCAGAGAATGGCTCAACTCTCCTGCCTGGGAGAAAGGAGCAGAAGGGCTTATTAACAAAACAAAAGATGGAGCTGAGAGCCAGAGAGAAATTCTACCTTTAAAAAAATCGTAAAAAGGAAAAATTACCCAAAAAACTGAGGAGACAGGAGCAGAGAGAGACAGAGACCTCATAGACACAGAGACAGGGATAGAAGGCCAGAGGGGCTCCCTACCACACTAGCTTTGCTTGCTGGATGCTGAATTATGAGTAGAAAATCTTCATTTCGCCTGTGCCCTGAAATATCTAGTTCCCAGTATCCATGTGGAAACTTCTCAGAGAATGGCTCCACTCTCCTGCCTGGGAGAAAGGAGCAGAAGGGCTTATTAACAAAACAAAAGATGGAGCTGAGAGCCAGAGAGAAATTCTACCTTTAAAAATTCGTAAAAAGGAAAAATTACCAAAAAAAAAATGAGGAGACAGGTGCAGAGAGAGACAGAGACCTCAGAGACACAGAGACAGGGATAGAAGGCCAGAGGGGCTCCCTACCACACTAGCTTTGCTTGCTGGAGGCTGAATTATGAGTAGAAAATCTTCATTTCGCCTGTGCCCTGAAATAACTAATTCCAAGTATCCATGTGGAAACTTCTCAGAAAATGGCTCAACTCTCCGGCCTGGGAGAAAGAAGCAGAAGGGCTTATTAACAAAACAAAAGATGGAGCTGAGAGCCAGAGAGAAATTCTAAGTTTAAAAAAAATCGTAAAAAGGAAAAATTACCAAAAAAACTGAGGAGACAGGAGCAGAGAGAGACAGAGACCTCAGAGACACAGAGACAGGGATAGAAGGCCAGAGGGGCTCCCTACCACACTAGTTTTGCTTGCTGGAGGCTGAATTATGAGTAGAAAATCTTCATTTCGCCTGTGCCCTGAATTATCTAGTTCCCAGTATCCATGTGGAATCTTCTCAGAGAATGGCTCAACTCTCCTGCCTGGGAGAAAGGAGCAGAAGGGCTTATTAACGAAACAAAAGATGGAGCTGAGAGCCAGAGAGAAATTCTACCTTTAAAAAAATCGTAAAAAGAAAAATTACTAAAAAAAAAGGAGGAGACAGGAGCAGAGAGAGACAGAGACCTCAGAGACACAGAGACAGGGATAGAAGGCCAGAGGGGCTCCCTACCACACTAGCTTTGCTTGCTGGAGGCTGAATTATCAGTAGAAAATCTTCATTTCGCCTGTGCCCTGAAATATCTAGTTCCCAGTATCCATGTGGAATCTTCTCAGAGAGTGGCTCAACTCTCCTGCCTGGGAGAAAGGAGCAGAAGGGCTTATTAACAAAACAAAAGATGGAGCTGAGAGCCAGAGAGAAACTCTACCTTTAAAAAAATCGTAAAAAGGAAAATTACTAAAAAAAAAGGAGGAGACAGGAGCAGAGAGACACAGAGACCTCAGAGACACAGAGACAGGGATAGAAGGCCAGAGGGGCTCCTTAACACACTAGCTTTGCTTGCTGGAGGCTGAATTATGAGTAGAAAATCTTCATTTCGTCTGTGCCCTGAAATATCTAGTTCCCAGTATCCATGTGGAATCTTCTCAGAGAATGGCTCAACTCTCCTGCCTGGGAGAAAGGAGCAGAAGGGCTTATTAACAAAACAAAAGATGGAGCTGAGAGCCAGAGAGAAACTCTACCTTTAAAAAAATCGTAAAAAGGAAAAATAACCAAAAAAAAATGAGGAGACAGGAGCAGAGAGAGACAGAGAACTCAGAGACACAGAGACAGGGATAGAAGGCCAGAGGGGCTCCCTACCACACTAGCTTTGCTTGCTGGAGGCTGAATTATGAGTAGAAAATCTTCATTTCGCCTGTGCCCTGAAATATCTAGTTCCCAGTATACATGTGTAATCTTCTCAGAGAATGGCTCAACTCTCCTGCCTGGGAGAAAGGAGCAGAAGGGCTTATTAACAAAACAAAAGATGGAGCTGAGAGCCAGAGAGAAATTCTACCTTTAAAAATATCGTAAAAAGGAAAAATTACCCAAGAAAATGAGGAGACAGGAGCACAGAGAGACAGAGACCTCAGAGACACAGAGACAGGGATAGAAGGCCAGAGGGGCTCCCTACCACACTAGCTTTGCTTGCTGGAGGCTGAATTATGAGTGGAAAATCTTCATTTCGCCAGTGCCCTGAAATATCTAGTTCCCAGTATCCATGTGGAAACTTCTCAGAGAATGGCTCAACTCTCCTGCCTGGGAGAAAGGAGCAGAAGGGCTTATTAACAAAACAAAAGATGGAGCTGAGAGCCAGAGAGAAATTCTACCTTTAAAAAAATCGTAAAAAGGAAAAATTAGCCAAAAAACTGAGGAGACAGGAGCAGAGAGAGACAGAGACCTCAGAGACACAGAGACAGGGATAGAAGGCCAGAGGGGCTCCCTACCACACTAGCTTTGCTTGCTGGATGCTGAATTATGAGTAGAAAATCTTCATTTCGCCTGTGCCCTGAAATATCTAGTTCCCAGTATGCATGTGGAAACTTCTCAGAGAATGGCTCCACTCTCCTGCCTGGGAGAAAGGAGCAGAAGGGCTTATTAACAAAACAAAAGATGGAGCTGAGAGCCAGAGAGAAATTCTACCTTTAAAAATTCGTAAAAAGGAAAAATTACCAAAAAAAAATGAGGAGACAGGTGCAGAGAGAGACAGAGACCTCAGAGACACAGAGACAGGGATAGAAGGCCAGAGGGGCTCCCTACCACACTAGCTTTGCTTGCTGGAGGCTGAATTATGAGTAGAAAATCTTCATTTCGCCTGTGCCCTGAAATAACTAATTCCAAGTATCCATGTGGAAACTTCTCAGAAAATGGCTCAACTCTCCGGCCTGGGAGAAAGAAGCAGAAGGGCTTATTAACAAAACAAAAGATGGAGCTGAGAGCCAGAGAGAAATTCTAAGTTTAAAAAAAATCGTAAAAAGGAAAAATTACCAAAAAAACTGAGGAGACAGGAGCAGAGAGAGACAGAGACCTCAGAGACACAGAGACAGGGATAGAAGGCCAGAGGGGCTCCCTACCACACTAGTTTTGCTTGCTGGAGGCTGAATTATGAGTAGAAAATCTTCATTTCGCCTGTGCCCTGAATTATCTAGTTCCCAGTATCCATGTGGAATCTTCTCAGAGAATGGCTCAACTCTCCTGCCTGGGAGAAAGGAGCAGAAGGGCTTATTAACGAAACAAAAGATGGAGCTGAGAGCCAGAGAGAAATTCTACCTTTAAAAAAATCGTCAAAAGAAAAATTACTAAAAAAAAAGGAGGAGACAGGAGCAGAGAGAGACAGAGACCTCAGAGACACAGAGACAGGGATAGAAGGCCAGAGGGGCTCCCTACCACACTAGCTTTGCTTGCTGGAGGCTGAATTATGAGTAGAAAATCTTCATTTCGCCTGTGCCCTGAAATATCTAGTTCCCAGTATCCATGTGGAATCTTCTCAGAGAGTGGCTCAACTCTCCTGCCTGGGAGAAAGGAGCAGAAGGGCTTATTAACAAAACAAAAGATGGAGCTGAGAGCCAGAGAGAAATTCTACCTTTAAAAAAATCGTAAAAAGGAAAAATAACCAAAAAAAAATGAGGAGACAGGAGCAGAGAGAGACAGAGACCTCAGAGACACAGAGACAGGGATAGAAGGCCAGAGGGGCTCCCTACCACACTAGCTTTGCTTGCTGGAGGCTGAATTATGAGTAGAAAATCTTCATTTCGCCTGTGCCCTGAAATATCTAGTTCCCAGTATCCATGTGGAATCTTCTCAGAGAATGACTCAACTCTCCTGCCTGGGAGAAAGGAGCAGAAGGGCTTATTAACAAAACAAAAGATGGAGCTGAGAGCCAGAGAGAAATTCTACCTTTAAAAAAATCGTAAAAAGGAAAAATTACCCAAGAAAATGAGGAGTCAGGAGTAGAGAGAGACAGAGACCTCAGAGACACAGAGACAGGGATAGAAGGCCAGAGGGGCTCCTTAACACACTAGCTTTGCTTGCTGGAGGCTGAATTATGAGTAGAAAATCTTCATTTCGTCTGTGCCCTGAAATATCTAGTTCCCAGTATCCATGTGGAATCTTCTCAGAGAATGGCTCAACTCTCCTGCCTGGGAGAAAGGAGCAGAAGGGCTTATTAACAAAACAAAAGATGGAGCTGAGAGCCAGAGAGAAACTCTACCTTTAAAAAAATCGTAAAAAGGAAAAATAACCAAAAAAAAATGAGACAGGAGCAGAGAGAGACAGAGAACTCAGAGACACAGAGACAGGGATAGAAGGCCAGAGGGGCTCCCTACCACACTAGCTTTGCTTGCTGGAGGCTGAATTATGAGTAGAAAATCTTCATTTCGCCTGTGCCCTGAAATATCTAGTTCCCAGTATACATGTGTAATCTTCTCAGAGAATGGCTCAACTCTCCTGCCTGGGAGAAAGGAGCAGAAGGGCTTATTAACAAAACAAAAGATGGAGCTGAGAGCCAGAGAGAAATTCTACCTTTAAAAAAATCGTAAAAAGGAAAAATTACCCAAGAAAATGAGGAGACAGGAGCACAGAGAGACAGAGACCTCAGAGACACAGAGACAGGGATAGAAGGCCAGAGGGGCTCCCTACCACACTAGCTTTGCTTGCTGGAGGCTGAATTACGAGTAAAAAATCTACATTTCGCCAGTGCCCTGAAATATCTAGTTCCCAGTATCCATGTGGAAACTTCTCAGAGAATGGCTCAACTCTCCTGCCTGGGAGAAAGGAGCAGAAGGGCTTATTAACAAAACAAAAGATGGAGCTGAGAGCCAGAGAGAAATTCTACCTTTAAAAAAATCGTAAAAAGGAAAAATTACCCAAAAAACTGAGGAGACAGGAGCAGAGAGAGACAGAAACCTCATATACACAGAGACAGGGATAGAAGGCCAGAGGGGCTCCCTACCACACTAGCTTTGCTTGCTGGATGCTGAATTATGAGTAGAAAATCTTCATTTCGCCTGTGCCCTGAAATATCTAGTTCCCAGTATCCATGTGGAAACTTCTCAGAGAATGGCTCCACTCTCCTGCCTGGGAGAAAGGAGCAGAAGGGCTTATTAACAAAACAAAAGATGGAGCTGAGAGCCAGAGAGAAATTCTACCTTTAAAAATTCGTAAAAAGAAAAATTACCAAAAAAAATGAGGAGACAGGTGCAGAGAGAGACAGAGACCTCAGAGACACAGAGACAGGGATAGAAGGCCAGAGGGGCTCCCTACCACACTAGCTTTGCTTGCTGGAGGCTGAATTATGAGTAGAAAATCTTCATTTCGCCTGTGCCCTGAAATATCTAATTCCAAGTATCCATGTGGAAACTTCTCAGAAAATGGCTCAACTCTCCGGCCTGGGAGAAAGAAGCAGAAGGGCTTATTAACAAAACAAAAGATGGAGCTGAGAGCCAGAGAGAAATTCTAAGTTTAAAAAAAATCGTAAAAAGAAAAATTACCAAAAAAACTGAGGAGACAGGAGCAGAGAGAGACAGAGACCTCAGAGACACAGAGACAGGGATAGAAGGCCAGAGGGGCTCCCTACCACACTAGTTTTGCTTGCTGGAGGCTGAATTATGAGTAGAAAATCTTCATTTCGCCTGTGCCCTGAATTATCTAGTTCCCAGTATCCATGTGGAATCTTCTCAGAGAATGGCTCAACTCTCCTGCCTGGGAGAAAGGAGCAGAAGGGCTTATTAACGAAACAAAAGATGGAGCTGAGAGCCAGAGAGAAATTCTACCTTTAAAAAAATCGTAAAAAGGAAAAATTACCAAAAAAACTGAGGAGATAGGAGCAGAGAGAGACAGAGACCTCAGAGACACAGAGACATGGATAGAAGGCCAGAGGGGCTCCCTAGCACACTAGCTTTGCTTGCTGGAGGCTGAAATATGAGTAGAAAATCTTCATTTCGCCTGTGCACTGAAATATCTAGTTCCCAGTATCCATGTGGAATCTTCTCAGAGAATGGCTCAACTCTCTTGCCTGGGAGAAAGGAGCAGAAGGGCTTATTAACAAAACAAAAGATGGAGCTGAGAGCCAGAGAGAAATTCTACCTTTAAAAAAATCGTAAAAAGAAAAATTACTAAAAAAAAAGGAGGAGACAGGAGCAGAGAGAGACAGAGACCTCAGAGACACAGAGACAGGGATAGAAGGCCAGAGGGGCTCCTTAACACACTAGCTTTGCTTGCTGGAGGCTGAATTATGAGTAGAAAATCTTCATTTCGTCTGTGTCCTGAAATATCTAGTTCCCAGTATACATGTGGAATCTTCTCAGAGAATGGCTCAACTCTCCTGCCTGGGAGAAAGGAGCAGAAGGGCTTATTAACAAAACAAAAGATGGAGCTGAGAGCCAGAGAGAAACTCTACCGTTAAAAAAATCGTAAAAAGGAAAAATAACCAAAAAAAAATGAGGAGACAGGAGCAGAGAGAGACAGAGAACTCAGAGACACAGAGACAGGGATAGAAGGCCAGAGGGGCTCCCTACCACACTAGCTTTGCTTGCTGGAGGCTGAATTATGAGTAGAAAATCTTCATTTCGCCTGTGCCCTGAAATATCTAGTTCCCAGTATACATGTGTAATCTTCTCAGAGAATGGCTCAACTCTCCTGCCTGGGAGAAAGGAGCAGAAGGGCTTATTAACAAAACAAAAGATGGAGCTGAGAGCCAGAGAGAAATTCTACCTTTAAAAATATCGTAAAAAGGAAAAATTACCCAAGAAAATGAGGAGACAGGAGCACAGAGAGACAGAGACCTCAGAGACACAGAGACAGGGATAGAAGGCCAGAGGGGCTCCCTACCACACTAGCTTTGCTTGCTGGAGGCTGAATTATGAGTGGAAAATCTTCATTTCGCCAGTGCCCTGAAATATCTAGTTCCCAGTATCCATGTGGAAACTTCTCAGAGAATGGCTCAACTCTCCTGCCTGGGAGAAAGGAGCAGAAGGGCTTATTAACAAAACAAAAGATGGAGCTGAGAGCCAGAGAGAAATTCTACCTTTAAAAAAATCGTAAAAACGAAAAATTACCCAAAAAACTGAGGAGACAGGAGCAGAGAGAGACAGAGACCTCATAGACACAGAGACAGGGATAGAAGGCCAGAGGGGCTCCCTACCACACTAGCTTTGCTTGCTGGATGCTGAATTATGAGTAGAAAATCTTCATTTCGCATGTGCCCTGAAATATCTAGTTCCCAGTATCCATGTGGAAACTTCTCAGAGAATGGCTCCACTCTCCTGCCTGGGAGAAAGGAGCAGAAGGGCTTATTAACAAAACAAAAGATGGAGCTGAGAGCCAGAGAGAAATTCTACCTTTAAAAATTCGTAAAAAGGAAAAATTACCAAAAAAAATGAGGAGACAGGTGCAGAGAGAGACAGAGACCTCAGAGACACAGAGACAGGGATAGAAGGCCAGAGGGGCTCCCTACCACACTAGCTTTGCTTGCTGGAGGCTGAATTATGAGTAGAAAATCTTCATTTCGCCTGTGCCCTGAAATATCTAATTCCAAGTATCCATGTGGAAACTTCTCAGAAAATGGCTCAACTCTCCGGCCTGGGAGAAAGAAGCAGAAGGGCTTATTAACAAAACAAAAGATGGAGCTGAGAGCCAGAGAGAAATTCTAAGTTTAAAAAAAATCGTAAAAAGAAAAATTACCAAAAAAACTGAGGAGACAGGAGCAGAGAGAGACAGAGACCTCAGAGACACAGAGACAGGGATAGAAGGCCAGAGGGGCTCCCTACCACACTAGTTTTGCTTGCTGGAGGCTGAATTATGAGTAGAAAATCTTCATTTCGCCTGTGCCCTGAATTATCTAGTTCCCAGTATCCATGTGGAATCTTCTCATAGAATGGCTCAACTCTCCTGCCTGGGAGAAAGGAGCAGAAGGGCTTATTAACGAAACAAAAGATGGAGCTGAGAGCCAGAGAGAAATTCTACCTTTAAAAAAATCGTAAAAAGGAAAAATTACCAAAAAAACTGAGGAGATAGGAGCAGAGAGAGACAGAGACCTCAGAGACACAGAGACATGGATAGAAGGCCAGAGGGGCTCCCTAGCACACTAGCTTTGCTTGCTGGAGGCTGAAATATGAGTAGAAAATCTTCATTTCGCCTGTGCACTGAAATATCTAGTTCCCAGTATCCATGTGGAATCTTCTCAGAGAATGGCTCAACTCTCTTGCCTGGGAGAAAGGAGCAGAAGGGCTTATTAACAAAACAAAAGATGGAGCTGAGAGCCAGAGAGAAATTCTACCTTTAAAAAAATCGTAAAAAGAAAAATTACTAAAAAAAAAGGAGGAGACAGGAGCAGAGAGAGACAGAGACCTCAGAGACACAGAGACAGGGATAGAAGGCCAGAGGGGCTCCTTAACACACTAGCTTTGCTTGCTGGAGGCTGAATTATGAGTAGAAAATCTTCATTTCGTCTGTGTCCTGAAATATCTAGTTCCCAGTATACATGTGGAATCTTCTCAGAGAATGGCTCAACTCTCCTGCCTGGGAGAAAGGAGCAGAAGGGCTTATTAACAAAACAAAAGATGGAGCTGAGAGCCAGAGAGAAACTCTACCGTTAAAAAAATCGTAAAAAGGAAAAATAACCAAAAAAAAATGAGGAGACAGGAGCAGAGAGAGACAGAGAACTCAGAGACACAGAGACAGGGATAGAAGGCCAGAGGGGCTCCCTACCACACTAGCTTTGCTTGCTGGAGGCTGAATTATGAGTAGAAAATCTTCATTTCGCCTGTGCCCTGAAATATCTAGTTCCCAGTATACATGTGTAATCTTCTCAGAGAATGGCTCAACTCTCCTGCCTGGGAGAAAGGAGCAGAAGGGCTTATTAACAAAACAAAAGATGGAGCTGAGAGCCAGAGAGAAATTCTACCTTTAAAAATATCGTAAAAAGGAAAAATTACCCAAGAAAATGAGGAGACAGGAGCACAGAGAGACAGAGACCTCAGAGACACAGAGACAGGGATAGAAGGCCAGAGGGGCTCCCTACCACACTAGCTTTGCTTGCTGGAGGCTGAATTATGAGTGGAAAATCTTCATTTCGCCAGTGCCCTGAAATATCTAGTTCCCAGTATCCATGTGGAAACTTCTCAGAGAATGGCTCAACTCTCCTGCCTGGGAGAAAGGAGCAGAAGGGCTTATTAACAAAACAAAAGATGGAGCTGAGAGCCAGAGAGAAATTCTACCTTTAAAAAAATCGTAAAAACGAAAAATTACCCAAAAAACTGAGGAGACAGGAGCAGAGAGAGACAGAGACCTCATAGACACAGAGACAGGGATAGAAGGCCAGAGGGGCTCCCTACCACACTAGCTTTGCTTGCTGGATGCTGAATTATGAGTAGAAAATCTTCATTTCGCCTGTGCCCTGAAATATCTAGTTCCCAGTATCCATGTGGAAACTTCTCAGAGAATGGCTCCACTCTCCTGCCTGGGAGAAAGGAGCAGAAGGGCTTATTAACAAAACAAAAGATGGAGCTGAGAGCCAGAGAGAAATTCTACCATTAAAAATTCGTAAAAAGGAAAAATTACCAAAAAAAAATGAGGAGACAGGTGCAGAGAGAGACAGAGACCTCAGAGACACAGAGACAGGGATAGAAGGCCAGAGGGGCTCCCTACCACACTAGCTTTGCTTGCTGGAGGCTGAATTATGAGTAGAAAATCTTCATTTCGCCTGTGCCCTGAAATAACTAATTCCAAGTATCCATGTGGAAACTTCCCAGAAAATGGCTCAACTCTCCGGCCTGGGAGAAAGAAGCAGAAGGGCTTATTAACAAAACAAAAGATGGAGCTGAGAGCCAGAGAGAAATTCTAAGTTTAAAAAAAATCGTAAAAAGGAAAAATTACCAAAAAACCTGAGGAGACAGGAGCAGAGAGAGACAGAGACCTCAGAGACACAGAGACAGGGATAGAAGGCCAGAGGGGCTCCCTACCACACTAGTTTTGCTTGCTGGAGGCTGAATTATGAGTAGAAAATCTTCATTTCGCCTGTGCCCTGAATTATCTAGTTCCCAGTATCCATGTGGAATCTTCTCAGAGAATGGCTCAACTCTCCTGCCTGGGAGAAAGGAGCAGAAGGGCTTATTAACGAAACAAAAGATGGAGCTGAGAGCCAGAGAGAAATTCTACCTTTAAAAAAATCGTAAAAAGGAAAAATTACCAAAAAAACTGAGGAGATAGGAGCAGAGAGAGACAGAGACCTCAGAGACACAGAGACATGGATAGAAGGCCAGAGGGGCTCCCTAGCACACTAGCTTTGCTTGCTGGAGGCTGAAATATGAGTAGAAAATCTTCATTTCGCCTGTGCACTGAAATATCTAGTTCCCAGTATCCATGTGGAATCTTCTCAGAGAATGGCTCAACTCTCTTGCCTGGGAGAAAGGAGCAGAAGGGCTTATTAACAAAACAAAAGATGGAGCTGAGAGCCAGAGAGAAATTCTACCTTTAAAAAAATCGTAAAAAGAAAAATTACTAAAAAAAAGGAGGAGACAGGAGCAGAGAGAGACAGAGACCTCAGAGACACAGAGACAGGGATAGAAGGCCAGAGGGGCTCCCTACCACACTAGCTTTGCTTGCTGGAGGCTGAATTATGAGTAGAAAATCTTCATTTCGCCTGTGCCCTGAAATATCTAGTTCCCAGTATCCATGTGGAATCATCTCAGAGAGTGGCTCAACTCTCCTGCCTGGGAGAAAGGAGCAGAAGGGCTTATTAACAAAACAAAAGATGGAGCTGAGAGCCAGAGAGAAATTCTACCTTTAAAAAAATCGTAAAAAGGAAAAATAACCAAAAAAAATGAGGAGACAGGAGCAGAGAGAGAGAGACCTCAGAGACACAGAGACAGGGATAGAAGGCCAGAGGGGCTCCCTACCACACTAGCTTTGCTTGCTGGAGGCTGAATTATGAGTAGAAAATCTTCATTTCGCCTGTGCCCTGAAATATCTAGTTCCCAGTATCCATGTGGAACCTTCTCAGAGAATGGCTCAACTCTCCTGCCTGGGAGAAAGGAGCAGAAGGGCTTATTAACAAAACAAAAGATGGAGCTGAGAGCCAGAGAGAAATTCTACCTTTAAAAAAATCGTACAAAGGAAAAATTACCCAAAAAACTGAGGAGACAGGAGCAGAGAGAGACAGAGACCTCATAGACACAGAGACAGGGATAGAAGGCCAGAGGGGCTCCCTACCACACTAGCTTTGCTTGCTGGAGGCTGAATTATGAGTAGAAAATCTTCATTTCGCCTGTGCCCTGAAATATCTAGTTCCCAGTATCCATGTGGAATCTTCTCAGAGAATGGCTCAACTCTCCTGCCTGGGAGAAAGGAGCAGAAGGGCTTATTAATAAAACAAAAGATGGAGCTGAGAGCCAGAGAGAAATTCTACCTTTAAAAATTCGTAAAAAGGAAAAATTACCAAAAAAAATGAGGAGGCAGGAGCAGAGCGAGACAGAGACCTCAGAGACACAGAGACAGGGATAGAAGGCCAGAGGGGCTCCCTACCACACTAGCTTTGCTTGCTGGAGGCTGAATTATGAGTAGAAAATCTTCATTTCGCCTGTGCCCTGAAATATCTAGTTCCCAGTATCCATGTGGAATCTTCTCAGAGAATGGCTCAACTCTCCTGCCTGGGAGAAAGGAGCAGAAGGGCTTATTAACGAAACAAAAGATGGAGCTGAGAGCCAGAGAGAAATTCTACCTATAAAAAAATCGTAAAATGGAGAAATTACCAAAAAAACTGAGGAGACAGGAGCAGAGAGAGACAGAGAACTCAGAGACACAGAGACAGGGATAGAAGCCCAGAGGGGCTCCCTACCACACTAGCTTTGCTTGCTGGAGGCTGAATTATGAGTAGAAAATCTTCATTTCGCCTGTGCCCTGAAATATCTAGTTCCCAGTATCCATGTGGAATCTTCTCAGAGAATGGCTCAACTCTCCTGCCTGGGAGAAAGGAGCAGAAGGGCTTATTAACAAAACAAAAGATGGAGCTGAGAGCCAGAGAGAAATTCTACCTTTAAAAAAATCGTAAAAAGAAAAATTACCAAAAAAATGAGGAGACAGGAGCAGAGAGAGACAGAGACCTCAGAGACACAGAGACAGGGATAGAAGGCCAGAGGGGCTCCCTACCACACTAGCTTTGCTTGCTGGAGGCTGAATTATGAGTAGAAAATCTTCATTTTGCCTGTGCCCTGAAATATCTAGTTCCCAGTATCCATGTGGAATCTTCTCAGAGAATGGCTCAACTCTCCTGCCTGGGAGAAAGGAGCAGAAGGGCTTATTAACAAAACAAAAAATGGAGCTGAGAGCCAGAGAGAAATTCTACCTTTAAAAAGATCGTAAAAAGGAAAAAATACCAAAAAAACGGAGGAGACAGGAGCAGAGAGAGACAGAGACTTCAGAGACACAGAGACAGGGATAGAAGGACAGAGGGGCTCCCTACCACACTAGCTTTGCTTGCTGGAGGCTGAATTATGAGTAGAAAATCTTATTTCGCCTGTGCCCTGAAATATCTAGTTCTCAGTGTCCATGTGGAATCTTCTCAGAGAATGGCTCAACTCTCCAGCCTGGGAGAAAGGAGCAGAAGGGCTTATTAACAAAACAAAAGATGGAGCTGAGAGCCAGAGAGAAATTCTACCTTTAAAAAAATCGTAAAAAGGAAAAATTACCATAAAAACTGAGGAGACAGGAGCAGAGAGAGACAGAGAGCTCAGAGACACAGAGACAGTGATAGAAGGCGAGAGGGGCTCCCTACCACACTAGCTTTGCTTGCTGGAGGCTGAATTATGAGTAGAAAATCTTCATTTCGCCTGTGCCCTGAAATATCTAGTTCCCAGTATACATGTGGAATCTTCTCAGAGAATGGCTCAACTCTCCTGCCTGGGAGAAAGGAGCAGAAGGGCTTATTAACAAAACAAAAGATGGAGCTGAGAGCCAGAGAGAAATTCTACCTTTAAAAAAATCGTAAAAAGGAAAAATTACCAAAAAAAATGAGGAGACAGGAGCAGAGAGAGACAGAGACCTCAGAGACACAGAGACAGTGATAGAAGGCCAGAGGGGCTCCCTAACACACTAGCTTTGATTGCTGGAGGCTGAATTATGAGTAGAAAATCTTCATTTCGCCTGTGCCCTGAAATATCTAGTTTCCAGTATCCATGTGGAAACTTCTCAGAGAATGGCTCAACTCTCCTGCCTGGGAGAAAGGAGCAGAAGGGCTTATTAACAAAACAAAAGATGGAGCTGAGAGCCAGAGAGAAATTCTACCTTTAAAAAAATCGTAAAAAGGAAAAATTACCAAAAAAAAGACGAGACAGGAGCAGAGAGACACAGAGAACTTAGAGACACAGAGACAGGGATAGAAGGCCAGAGGGGCTCCCTACCACACTAGCTTTGCTTGCTGGAGGCTGAATTATGAGTAGAAAATCTTCATTTCGCCTGTGCCCTGAAATATCTAGTTCCCAGTATCCATGTGGAATCTTCTCAGAGAATGGCTCAACTCTCCTGCCTGGGAGAAAGGAGCAGAAGGGCTTATTAACAAAACAAAAGATGGAGCTGAGAGCCAGAGAGAAATTCTACCTTTAAAAAAATCGTAAAAAGGAAAAATTACCAAAAAAAGTGAGGAGACAGGAGCAGAGAGAGACAGAGGCCTCAGAGACACAGAGACAGGGATAGAAGGCCAGAGGTGCTCCCTACCACACTAGCTTTGCTTGCTGGAGGCTGAATTATGAGTAGAAAATCTTCATTTTGCCTGTGCCCTGAAATATCTAGTTTCCAGTATCCATGTGGAATCTTCTCAGAGAATGACTCAACTCTCCTGCCTGGGAGAAAGGAGCAGAAGGGCTTATTAACAAAACAAAAGATGGAGCTGAGAGCCAGAGAGAAATTCTACCTTTAAAAAAATCGTATAAAGGAAAAATTACCAAAAAATAGAGGAGACAGGAGCAGAGAAAGACAGAGACCTCAGAGACACAGAGACAGGGATAGAAGCCAAGAGAGGCTCCCTACCACACTAGCTTTGCTTGCTGGAGGCTGAAGTATGAGTAGAAAATCTTCATTTCACCTGTGCCCTGAAATATCTAGTTCCCAGTATCCATGTGGAATCTTCTCAGAGAATGGCTCAACTCTCCTGCCTGGGAGAAAGGAGCAAAAGGGCTTATTAACAAAACAAAAGATGGACCTGAGAGCCAGAGAGAAATTCTACCTTTAAAAAAATCGTAAAAAGGAAAAATTACCAAAAAATTGAGGAGAGAGGAGCAGAGAGAGACAGAGACCTCAGAGACACAGAGACAGGGATAGAAGGCCAGAGGGGCTCCCTACCA
The DNA here is from genome assembly GCA_026018925.1 of Tupaia tana. Classification (NCBI taxonomy): domain Eukaryota; kingdom Metazoa; phylum Chordata; class Mammalia; order Scandentia; family Tupaiidae; genus Tupaia; species Tupaia tana. The sequence continues at coordinate 146,019 of JAKSZU010000346.1, read as the reverse complement.
CACTAGCTTTGCTTGCTGGAGGCTGAATTATGAGTAGAAAATCTTCATTTCTCCTGTGCCCTGAAATATCTAGTTCCCAGTATCCATGTGGAATCTTAGAGAATGGCTCAACTCTCCTGCCTGGGAGAAAGGAGCAGAAGGGCTTATTAACAAAACAAAAGATGGAGCTGAGAGCCAGAGAGAAATTCTACCTTTAAAAAAATCGTAAAAAGGAAAAATTACCAAAAAAAATGAGGAGACATGAGCATAGAGAGACAGAGACCTCAGAGACACAGAGACAGGGATAGAAGGCCAGAGGGGCTCCCTACCACACTAGCTTTGCTTGCTGCAGGCTGAATTATGAGTAGAAAATCTTCATTTCGCCTGTGCCCTGAAATATCTAGTTCCCAGTATCCATGTGGAATCTTCTCAGAGAATGGCTCAACTCTCCTGCCTGGGAGAAAGGAGCAGAAGGGCTTATTAACAAAACAAAAGATGGAGCTGAGAGCCAGAGAGAAATTCTACCTTTAAAAAAATCGAAAAAAAAGGAAAAATTACACAAAAAAATGAGGAGACAGGAGCAGAGAGAGACAGAGACCTCAGAGACACAGAGACAGGGATAGGCCAGAGGGGCTCCCTAACACACTAGCTTTGCTTGCTGGAGGCTGAATTATGAGTAGAAAATCTTCATTTCGCCTGTGCCCTGAAATATCTAGTTCCCAGTATCCATGTGGAATCTTCTCAGAGAATGGCTCAACTCTCCTGCCTGGGACAAAGGAGCAGAAGGGCTTATTAACAAAACAAAAGATGGAGCTGAGAGCCAGAGAGAAATTCTACCTTTAAAAAAATCGTAAAAAGGAAAATTTACCAAAAAAAATGAGGAGACATGAGCAGAGAGAGACAGAGACCTCAGAGACACAGAGACAGGGATAGAAGGCCAGAGGGGCTCCCTACCACACTAGCTTTGCTTGCTGGAGGCTGAATTATGAGTAGAAAATCTTCATTTCGCCTGTGCCCTGAAATATCTAGTTCCCAGTATCCATGTGGAATCTTCTCAGAGAATGGCTCAACTCTCCTGCCTGGGAGAAAGGAGCAGAAGGGCTTATTAACAAAACAAAAGATGGAGCTGAGAGCCAGAGAGAAATTCTACCTTTAAAAAAATCGTAAAAACGAAAAATTACCAAAAAAATGAGGAGACAGGAGCAGAGAGAGACAGAGACCTCAGAGACACAGAGACAGGGATAGAAGGCCAGAGGGGCTCCCTACCACAGTAGCTTTGCTTGCTGGAGGCTGAATTATCAGTAGAAAATCTTCATTGCGCCTGTGCCCTGAAATATCTAGTTTCCAGTATCCATGTGGAATCTTCTCAGAGAATGGCTCAACTCTCCTGCCTGGGAGAAAGGAGCAGAAGGGCTTATTAACAAAACAAAAGATGGAGCTGAGAGGCAGAGAGAAATTCTACCTTTAAAAAAATCGTAAAAAGGAAAAATTACCAAAAAAAATGAGGAGACAGGAGCAGAGAGAGACAGAGACCTCAGAGACACAGAGACAGTGATAGAAGGCCAGAGGGGCTCCCTAACACACAAGCTTTGATTGCTGGAGGCTGAATTATGAGTAGAAAATCTTCATTTCGCCTGTGCCCTGAAATATCTAGTTTCCAGTATCCATGTGGAAACTTCTCAGAGAATGGCTCAACTCTCCTGCCTGGGAGAAAGGAGAAGAAGGGCTTATTAACAAAACAAAAGATGGAGCTGAGAACCAGAGAGAAATTCTACCTTTAAAAAAATCGTAAAAAGGAAAAATTACCAAAAAAAAGAGGAGACAGGAGCAGAGAGACACAGAGACCTCAGAGACACAGAAACAGGGATAGAAGGCCAGAGGGGCTCCCTACCACACTAGCTTTGCTTGCTGGAGGCTGAATTATGAGTAGAAAATCTTCATTTCGCCTGTGCCCTGAAATATCTAGTTCCCAGTATCCATGTGGAATCTTCTCAGAGAATGGCTCAACTCTCCTGCCTGGGAGAAAGGAGCAGAAGGGCTTATTAACAAAACAAAAGATGGAGCTGAGAGCCAGAGAGAAATTCTACCTTTAAAAAAATCGTAAAAACGAAAAATTACCAAAAAAATGATGAGAGAGGAGCAGAGAGAGACAGAGACCTCAGAGACACAGAGACAGGGATAGAAGGCCAGAGGGCCTCCCTACCACACTAGCTTTGCTTGCTGGAGGCTGAATTATGAGTAGAAAATCTTCATTTCGCCTGTGCCCTGAAATATCTAGTTCCCAGTATCCATGTGGGATCTTAGAGAATGGCTCAACTCTCCTGCCTGGGAGAAAGGAGCAGAAGGGCTTATTAGCAAAACAAAAGATGGAGCTGAGAGCCAGAGAGAAATTCTACCTTTAAAAAAATCGTAAAAAGGAAAAATTACCAAAAAAAATGAGGAGACAGGAGCAGAGAGAGACAGAGACCTCAGAGACACAGAGACAGGGATAGAAGGCCAGAGGGGTTCCCTACCACACTAGCTTTGCTTGCTGGAGGCTGAATTATGAGTAGAAAATCTTCATTTCGCCTGTGCCCTGAAATATCTAGTTTCCAGTATCCATGTGGAAACTTCTCAGAGAATGGCTCAACTCTCCTGCCTGGGAGAAAGGAGCAGAAGGGCTTATTAACAAAACAAAAGATGGAGCTGAGAGCCAGAGAGAAATTCTACCTTTAAAAAAATCGTATAAAGGAAAAATTACCAAAAATTAGAGGAGACAGGAGCAGAGAGAGACAGAGACCTCAGAGACACAGAGACAGGGATAGAAGCCCAGAGGGGCTCCCTACCACACTAGCTTTGCTTGCTGGAGGCTGAATTATGAGTAGAAAATCTTCATTTCGCCTGTGCCCTGAAATATCTAGTTCCCAGTATCCATGTGGAATCTTCTCAGAGAATGGCTCAACTCTCCTGCCTGGGAGAAAGGAGCAGAAGGACTTATTAACAAAACAAAAGATGGAGCTGAGAGCCAGAGAGAAATTCTACCTTTAAAAAAATCTTAAAAAGAAAAATTACCAAAAAATTGAGGAGACAGGAGCAGAGAGAGACAGAGACCTCAGAGACACAGAGACAGAGATAGAAGGCCAGAGGGGCTCCCTACCACACTAGCTTTGCTTGCTGGAGGGTGAATTATGAGTAGAAAATCTTCATTTCTCCTGTGCCCTGAAATATCTAGTTCCCAGTTTCCATGTGGAATCTTAGAGAATGGCTCAACTCTCCTGCCTGGGAGAAAGGAGCAGAAGGGCTTATTAACAAAACAAAAGATGGAGCTGAGAGCCAGAGAGAAATTCTACCTTTAAAAAAATCGTAAAAAGGAAAAATTACCAAAAAAAATGAGGAGACATGAGCAGAGAGAGACAGAGACCTCAGAGACACAGAGACCGGGATAGAAGGCCAGAGGGGCTCCCTACCACAGTAGCTTTGCTTGCTGGAGGCTGAATTATGAGTAGAAAATCTTCATTTCGCCTGTGCCCTGAAATATCTAGTTCCCAGTATCCATGTGGAATCTTCTCAGAGAATGGCTCAACTCTCCTGCCTGGGAGAAAGGAGCAGAAGGGCTTATTAACAAAACAAAAGATGGAGCTGAGAGCCAGAGAGAAATTCTACCTTTAAAAAAATCGTAAAAAGGAAAAATTACCAAAAAAAATGAGGAGACAGGAGCAGAGAGAGACAGAGACCTCAGAGACACAGAGACAGGGATAGAAGGCCAGAGGGGCTCCCTACCACACTAGCTTTGCTTGCTGGAGGCTGAATTATTAGTAGAAAATCTTCATTTCGCCTGTGCCCTGAAATATCTAGTTCCCAGTATCCATGTGGAATCTTCTCAGAGAATGGCTCAACTCTCCTGCCTGGGAGAAAGGAGCAGAAGGGCTTATTAACAAAACAAAAGATGGAGCTGAGAGCCAGAGAGAAATTCTACATTTAAAAAAATCGTAAAAGGAAAAATTACCAAAAGAAATGAGGAGACAGGAGCAGAGAGAGACAGAGACCTCAGAGACACAGAGACAGGGATAGAAGGCCAGAGGGGCTCCCTACCACACTAGCTTTGATTGCTGGAGGCTGAATTATGAGTAGAAAATCTTCATTTCGCCTGTGCCCTGAAATATCTAGTTCCCAGTATCCATGTGGAATCTTCTCAGAGAATGGCTCAACTCTCCTGCCTGGGAGAAAGGAGCAGAAGGGCATATTAACAAAACAAAAGATGGAGCTGAGAGCCAGAGAGAAATTCTACCTTTAAAAAAATCGTAAAAAGAAAAATTACCCAAAAAAATGAGGAGACAGGAGAAGAGAGAGACAGAGACCTCAGAGACACAGAGACAGGGATAGAAGGCCAGAGGGGCTCCCTACCACACTATCTTAGCTTGCTGGAGGCTGAATTATGAGTAGAAAATCTTCATTTCGCCTGTGCCCTGAAATATCTAGTTCCCAGTATCCATGTGGAATCTTAGAGAATGGCTCAACTCTCCTGCCTGGGGGAAAGGAGCAGAAGGGCTTATTAACAAAACAAAAGATGGAGCTGAGAGCCAGAGAGAAATTCTACCTTTAAAAAAATCTTAAAAAGAAAAATTACCAAAAAATTGAGGAGACAGGAGCAGAGAGAGACAGAGACCTCAGAGACACAGAGACAGGGATAGAAGGCCAGAGGGGCTCCCTACCACACTAGCTTTGCTTGCTGGAGGCTGAATTATGAGTAGAAAATCTTCATTTCTCCTGTGCCCTGAAATATCTAGTTCCCAGTTTCCATGTGGAATCTTAGAGAATGGCTCAACTCTCCTGCCTGGGAGAAAGGAGCAGAAGGGCTTATTAACAAAACAAAAGATGGAGCTGAGAGCCAGAGAGAAATTCTACCTTTAAAAAAATCGTAAAAAGGAAAAATTACCAAAAAAAATGAGGAGACAGGAGCAGAGAGAGACAGAGACCTCAGAGACACAGAGACAGGGATAGAAGGCCAGAGGGGCTCCCTACCACACTAGCTTTGTTTGCTGGAGGCTGAATTATGAGTAGAAAATCTTCATTTCGCCTGTGCCCTGAAATATCTAGTTTCCAGTATCCATGTGGAATCTTCTCAGAGAATGGCTCAACTCTCCTGCCTGGGAGAAAGGAGCAGAAGGGCTTATTAACAAAACAAAAGATGGAGCTGAGAGCCAGAGAGAAATTCTACCTTTAAAAAAATCGTATAAAGGAAAAATTACCAAAAATTAGAGGAGAGAGGAGCAGAGAGAGACAGAGACCTCAGAGACACAGAGACAGGGATAGAAGGCCAGAGGGGCTCCCTACCACACTAGCTTTGCTTGCTGGAGGCTGAATTATGAGTAGAAAATCTTCATTTCGCCTGTGCCCTGAAATATCTAGTTCCCAGTATCCATGTGGAATCTTCTCAGAGAATGGCTCAACTCTCCTGCCTGGGAGAAAGGAGCAGAAGGACTTATTAACAAAACAAAAGATGGAGCTGAGAGCCAGAGAGAAATTCTACCTTTAAAAAAATCTTAAAAAGGAAAATTACCAAAAAATTGAGGAGACAGGAGCAGAGAGAGACAGAGACCTCAGAGACACAGAGACAGAGATAGAAGGCCAGAGGGGCTCCCTACCACACTAGCTTTGCTTGCTGGAGGGTGAATTATGAGTAGAAAATCTTCATTTCTCCTGTGCCCTGAAATATCTAGTTCCCAGTTTCCATGTGGAATCTTAGAGAATGGCTCAACTCTCCTGCCTGGGAGAAAGGAGCAGAAGGGCTTATTAACAAAACAAAAGATGGAGCTGAGAGCCAGAGAGAAATTCTACCTTTAAAAAAATCGTAAAAAGGAAAAATTACCAAAAAAATGAGGAGACATGAGCAGAGAGAGACAGAGACCTCAGAGACACAGAGACCGGGATAGAAGGCCAGAGGGGCTCCCTACCACAGTAGCTTTGCTTGCTGGAGGCTGAATTATGAGTAGAAAATCTTCATTTCGCCTGTGCCCTGAAATATCTAGTTCCCAGTATCCATGTGGAATCTTCTCAGAGAATGGCTCAACTCTCCTGCCTGGGAGAAAGGAGCAGAAGGGCTTATTAACAAAACAAAAGATGGAGCTGAGAGCCAGAGAGAAATTCTACCTTTAAAAAAATCGTAAAAAGGAAAAATTACCAAAAAAAATGAGGAGACAGGAGCAGAGAGAGACAGAGACCTCAGAGACACAGAGACAGGGATAGAAGGCCAGAGGGGCTCCCTACCACACTAGCTTTGCTTGCTGGAGGCTGAATTATGAGTAGAAAATCTTCATTTCGCCTGTGCCCTGAAATATCTAGTTCCCAGTATCCATGTGGAATCTTCTCAGAGAATGGCTCAACTCTCCTGCCTGGGAGAAAGGAGCAGAAGGGCTTATTAACAAAACAAAAGATGGAGCTGAGAGCCAGAGAGAAATTCTACATTTAAAAAAATCGTAAAAGGAAAAATTACCAAAAGAAATGAGGAGACAGGAGCAGAGAGAGACAGAGACCTCAGAGACACAGAGACAGGGATAGAAGGCCAGAGGGGCTCCCTACCACACTAGCTTTGATTGCTGGAGGCTGAATTATGAGTAGAAAATCTTCATTTCGCCTGTGCCCTGAAATATCTAGTTCCCAGTATCCATGTGGAATCTTCTCAGAGAATGGCTCAACTCTCCTGCCTGGGAGAAAGGAGCAGAAGGGCATATTAACAAAACAAAAGATGGAGCTGAGAGCCAGAGAGAAATTCTACCTTTAAAAAAATCGTAAAAAGAAAAATTACCCAAAATTGAGGAGACAGGAGAAGAGAGAGACAGAGACCTCAGAGACACAGAGACAGGGATAGAAGGCCAGAGGGGCTCCCTACCACACTATCTTAGCTTGCTGGAGGCTGAATTATGAGTAGAAAATCTTCATTTCGCCTGTGCCCTGAAAAATCTAGTTCCCAGTATCCATGTGGAATCTTCTCAGAGAATGGCTCAACTCTCCTGCCTGGGAGAAAGGAGCAGAAGGGCTTATTAACAAAACAAAAGATGGAGCTGAGAGCCAGAGAGAAATTCTACCTTTAAAAAAATCTTAAAAAGAAAAATTACCAAAAAATTGAGGAGACAGGAGCAGAGAGAGACAGAGACCTCAGAGACACAGAGACAGGGATAGAAGGCCAGAGGGGCTCCCTACCACACTAGCTTTGCTTGCTGGAGGCTGAATTATGAGTAGAAAATCTTCATTTCGCCTGTGCCCTGAAATATCTAGTTCCCAGTATCCATGTGGAATCTTCTCAGAGAATGGCTCAACTCTCCTGCCTGGGAGAAAGGAGCAGAAGGGCATATTAACAAAACAAAAGATGGAGCTGAGAGCCAGAGAGAAATTCTACCTTTAAAAAAATCGTAAAAAGAAAAATTACCCAAAATTGAGGAGACAGGAGAAGAGAGAGACAGAGACCTCAGAGACACAGAGACAGGGATAGAAGGCCAGAGGGGCTCCCTACCACACTATCTTAGCTTGCTGGAGGCTGAATTATGAGTAGAAAATCTTCATTTCGCCTGTGCCCTGAAATATCTAGTTCCCAGTATCCATGTGGAATCTTCTCAGAGAATGGCTCAACTATCCTGCCTGGGAGAAAGGAGCAGAAGGGCTTATAAACAAAACAAAAGATGGAGCTGAGAGCCAGAGAGAAATTCTACCTTTAAAAAAATCTTAAAAAGAAAAATTACCAAAAAATTGAGGAGACAGGAGCAGAGAGAGACAGAGACCTCAGAGACACAGAGACAGGGATAGAAGGCCAGAGGGGCTCCCTACCACACTAGCTTTGCTTGCTGGAGGCTGAATTATGAGTAGAAAATCTTCATTTCTCCTGTGCCCTGAAATATCTAGTTCCCAGTATCCATGTGGAATCTTAGAGAATGGCTCAACTCTCCTGCCTGGGAGAAAGGAGCAGAAGGGCTTATTAACAAAACAAAAGATGGAGCTGAGAGCCAGAGAGAAATTCTACCTTTAAAAAAATCGTAAAAAGGAAAAATTACCAAAAAAAATGAGGAGACAGGAGCAGAGAGAGACAGAGACCTCAGAGACACAGAGACAGGGATAGAAGGCCAGAGGGGCTCCCTACCACACTAGCTTTGCTTGCTGGAGGCTGAATTATGAGTAGAAAATCTTCATTTCGCCTGTGCCCTGAAATATCTAGTTTCCAGTATCCATGTGGAAACTTCTCAGAGAATGGCTCAACTCTCCTGCCTGGGAGAAAGGAGCAGAAGGGCTTATTAACAAAACAAAAGATGGAGCTGAGAGCCAGAGAGAAATTCTACCTTTAAAAAAATCGTATAAAGGAAAAATTACCAAAAATTAGAGGAGACAGGAGCAGAGAGAGACAGAGACCTCAGAGACACAGAGACAGGGATAGAAGTCCAGAGGGGCTCCCTACCACACTAGCTTTGCTTGCTGGAGGCTGAATTATGAGTAGAAAATCTTCATTTCGCCTGTGCCCTGAAATATCTAGTTCCCAGTATCCATGTGGAATCTTCTCAGAGAATGGCTCAACTCTCCTGCCTGGGAGAAAGGAGCAGAAGGGCTTATTAACAAAACAAAAGATGGAGCTGAGAGCCAGAGAGAAATTCTACCTTTAAAAAAATCTTAAAAAGAAAAATTACCAAAAAATTGAGGAGACAGGAGCAGAGAGAGACAGAGACCTCAGAGACACAGAGACTGGGATAGAAGGCCAGAGGGGCTCCCTACCACACTAGCTTTGCTTGCTGGAGGCTGAATTATGAGTAGAAAATCTTCATTTCTCCTGTGCCCTGAAATATCTAGTTCCCAGTTTCCATGTGGAATCTTAGAGAATGGCTCAACTCTCCTGCCTGGGAGAAAGGAGCAGAAGGGCTTATTAACAAAACAAAAGATGGAGCTGAGAGCCAGAGAGAAATTCTACCTTTAAAAAAATCGTAAAAAAGGAAAAATTACCAAAAAAAATGAGGAGACATGAGCAGAGAGAGACAGAGACCTCAGAGACACAGAGACCGGGATAGAAGGCCAGAGGGGCTCCCTACCACACTAGCTTTGCTTGCTGTAGGCTGAATTATGAGTAGAAAATCTTCATTTCGCCTGTGCCCTGAAATATCTAGTTCCCAGTATCCATGTGGAACCTTCTCAGAGAATGGCTCAACTCTCCTGCCTGGGAGAAAGGAGCTGAAGGGCTTATTAACAAAACAAAAGATGGAGCTGAGAGCCAGAGAGAAATTCTACCTTCAAAAAAATCGTAAAAAGGAAAAATTACCAAAAAAACTGAGGAGACAGGAGCAGAGAGAGACAGAGACCTCAGAGACACAGAGACAGGGATAGAAGGCCAGAGGGGCTCCCTACCACACTAGCTTTGCTTGCTGGAGGCTGAATTATGAGTAGAAAATCTTCATTTCGCCTGTGCCCTGAAATATCTAGTTCCCAGTATCCATGTGGAATCTTCTCAGAGAATGGCTCAACTCTCCTGCCTGGGAGAAAGGAGCAGAAGGGCTTATTAACAAAACAAAAGATGGAGCTGAGAGCCAGAGAGAAATTCTACATTTAAAAAAATCGTAAAAAGGAAAAATTACCAAAAGAAATGAGGAGACAGGAACAGAGAGAGACAGAGACCTCAGAGACAGAGAGACAGGGATAGAAGGCCAGAGGGGCTCCCTACCACACTAGCTTTGATTGCTGGAGACTGAATTATGAGTAGAAAATCTTCATTTCGTCTGTGCCCTGAAATATCTAGTTCCCAGTATCCATGTGGAATCTTCTCAGAGAATGGCTCAACTCTCCTGCCTGGGAGAAAGGAGCAGAAGGGCTTATTAACAAAACAAAAGATGGAGCTGAGAGCCAGAGAGAAATTCTACCTTTAAAAAAATCGTATAAAGGAAAAATTACCAAAAATTAGAGGAGACAGGAGCAGAGAGAGACAGAGACCTCAGAGACACAGAGACAGGGATAGAAGCCCAGAGGGGCTCCCTACCACACTAGCTTTGCTTGCTGGAGGCTGAATTATGAGTAGAAAATCTTCATTTCGCCTGTGCCCTGAAATATCTAGTTCCCAGTATCCATGTGGAATCTTCTCAGAGAATGGCTCAACTCTCCTGCCTGGGAGAAAGGAGCAGAAGGGCTTATTAACAAAACAAAAGATGGAGCTGAGAGCCAGAGAGAAATTCTACCTTTAAAAAAATCTTAAAAAGAAAAATTACCAAAAAATTGAGGAGACAGGAGCTGAGAGAGACAGAGACCTCAGAGACACAGAGACAGGGATAGAAGACCAGAGGGGCTCCCTACCACACTAGCTTTGCTTGCTGGAGGGTGAATTATGAGTAGAAAATCTTCATTTCTCCTGTGCCCTGAAATATCTAGTTCCCAGTTTCCATGTGGAATCTTAGAGAATGGCTCAACTCTCCTGCCTGGGAGAAAGGAGCAGAAGGGCTTATTAACAAAACAAAAGATGGAGCTGAGAGCCAGAGAGAAATTCTACCTTTAAAAAAATCGTAAAAAGGAAAAATTACCAAAAAAAATGAGGAGACATGAGCAGGGAGAGACAGAGACCTCAGAGACACAGAGACCGGTATAGAAGGCCAGAGGGGCTCCCTACCACACTAGCTTTGCTTGCTGGAGGCTGAATTATGGGTAGAAAATCTTCATTTCGCCTGTGCCCTGAAATATCTAGTTCCCAGTATCCATGTGGAATCTTCTCAGAGAATGGCTCAACTCTCCTGCCTGGGAGAAAGGAGCAGAAGGGCTTATTAACAAAACAAAAGATGGAGCTGAGAGCCAGAGAGAAATTCTACCTTTAAAAAAATCGTAAAAATAAAAATTAACAAAAAAATAAGGAGACAGTATCAGAGAGAGACAGAGACCTCAGAGACACAGAGACAGGTAGAGAAGGCCAGAGGGGCTCCCTACCACACTAGCTTTGCTTGCTGGAGGCTGAATTATGAGTAGAAAATCTTCATTTCGCCTGTGCCCTGAAATATCTAGTTCCCAGTATCCATGTGGAATCTTCTCAGAGAATGGCTCAACTCTCCTGCCAGGGAGAAAGGAGCAGAAGGGCTTATTAACAAAAGAAAGATGGAACTGAGAGCCAGAGAGAAATTCTACCTTTAAAAAAATCGTAAAAAGGAAAAATTACCAAAAAAAATGAGGAGACAGGAGCAGAGAGAGACAGAGACCTCAGAGCCACAGAGACACGGACAGAAGGCCAGAGGGGCTCCCTACCACACTAGCTTTGCTTGCTGGAAGCTGAATTATGAGTAGAAAATCTTCATTTCTCCTGTGCCCTGAAATATCTAGTTCCCAGTATCCATGTGGAAACTTCTCAGAGAATGGCTCAACTCTCCTGCCTGGGAGAAAGGAGCAGAAGGGCTTATTAACAAAACAAAAGATGGATCTGAGAGCCAGAGAGAAATTCTAACTTTAAAAAAATCGTAAAAAGGAAATATTACCAAAATATGAGGAGACAGGAGCAGAGAGAGACAGAGACCTCAGAGACACAGAGACAGGGATAGAAGGCCAGAGGGGCTCCCTACCACACTAGCTTTGTTTGCTTGAGGCTGAATTATGAGTAGAAAATCTTGATTTCGCCTGTGCCCTGAAATATCTAGTTCCCAGTATTCATGTGGAATCTTCTCAGAGAATAGCTCAACTCTCCTGCCTGGGAGAAAGGAGCAGAAGGGCTTATTAACAAATGAAAAGATGGAGCTGAGAGCCAGAGAGAAATCCTACCTTTAAAAAAATCGAAAAAAGGAAAAATTACCAAAAAAAATGAGGAGACAGGAGCAGAGAGAGACAGAGACCTCAGAGACACAGAGACAGGGCTAGAAGGCCAGAGGGGCTCCCTACCACAATAGCTTAGCTTGCTGGAGGCTGAATTATGAGTAGAAAATCTTCATTTCGCCTGTGCCCTGAAATATCTAGTTCCCAGTATCCATGTGGAATCTTCTCAGAGAATGGCTCAACTCTCCTGCCTGGGAGAAAGGAGCAGAAGGGCTTATTAACAAAACAAAAGATGGAGCTGAGAGCCAGAGAGAAATTCTACCTTTAAAAAAATCGTAAAAAGGAAAAATTACCAAAAAAAATGAGGAGACAGGAGCAGAGAGAGACAGAGACTTCAGAGACACAGAGACAGGGATAGAAGGCCAGAGGGGCTCCCTACCACACTAGCTTAGCTTGCTGGAGGCTGAATTATGAGTAGAAAATCTTCATTTCGCCTGTGCCCTGAAATATCTAGTTCCCAGTATCCATGTGGAATCTTCTCAGAGAATGGCTCAACTCTCCTGCCTGGGAGAAAGGAGCAGAAGGGCTTATTAACAAAACAAAAGATGGAGCTGAGAGCCAGAGAGAAATTCTACCTTTAAAAAAATCGTAAAAAGGAAAAATTACCAAAAAACCTGAGGAGACAGTAACAGAGAGAGACAGAGACCTCAGAGACACAGAGACAGGGATAGAAGGCCAGAGGGCCTCCCTACCACACTAGCTTTGCTTGCTGGAGGCTGAATTATGAGTAGAAAATCTTCATTTCGCCTGTGCCCTGAAATATCTAGTTCCCAGTATCCATGTGGAATCTTCTCAGAGAATGGCTCAACTCTCCTGCCTGGGAGAAAGGAGCAGAAGGGCTTATTAACAAAACAAAAGATGGAGCTGAGAGCCAGAGAGAAATTCTACCTTTAAAAAAATCGTAAAAAGGAAAAATTACCAAAAATTGAGGAGACAGGAGCAGAGAGAGACAGAGACCTCAGAGACACAGAGACAGGGACAGAAGGCCAGAGGGGCTCCCTACCACACTAGCTTTGCTTGCTGGAGGCTGAATTATGAGTAGAAAATCTTCATTTCTCCTGTGCCCTGAAATATCTAGTTCCCAGTATCCATGTGGAAACTTCTCAGAGAATGGCTCAACTCTCCTGCCTGGGAGAAAGGAGCAGAAGGGCTTATTAACAAAACAAAAGATGGAGCTGAGAGCCAGAGAGAAATTCTAACTTTAAAAAAATCGTAAAAAGGAAAAATTACCAAAATATGAGGAGACAGGAGCAGAGAGAGACAGAGACCTCAGAGACACAGAGACAGGGATAGAAGGCCAGAGGGGCTCCCTACCACACTAGCTTTGCTTGCTGGAGGCTGAATTATGAGTAGAAAATCTTCATTTCGCCTGTGCCCTGAAATATCTAGTTCCCAGTATCCATGTTTAATCTTCTCAGAGAATGGCTCAACTCTCCTGCCTGGGAGAAAGGAGCAGAAGGGCTTATTAACAAATCAAAAGATGGAGCTGAGAGCCAGAGAGAAATTCTACCTTTAAAAAAATCGTAAAAAGGAAAAATTACCCAAAAAAATGAGGAGACAGGAGCAGAGAGAGACAGAGACCTCAGAGACACAGAGACAGGGATAGAAGGCCAGAGGGGCTCCCTACCACACTAGCTTTGCTTGCTGGAGGCTGAATTATGAGTAGAAAATCTTCATTTCGCCTGTGCCCTGAAATATCTAGTTCCCAGTATCCATGTGGAATCTTCTCAGAGAATGGCTCAACTCTCCTGCCTGGGAGAAAGGAGCAGAAGGGCTTATAAACAAAACAAAAGATGGAGCTGAGAGCCAGAGAGAAATTCTACCTTTAAAAAAATCGTAAAAAGGAAAAATTACCAAAAAAATGAGGAGACAGGAGCAGAGAGAGACAGAGACCTCAGAGACACAGAGACAGGGATAGAAGGCCAGAGGGGCTCCCTACCACACTAGCCTTGATTGCTGGAAGCTGAATTATGAGTAGAAAATCTTCATTTCGCCTGTGCCCTGAAATATCTAGTTCCCAGTATCCATGTGGAAACTTCTCAGAGAATGGCTCAACTCTACTGCCTGGGAGAAAGGAGCAGAAGGGCTTATTAACAAAACAAAAGATGGAGCTGAGAGCCAGAGAGAAATTCTACGTTTAAAAAAATCGTAAAAATATAAATTACGAAAAAAACTGAGGAGACAGGAGCAGAGAGAGACAGAGACCTCAGAGACACAGAGACAGGGATAGAAGGCCAGAGGGGCTCCCTACCACACTAGCTTTGCTTGCTGGAGGCTGAATTATGAGTAGAAAATCTTCATTTCGCCTGTGCCCTGAAATATCTAGTTCCCAGTATCCATGTGGAAACTTCTCAGAGAATGGCTCAACTCTCCTGCCTGGGAGAAAGGAGCAGAAGGGCTTATTAACAAAACAAAAGATGGAGCTGAGAGCCAGAGAGAAATTCTACATTTAAAAAAATCGTAAAAAGGAAAAATTACCAAAAAAAATGAGGAGACAGGAGCAGAGAGAGACAGAGAACTCAGAGACACAGAGACAGGGATAGAAGGCCAGAGGGGCTCCCTACCACACTAGCTTTGCTTGCTGGAGGCTGAATTATGAGTAGAAAATCTTCATTTCGCCTGTGCCCTGAAATTTCTATTTCCCTGTATCCATGTGGAATCTTCTCAGAGAATGGCTCAACTCTCCTACCTGGGAGAAAGGAGCAGAAGGGCTTATTAACAAAAAAAAAGATGGAGCTGAGAGCCAGAGATAAATTCTACCTTTAAAAAAACCGTAAAAAGGAAAAATTACCAAAAAAAATGAGGAGACAGGAGCAGAGAGAGACAGAGACCTCAGAGACACAGAGATAGGGATAGAAGGCCAGAGGGGCTCCCTACCACACTAGCTTTGCTTGCTGCAGGCTGAATTATGAGTAGAAAATCTTCATTTCGCCTGTGCCCTGAAATATCTAGTTCCCAGTATCCATGTGGAAACTTCTCAGAGAATGGCTCACCTCTCCTGCCTGGGAGAAAGGAGCAGAAGGGCTTATTAACAAAACAAAAGATGGAGCTGAGAGCCAGAGAGAAATTCTACGTTTAAAAAAATCGTAAAAATATAAATTACCAAAAAAACTGAGGAGACAGGAGCAGAGAGAGACAGAGACCTCAGAGACACAGAGACAGGGATAGAAGGCCAGAGGGGCTCCCTACCACACTAGCTTTGCTTGCTGGAGGCTGAATTATGAGTAGAAAATCTTCATTTCGCCTGTGCCCTGAAATATCTAGTTCCCAGTATCCATGTGGAAACTTCTCAGAGAATGGCTCAACTCTCCTGCCTGGGAGAAAGGAGCAGAAGGGCTTATTAACAAAACAAAAGATGGATCTGAGAGCCAGAGAGAAATTCTAACTTTAAAAAAATCGTAAAAAGGAAATATTACCAAAATATGAGGAGACAGGAGCAGAGAGAGACAGAGACCTCAGAGACACAGAGACAGGGATAGAAGGCCAGAGGGGCTCCCTACCACACTAGCTTTCCTTGCTTGAGGCTGAATTATGAGTAGAAAATGTTCATTTCGCCTGTGCCCTGAAATATCTAGTTCCCAGTATTCATGTGGAATCTTCTCAGAGAATGGCTCAACTCTCCTGCCTGGGAGAAAGGAGCAGAAGGGCTTATTAACAAAACAAAAGATGGAGCTGAGAGCCAGAGAGAAATCCTACCTTTAAAAAATCGTAAAAAGGAAAAATTACCAAAAAACTGAGGAGACAGGAGCAGAGAGAGACAGAGACCTCAGAGACACAGAGACAGGGATAGAAGGCCAGAGGGGCTCCCTACCACACTAGCTTAGCTTGCTGGAGGCTGAATTATGTGTAGAAAATCTTCATTTCGCCTGTGCCCTGAAATATCTAGTTCCCAGTATCCATGTGGAATCTTCTCAGAGAATGGCTCAACTCTCCTGCCTGGGAGAAAGGAGCAGAAGGGCTTATTAACAAAACAAAAGATGGAGCTGAGAGCCAGAGAGAAATTCTACCTTTAAAAAATCGTAAAAATGAAAAATTAGCAAAAAAAATGAGGAGACAGTAGCAGAGAGAGACAGAGACCTCAGAGACACAGAGACAGGGATAGAAGGCCAGAGGGACTCCCTACCACACTAGCTTAGCTTGCTGGAGGCTGAATTATGAGTAGAAAATCTTCATTTCGCCTGTGCCCTGAAATATCTTGTTCCCAGTATCCATGTGGAATCTTCTCAGAGAATGGCTCAACTCTCCTGCCTGGGAGAAAGGAGCAGAAGGGCTTATTAACAAAACAAAAGATGGAGCTGAGAGCCAGAGAGAAATTCTACCTTTAAAAAAATCGTAAAAAGGAAAAATTACCAAAAAAACTGAGGAGACAGTAACAGAGAGAGACAGAGACCTCAGAGACACAGAGACAGGGATAGAAGGCCAGAGGGCCTCCCTACCACACTAGCTTTGCTTGCTGGAGGCTGAATTATGAGTAGAAAATCTTCATTTCACCGGTGCCCTGAAATATCTAGTTCCCAGTATCCATGTGGAATCTTCTCAGAGAATGGCTCAACACTCCTGCCTGGGAGAAAGGAGCAGAAGGGCTTATTAACAAAACAAAAGATGGAGCTGAGAGCCAGAGAGAAATTCTACCTTTAAAAAAATCGTAAAAAGGAAAAATTAGCAAAAAAAATGAGGAGACAGTAGCAGAGAGAGACAGAGACCTCAGAGACACAGAGACAGGGACAGAAGGCCAGAGGGGCTCCCTACCACACTAGCTTTGCTTGCTGGAGGCTGAATTGTGAGTAGAAAATCTTCATTTCGCCTGTGCCCTGAAATATCTAGTTCCCAGTATCCATGTGGAATCTTCTCAGAGAATGGCTCAACTCTCCTGCCTGGGAGAAAGGAGCAGAAGGGCTTATTAACAAAACAAAAGATGGAGCTGAGAGCCAGAGAGAAATTCTACCTTTAAAAAAATCGTAAAAAGGAAAAATTACCAAAAAAAATGAGGAGACAGGAGCAGAGAGAGACAGAGACCTCAGAGACACAGAGACAGGTAGAGAAGGCCAGAGGGGCTCCCTCCCACACTAGATTTGCTTGCTGCAGGCTGAATTATGAGTAGAAAATCTTCATTTCGCCTGTGCCCTGAAATATCTAGTTCCCAGTATCCATGTGGAAACTTCTCAGAGAATGGCTCAACTCTCCTGCCTGGGAGAAAGGAGCAGAAGGGCTTATTAACAAAACAAAAGATGGAGCTGAGAGCCAGAGAGAAATTCTACGTTTAAAAAAATCGTAAAAATATAAATTACCAAAAAAACTGAGGAGACAGGAGCAGAGAGAGACAGAGACCTCAGAGACACAGAGACAGGGATAGAAGGCCAGAGGGGCTCCCTACCACACTAGCTTTGCTTGCTGGAGGCTGAATTATGAGTAGAAAATCTTCATTTCGCCTGTGCCCTGAAATATCTTGTTCCCAGTATCCATGTGGAAACTTCTCAGAGAATGGCTCAACTCTCCTGCCTGGGAGAAAGGAGCAGAAGGGCTTATTAACAAAAAAAAAGATGGATCTGAGAGCCAGAGAGAAATTCTAACTTTAAAAAAATCGTAAAAAGGAAATATTACCAAAATATGAGGAGACAGGAGCAGAGAGAGACAGAGACCTCAGAGACACAGAGACAGGGATAGAAGGCCAGAGGGGCTCCCTACCACACTAGCTTTCCTTGCTTGAGGCTGAATTATGAGTAGAAAATGTTCATTTCGCCTGTGCCCTGAAATATCTAGTTCCCAGTATTCATGTGTAATCTTCTCAGAGAATGGCTCAACTCTCCTGCCTGGGAGAAAGGAGCAGAAGGGCTTATTAACAAAACAAAAGATGGAGCTGAGAGCCAGAGAGAAATCCTACCTTTAAAAAATCGTAAAAAGGAAAAATTACCAAAAAAAATGAGGAGACAGGAGCAGAGAGAGACAGAGACCTCAGAGACACAGAGACAGGGATAGAAGGCCAGAGGGGCTCCCTACCACACTAGCTTAGCTTGCTGGAGGCTGAATTATGAGTAGAAAATCTTCATTTCGCCTGTGCCCTGAAATATCTAGTTCCCAGTATCCATGTGGAATCTTCTCAGAGAATGGCTCAACTCTCCTGCCTGGGAGAAAGGAGCAGAAGGGCTTATTAACAAAACAAAAGATGGAGCTGAGAGCCAGAGAGAAATTCTACCTTTAAAAAAATCGTAAAAATGAAAAATTAGCAAAAAAAATGAGGAGACAGTAGCAGAGAGAGACAGAGACCTCAGAGACACAGAGACAGGGATAGAAGGCCAGAGGGGCTCCCTACCACACTAGCTTAGCTTGCTGGAGGCTGAATTATGAGTAGAAAATCTTCATTTCGCCTGTGCCCTGAAATATCTTGTTCCCAGTATCCATGTGGAATCTTCTCAGAGAATGGCTCAACTCTCCTGCCTGGGAGAAAGGAGCAGAAGGGCTTATTAACAAAACAAAAGATGGAGCTGAGAGCCAGAGAGAAATTCTACCTTTAAAAAATCGTAAAAAGGAAAAATTACCAAAAAAACTGAGGAGACAGTAACAGAGAGAGACAGAGACCTCAGAGACACAGAGACAGGGATAGAAGGCCAGAGGGCCTCCCTACCACACTAGCTTTGCTTGCTGGAGGCTGAATTATGAGTAGAAAATCTTCATTTCGCCTGTGCCCTGAAATATCTAGTTCCCAGTATCCATGTGGAATCTTCTCAGAGAATGGCTCAACACTCCTGCCTGGGAGAAAGGAGCAGAAGGGCTTATTAACAAAACAAAAGATGGAGCTGAGAGCCAGAGAGAAATTCTACCTTTAAAAAAATCGTAAAAAGGAAAAATTACCACAAAAAATGAGGAGACAGTAGCAGAGAGAGACAGAGACCTCAGAGACACAGAGACAGGGACAGAAGGCCAGAGGGGCTCCCTACCACACTAGCTTTGCTTGCTGGAGGCTGAATTATGAGTAGAAAATCTTCATTTCGCCTGTGCCCTGAAATATCTAGTTCCCAGTATCCATGTGGAATCTTCTCAGAGAATGGCTCAACTCTCCTGCCTGGGAGAAAGGAGCAGAAGGGCTTATTAACAAAACAAAAGATGGAGCTGAGAGTCAGCGAGAAATTCTACCTTTAAAAAAATCGTAAAAAGGAAAAATTACCAAAAAAAATGAGGAGACAGGAGCAGAGAGAGACAGAGACCTCAGAGACACAGAGACACGTAGAGAAGGCCAGAGGGGCTCCCTACCACATTAGCTTTGCTTGCTGGAGGCTGAATTATGAGTAGAAAATCTTCATTTCGCCTGTGCCCTGAAATATCTAATTCCCAGTATCCATGTGGAATCTTCTCAGAGAATGGCTCAACTCTCCTGCCTGGGAGAAAGGAGCAGAAGGGCTTATTAACAAAAGAAAGATGGAACTGAGAGCCAGAGAGAAATTCTACCTTTAAAAAAATCGTAAAAAGGAAAAATTACCAAAAAAAATGAGGAGACAGGTGCAGAGAGAGACAGAGACCTCAGAGCCACAGAGACACGGACAGAAGGCCAGAGGGGCTCCCTACCACACTAGCTTTGCTTGCTGGAAGCTGAATTATGAGTAGAAAATCTTCATTTCTCCTGTGCCCTGAAATATCTAGTTCCCAGTATCTATGTGGAAACTTCTCAGAGAATGGCTCAACTCTCCTGCCTGGGAGAAAGGAGCAGAAGGGCTTATTAACAAAACAAAAGATGGATCTGAGAGCCAGAGAGAAATTCTAACTTTAAAAAAATCGTAAAAAGGAAATATTACCAAAATATGAGGAGACAGGAGCAGAGAGAGACAGAGACCTCAGAGACACAGACACAGGGATAGAAGGCCAGAGGGGCTCCCTACCACACTAGCTTTCCTTGCTTGAGGCTGAATTATGAGTAGAAAATGTTCATTTCGCCTGTGCCCTGAAATATCTAGTTCCGAGTATTCATGTGGAATCTTCTCAGAGAATGGCTCAACTCTCCTGCCTGGGAGAAAGGAGCAGAAGGGCTTATTAACAAAACAAAAGATGGAGCTGAGAGCCAGAGAGAAATCCTACCTTTAAAAAAATCTTAAAAAGGAAAAATTACCAAAAAAAATGAGGAGACAGGAGCAGAGAGAGACAGAGACCTCAGAGACACAGAGACAGGGATAGAAGGCCAGAGGGGCTCCCTACCACACTAGCTTAGCTTGCTGGAGGCTGAATTATGAGTAGAAAATCTTCATTTCGCCTGTGCCCTGAAATATCTAGTTCCCAGTATCCATGTGGAATCTTCTCAGAGAATGGCTCAACTCTCCTGCCTGGGAGAAAGGAGCAGAAGGGCTTATTAACAAAACAAAAGATGGAGCTGAGAGCCAGAGAGAAATTCTACCTTTAAAAAAATCGTAAAAAGGAAAAATTAGCAAAAAAAATGAGGAGACAGTAGCAGAGAGAGACAGAGACCTCAGAGACACAGAGACAGGGATAGAAGGCCAGAGGGGCTCCCTACCACACTAGCTTAGCTTGCTGGAGGCTGAATTATGAGTAGAAAATCTTCATTTCGCCTGTGCCCTGAAATATCTAGTTCCCAGTATCCATGTGGAATCTTCTCAGAGAATGGCTCAACTCTCCTGCCTGGGAGAAAGGAGCAGAAGGGCTTATTAACAAAACAAAAGATGGAGCTGAGAGCCAGAGAGAAATTCTACCTTTAAAAAAATCGTAAAAAGGAAAAATTACCAAAAAAACTGAGGAGACAGTAACAGAGAGAGACAGAGACCTCAGAGACACAGAGACAGGGATAGAAGGCCAGAGGGCCTCCCTACCACACTAGCTTTGCTTGCTGGAGGCTGAATTATGAGTAGAAAATCTTCATTTCGCCGGTGCCCTGAAATATCTAGTTCCCAGTATCCATGTGGAATCTTCTCAGAGAATGGCTCAACACTCCTGCCTGGGAGAAAGGAGCAGAAGGGCTTATTAACAAAACAAAAGATGGAGCTGAGAGCCAGAGAGAAATTCTACCTTTAAAAAAATCGTAAAAAGGAAAAATTAGCAAAAAAAATGAGGAGACAGTAGCAGAGAGAGACAGAGACCTCAGAGACACAGAGACAGGGACAGAAGGCCAGAGGGGCTCCCTACCACACTAGCTTTGCTTGCTGGAGGCTGAATTATGAGTAGAAAATCTTCATTTCGCCTGTGCCCTGAAATATCTAGTTCCCAGTATCCATGTGGAATCTTCTCAGAGAATGGCTCAACTCTCCTGCCTGGGAGAAAGGAGCAGAAGGGCTTATTAACAAAACAAAAGATGGAGCTGAGATCCAGAGAGAAATTCTACCTTTAAAAAAATCGTAAAAAGGAAAAATTAACAAAAACAATGAGGAGACAGGAGCAGAGAGAGACAGAGACCTCAGAGACACAGAGACAGGGATAGAAGGCCAGAGGGGCTCCCTACCACACTAGCTTAGCTTGCTGGAGGCTGAATTATGAGTAGAAAATCTTCCTTTCGCCTGAGCCCTGAAATATCTAGTTCCCAGTATCCATGTGGAATCTTCTCAGAGAATGGCTCAACTCTCCTGCCTGGGAGAAAGAAGCAGAAGGGCTTATTAACAAAACAAAAGATGGAGCTGAGAGCCAGAGAGAAATTCTACATTTATAAAAATCGTAAAATGGAAAAATTACCAAAAAAAATGAGGAGACAGGAACAGAGAGAGACAGAGACCTCAGAGACACAGAGACAGGGATAGAAGGCCAGAGGGGCTCCCTACCACACTAGCTTTGCTTGCTGGAGGCAGAATTATGAGTAGAAAATCTTCATTTCGCCTGTGCCCTGAAATATCTTTTTCCCAGTATCCATGTGGAATCTTCTCAGAGAATGGCTCAACTCTCCTGCCTGGGAGAAAGGAGCAGAAGGGCTTATTAACAAAAAAAAAGATGGAGCTGAGAGACAGAGAGAAATTCTACCTTTAAAAAAATCGTAAAAAGGAAAAATTACCCAAGAAAATGAGGAGACAGGAGCAGAGAGAGACAGAGACCTCAGAGACACAGAGACAGGGATAGAAGGCCAGAGGGGCACCCTACCACACTAGCTTTGCTTGCTGGAGGCTGAATTATGAGTAGAAAATCTACATTTCGCCTGTGCCCTGAAATATCTAGTTCCCAGTATACATGTGGAATCTTCTTAGAGAATGGCTCAACTCTCCTGCCTGGGAGAAAGGAGCAGAAGGGCTTATTAACAAAACAAAAGATGGAGCTGAGAGCCAGAGAGAAATTCTACCTTTAAAAATATCGTAAAACGGAAAAATTACCAAAAACAATGAGAAGACAGGAGCAGAGAGAGACAGAGACCTCAGAGACACAGAGACAGGGATAGAAGGCCAGAGGGGCTCCCTACCACACTAGCTTTGCTTGCTGGAGGCTGAATTATGAGTAGAAAATCTTCATTTCGCCTGTGCCCTGAAATATCTAGTTTCCAGTATCCATGTGGAATCTTCTCAGAGAATGGCTCAACTCTCCTGCCTGGGAGAAAGGAGCAGAAGGGCTTATTAACAAAACAAATGATGGAGCTGAGAGCCAGAGAGAAATTCTACCTTTAAAAAAATCGTAAAAAGGAAAAATTACCAAAAACAATGAGGAGACAGGAGCAGAGAGAGACAGAGACCTCAGAGACACAGAGACAGGGATAGAAGGCCAGAGGGGCTCCCTACCACACTAGCTTTGCTTGCTGGAGGCTGAAT
The DNA here is from genome assembly GCA_026018925.1 of Tupaia tana. NCBI lineage: Eukaryota > Metazoa > Chordata > Mammalia > Scandentia > Tupaiidae > Tupaia > Tupaia tana. The sequence continues at coordinate 123,538 of JAKSZU010000346.1, read as the reverse complement.
TATGAGTAGAAAATCTTCATTTCGCCTGTGCCCTGAAATATCTAGTTCCAAGTATCCATGTGGAATCTTCTCAGAGAATGGCTCAACTCTCCTGCATGGGAGAAAGGAGCAGAAGGGCTTATTAACAAAACAAAAGATGGAGCTGAGAGCCAGAGAGAAATTCTACCTTTAAAAAAATCGTAAAAAGGAAAAATTACCAAAAACAATGAGGAGACCGGAGCAGAGAGAGACAGAGACCTCAGAGACACAGAGACAGGGATAGAAGGCCAGAGGGGCTCCCTACCACACTAGCTTTGCTTGCTGGAGGCTGAATTATGAGTAGAAAATCTTCATTTCTCCTGTGCCCTGAAATATCTAGTTCCCAATATCCATGTGGAAACTTCTCAGAGAATGGCTCAACTCTCCTGCCTGGGAGAAAGGAGCAGAAGGGCTTATTAACAAAACAAAAGATGGAGCTGAGAGCCAGAGAGAAATTCTACCTTTCAAAAAATCGTAAAAAGGAAAAATTACCACAAAAAATTGAGGAGACAGGAGCAGAGAGAGAGACCTCAGAGACACAGAGACAGGGATAGAAGGCCAGAGGGGTTCCCTACCACACTAGCTTTGCTTGCTGGAGGCTGAATTATGAGTAGAAAATCTTCATTTCGCCTGTGCCCTGAAATATCTAGTTCCCAGTATCCATGTGGAATCTTCTCAGAGAATGGCTCAACTCTCCTGCCTGGGAGAAAGGAGCAGAAGGGCTTATTAACAAAACAAAAGATGGAGCTGAGAGCCAGAGAGAAATTCTACCTTTAAAAAAATCGTAAAAAGAAAAAATTACCAAAAAAATTGAGGAGACAGGAGCAGAGAGAGACAGAGACCTCAGAGACACAGAGACAGGTATAGAAGGCCAGAGGGGCTCCCTACCACACTAGCTTTGCTTGCTGGAGGCTGAATTATGAGTAGAAAATCTTCATTTCGCCTGTGCCCTGAAATATCTAGTTCCCAGTATCCATGTGGAATCTTCTCAGAGAATGGCTCAACTCTCCTGCCTGGGAGAAAGGAGCAGAAGGGCTTATTAACAAAACAAAAGATGGAGCTGAGAGCCAGAGAGAAATTCTACCTTTAAAAAAAATTGTAAAAAGGAAAAATTACCAAAAAAAATGAGGAGACAGGAGCAGAGAGAGACAGAGACCTCAGAGACACAGAGACAGGGATAGAAGGCCAGAGGGGCTCCCTACCACACAAGCTTTGCTTGCTGGAGGCTGAATTATGAGTAGAAAATCTTCATTTCTCCTTTGCCCTGAAATATCTAGTTCCCAGTATAAATGTGGAATCTTCTCAGAGAATGGCTCAACTCTCCTGCCTGGGAGAAAGGAGCATAAGGGCTTATTAACAAAACAAAAGATGGAGCTGAGAGCCAGAGAGAAATTCTACCTTTAAAAAAATTGTAAAAAGGAAAAATTACCAAAAAAAATGAGGAGACAGGACCAGAGAAAGACAGAGACCTCAGAGACACAGAGACAGGGATAGAAGGCCAGAGGGGCTCCCTACCACACTAGCTTTGCTTGCTGGAGGCTGAATTATGAGTAGAAAATCTTCATTTCGCCTGTGCCCTGAAATATCTAGTTCCCAGTATCCATGTGGAATCTTCTCAGAGAATGGCTCAACTCTCCTGCCTGGGAGAAAGGAGCAGAAGGGCTTATTAACAAAACAAAAGATGGAGCTGAGAGCCAGAGAGAAATTCTACCTTTAAAAAAATCGTAAAAAGGAAAAATTACCAAAAACAATGAGGAGACAGGAGCAGAGGGAGACAGAGACCTCAGAGACACAGAGACAGGGATAGAAGGCCAGAGGGGCTCCCTACCACACTAGCTTTGCTTGCTGGAGGCTGAATTATGAGTAGAAAATCTTCATTTCGCCTGTGCCCTGAAATATCTAGTTCCCAGTATCCATGTGGAATCTTCTCAGAGAATGGCTCAACTCTCCTGCCTGGGAGAAAGGAGCAGAAGGGCTTATTAACAAAACAAAAGATGGAGCTGAGAGCCAGAGAGAAATTCTACCTTTAAAATAATCGTAAAAAGGAAAGATTACCACAAAAAATTGAGGAGACAGGAGCAGAGAGAGACAGAGACCTCAGAGACACAGAGACAGGGATAGAAGGCCAGAGGGGCTCCCTACCACACTAGCTTTGCTTGCAGGAGGCTGAATTATGAGTAGAAAATCTTCATTTCGCCTGTGCCCTGAAATATCTAGCTCCCAGTATCCATGTGGAATCTTCTCAGAGAATGGCTCAACTCTCCTGCATGGGAGAAAGGAGCAGAAGGGCTTATTAACAAAACAAAAGATGGAGCTGAGAGCCAGAGAGAAATTCTACCTTTAAAAAAAATCATAAAAAAGAAAAATTACCAAAAACAATGAGGAGACAGGAGCAGAGAGAGACAGAGACCTCAGAGACACAGAGACAGGGATAGAAGGCCAGAGGGGCTCCCTACCACACTAGCTTTGCTTGCTGGAGGCTGAATTATGAGTAGAAAATCTTCATTTCGCCTGTGCCCTGAAATATCTAGTTCCCAGTATCCATGTGGAATCTTCTCAGAGAATGGCTCAACTCTCCTGCCTGGGAGAAAGGAGCAGAAGGGCTTATTAGCAAAACAAAAGATGGAGCTGAGAGCCAGAGAGAAATTCTACCTTTAAAAAAATCGTAAAAATGAAAAATTACCAAAAAAAATGAGGAGACAGGAGCAGAGAGAGTCAGAGACCTCAGAGACACAGAGACAGGTTATAAAAGGCCAGAGGGGCTCCCTACCACACTAGCTTTGCTTGCTGGAGGCTGAATTATGAGTAGAAAATCTTCATTTCGCCTGTGCCCTGAAATATCTAGTTCCCGGTATCCATGTGGAAACTTCTCAGAGAATGGCTCAACTCTCCTGCCTGGGAGAAAGGAGCAGAAGGGCTTATTAATAAAACAAAAGATGGAGCTGAGAGCCAGAGAGAAATTCTCCCTTTAAAAAAATCCTAAAAAGGAAAAATTACCACAAAAATTGAGGAGACAGGAGCAGAGAGAGACAGAGACCTCAGAGACACAGAGACAGGGATAGAAGGCCAGAGGGGCTCCCTACCACACTAGCTTTGCTTGCTGGAGGCTGAATTATGAGAAGAAAATCTTCATTTCTCCTGTGCCCTGAAATATCTAGTTCCCAATATACATGTGGAAACTTCTCAGAGAATGGCTCAACTCTCCTGCCTGGGAGAAAGGAGCAGAAGGGCTTATTAACAAAACAAAAGATGGAGCTGAGAGCCAGAGAGAAATTCTACCTTTCAAAAAATCGTAAAAAGGAAAAATTACCACAAAAAATTGAGGAGACAGGAGCAGAGAGAGACAGAGACCTCAGAGACACAGAGACAGGTATAGAAGGCCAGAGGGGCTCCCTACCACACTAGCTTTGCTTGGTGGAGGCTGAATTATGAGTAGAAAATCTTCATTTCGCCTGTGCCCTGAAATATCTAGTTCCCAGTATCCATGTGGAATCTTCTCAGAGAATGGCTCAACTCTCCTGCCTGGGAGAAAGGAGCAGAAGGGCTTATTAACAAAACAAAAGATGGAGCTGAGAACCAGAGAGAAATTCTACCTTTAAAAAAAATTGTAAAAAGGAAAAATTACCAAAAAAAATGAGGAGACAGGAGCAGAGAGAGACAGAGACCTCAGAGACACAGAGACAGGGATAGAAGGCCAGAGGGGCTCCCTACCACACTAGCTTTGCTTGCTGGAGGCTGAATTATGAGTAGTAAATCTTCATTTCTCCTGTGCCCTGAAATATCTAGTTCCCAGTATAAATGTGGAATCTTCTCAGAGAATGGCTCAACTCTCCTGCCTGGGAGAAAGGAGCAGAAGGGCTTATTAACAAAACAAAAGATGGAGATGAGAGCCAGAGAGAAATTCTACCTTTAAAAAAATCGTAAAAAGGAAAAATTACCAAAAAAAATGAGGAGACAGGAGCAGAGTGAGACAAAGACCTCAGAGACACAGAGACAGGGATAGAAGGCCAGAGGGGCTCCCTACCAAACTAGCTTTGCTTGCTGGAGGCTGAATTATGAGTAGAAAATCTTCATTTCGCCTGTGCCCTGAAATATATAGTTCCCAGTATCCATGTGGAATCTTCTCAGAGATTGGCTCAACTCTCCTGCCTGGGAGAAAGGAGCAGAAGGTCTTATTAACAAAACAAAAGATGGAGCTGAGAGCCAGAGAGAAATTCTACCTTTAAAAAAATCGTAAAAAGGAAAAATTACCAAAAACAATGAGGAGACAGGAGCAGAGGGAGACAGAGACCTCAGAGACACAGAGACAGGGATAGAAGGCCAGAGGGGCTCCCTACCACACTAGCTTTGCTTGCTGGAGGCTGAATTATGAGTCGAAAATCTTCATTTCGCCTGTGCCCTGAAATATCTAGTTCCCAGTATCCATGTGGAATCTTCTCAGAGAATGGCTCAACTCTCCTGCCTGGGAGAAAGGAGCAGAAGGGCTTATTAACAAAACAAAAGATGGAGCTGAGAGCCAGAGAGAAATTCTACCTTTAAAAAAATCGTAAAAATGAAAAATTACCAAAAAAAATGAGGAGACAGGAGCAGAGAGAGACAGAGAACTCAGAGACACAGAGACAGGTTATAGAAGGCCAGAGGGGCTCCCTACCACACTAGCTTTGCTTGCTGGAGTCTGAATTATGAGTAGAAAATCTTCATTTCGCCTGTGCCCTGAAATGTCTAGTTCCCGGTATCCATGTGGAAACTTCTCAGAGATTGGCTCAACTCTCCTGCCTGGGAGAAAGGAGCAGAAGGGCTTATTAATAAAACAAAAGATGGAGCTGAGAGCCAGAGAGAAATTCTACCTTTAAAAAAATCGTAAAAATGAAAAATTACCACAAAAATTGAGGAGACAGGAGCAGAGAGAGACAGAGACCTCAGAGACACAGAGACAGGGATAGAAGGCCAGAGGGGCTCCCTACCACACTAGCTTTGCTTGCTGGAGGCTGAATTATGAGTAGAAAATCTTCATTTCTCCTGTGCCCTGTAATATCTAGTTCCCAATATCCATGTGGAAACTTCTCAGAGAATGGCTCAACTCTCCTGCCTGGGAGAAAGGAGCAGAAGGGCTTATTAACAAAACAAAAGATGGAGCTGAGAGCCAGAGAGAAATTCTACCTTTAAAAAAATCGTAAAAAGGAAAAATTACCACAAAAAATTGAGGAGACAGGAGCAGAGAGAGACAGAGACCTCAGAGACACAGGACAGGGATAGAAGGCCAGAGGGGCTCCCTAACACACAAGCTTTGCTTGCTGGAGGCTGAATTATGAGTAGAAAATCTTCATTTCGCCTGTGCCCTGAAATATCTAGTTCCCAGTATCCATGTGGAATCTTCTCAGAAAATGGCTCAACTCTCCTGCCTGGGAGATAGGAGCAGAAGGGCTTATTAACAAAACAAAAGATGGAGCTGAGAGCCAGAGAGAAATTCTACCTTTAAAAAAATCGTAAAAAGCAAAAATTACCGAAAAAATTGAGGAGACAGGAGCAGAGAGAGACAGAGACCTCAGAGACACAGAGACAGGGATAGAAGGCCAGAGGGGCTCCCTACCACACTAGCTTTGCTTGCTGGAGGCTGAATTATGAGTAGAAAATCTTCATTTCGCCTGTGCCCTGAAATATCTAGTTCCCAGTATCCATATGGAATCTTCTCAGAGAATGGCTCAACTCTCATGCCTGGGAGAAAGGAGCAGAAGGGCTTATTAACAAAACAAAAGATGGACCTGAGAGCCAGAGAGAAATTCTACCTTTAAAAAAATCGTAAAAAGGAAAAATAACCAAAAAAATATGAGGAGACAGGAGCAGAGAGAGACAGAGACCTCAGAGACACAGAGACAGGGATAGAAGGCCAGAGGGGCTCCCTACCACACTAGCTTTGCTTGCTGGAGGCTGAATTATGAGTAGAAAATCTTCATTTCGCCTGTGCCCTGAAATATCTAGTTCCCAGTATCCATGTGGAATCTTCTCAGAGAATGGCTCAACTCTCCTGCCTGGGAGAAAGGAGCAGAAGGGCTTATTAACAAAACAAAAGATGGAGCTGAGAGCCAGAGAGAAATTCTACCTTTAAAAAAATCGTAAAAAGGAAAAATTACCAAAAAAAATGAGGAGACAGGAGCAGAGAGAGACAGAGACCTCAGAGACACAGAGACAGGGATAGAAGGCCAGAGCGGCTCCCTACCACACTAGCTTTGCTTGCTGGAGGCTGAATTATGAGTAGAAAATCTTTATTTCGCCTGTGCCCTGAAATATCTAGTTCCCAGTATCCATGTGGAATCTTCTCAGAGCATGGCTCAACTCTCCTGCCTGGGAGAAAGGAGCACAAGGGCTTATTAACAAAACAAAAGATGGAGCTGAGAGCCAGAGAGAAATTCTACCTTTAAAAAAATCGTAAAAAGGAAAAATTACCAAAAACAATGAGGAGACAGGAGCAGAGGGAGACAGAGACCTCAGAGACACAGAGACAGGGATAGAAGGCCAGAGGGGCTCCCTACCACACTAGCTTTGCTTGCTGGAGGCTGAATTATGAGTAGAAAATCTTCATTTCGCATGTGCCCTGAAATATCTAGTTCCCAGTATCCATGTGGAATCTTCTCAGAGAATGGCTCAACTCTCCTGCCTGGGAGAAAGGAGCAGAAGGGCTTATTAACAAAACAAAAGATGGAGCTGAGAGCCAGAGAGAAATTCTACCTTTAAAAAAATCGTAAAATGGAAAGATTACCACAAAAAATTGAGGAGACAGGAGCAGAGAGAGACAGAGACCTCAGAGACACAGAGACAGGGATAGAAGGCCAGAGGGGCTCCCTACCACACTAGCTTTGCTTGCTGGAGGCTGAATTATGAGTAGAAAATCTTCATTTCGCCTGTGCCCTGAAATATCTAGCTCCCAGTATCCATGTGGAATCTTCTCAGAGAATGGCTCAACTCTCCTGCATGGGAGAAAGGAGCAGAAGGGCTTATTAACAAAACAAAAGATGGAGCTGAGAGCCAGAGAGAAATTCTACCTTTAAAAAAAATCATAAAAAAGAAAAATTACCAAAAACAATGAGGAGACAGGAGCAGAGAGAGACAGAGACCTCAGAGACACAGAGTCAGGGATAGAAGGCCAGAGGGGCTCCCTACCACACTAGCTTTGCTTGCTGGAGGCTGAATTATGAGTCGAAAATCTTCATTTCGCCTGTGCCCTGAAATATCTAGTTCCCAGTATCCATGTGGAATCTTCTCAGAGAATGGCTCAACTCTCCTGCCTGGGAGAAAGGAGCAGAAGGGCTTATTAGCAAAACAAAAGATGGAGCTGAGAGCCAGAGAGAAATTCTACCTTTAAAAAAATCGTAAAAATGAAAAATTACCAAAAAAAATGAGGAGACAGGAGCACAGAGAGTCAGAGACCTCAGAGACACAGAGACAGGTTATAGAAGGCCAGAGGGGCTCCCTACCACACTAGCTTTGCTTGCTGGAGGCTGAATTATGAGTAGAAAATCTTCATTTCGCCTGTGCCCTGAAATATCTAGTTCCCGGTATCCATGTGGAAACTTCTCAGAGAATGGCTCAACTCTCCTGCCTGGGAGAAAGGAGCAGAAGGGCTTATTAATAAAACAAAAGATGGAGCTGAGAGCCAGAGAGAAATTCTACCTTTAAAAAAATCGTAAAAAGGAAAAATTACCACAAAAATTGAGGAGACAGGAGCAGAGAGAGACAGAGACCTCAGAGACACAGAGACAGGGATAGAAGGCCAGAGGGGCTCCCTACCACACTAGCTTTGCTTGCTGGAGGCTGAATTATGAGAAGAAAATCTTCATTTCTCCTGTGCCCTGAAATATCTAGTTCCCAATATACATGTGGAAACTTCTCAGAGAATGGCTCAACTCTCCTGCCTGGGAGAAAGGAGCAGAAGGGCTTATTAACAAAACAAAAGATGGAGCTGAGAGCCAGAGAGAAATTCTACCTTTCAAAAAATCGTAAAAAGGAAAAATTACCACAAAAAATTGAGGAGACAGGAGCAGAGAGAGACAGAGACCTCAGAGACACAGAGACAGGTATAGAAGGCCAGAGGGGCTCCCTACCACACTAGCTTTGCTTGCTGGAGGCTGTATTATGAGTAGAAAATCTTCATTTCGCCTGTGCCCTGAAATATCTAGTTCCCAGTATCCATGTGGAATCTTCTCAGAGAATGGCTCAACTCTCCTGCCTGGGAGAAAGGAGCAGAAGGGCTTATTAACAAAACAAAAGATGGAGCTGAGAACCAGAGAGAAATTCTACCTTTAAAAAAAATTGTAAAAAGGAAAAATTACCAAAAAAAAATGAGGAGACAGGAGCAGAGAGAGACAGAGACCTCAGAGACACAGAGACAGGGATAGAAGGCCAGAGGGGCTCCCTACCACACTAGCTTTGCTTGCTGGAGGCTGAATTATGAGTAGTAAATCTTCATTTCTCCTGTGCCCTGAAATATCTAGTTCCCAGTATAAATGTGGAATCTTCTCAGAGAATGGCTCAACTCTCCTGCCTGGGAGAAAGGAGCAGAAGGGCTTATTAACAAAACAAAAGATGGAGCTGAGAGCCAGAGAGAAATTCTACCTTTAAAAAAATCGTAAAAAGGAAAAATTACCAAAAAAAATGAGGAGACAGGAGCAGAGAGAGACAAAGACCTCAGAGACACAGAGACAGGGATAGAAGGCCAGAGGGGCTCCCTACCAAACTAGCTTTGCTTGCTGGAGGCTGAATTATGAGTAGAAAATCTTCATTTCGCCTGTGCCCTGAAATATCTAGTTCCCAGTATCCATGTGGAATCTTCTCAGAGAATGGCTCAACTCTTCTGCCTGGGAGAAAGGAGCAGAAGGTCTTATTAACAAAACAAAAGATGGAGCTGAGAACCAGAGAGAAATTCTACCTTTAAAAAAATCGTAAAAAGGAAAAATTACCAAAAACAATGAGGAGACAGGAGCAGAGGGAGACAGAGACCTCAGAGACACAGAGACAGGGATAGAAGGCCAGAGGGGCTCCCTACCACACTAGCTTTGCTTGCTGGAGGCTGAATTATGAGTCGAAAATCTTCATTTCGCCTGTGCCCTGAAATATCTAGTTCCCAGTATCCATGTGGAATCTTCTCAGAGAATGGCTCAACTCTCCTGCCTGGGAGAAAGGAGCAGAAGGGCTTATTAACAAAACAAAAGATGGAGCTGAGAGCCAGAGAGAAATTCTACCTTTAAAAAAATCGTAAAAAGGAAAAATTACCACAAAAATTTGAGGAGACAGGAGCAGAGAGAGACAGAGACCTCAGAGACACAGAGACAGGGATAGAAGGCCAGAGGGGCTCCCTACCACACTAGCTTTGCTTGCTGGAGGCTGAATTATGAGTAGAAAATCTTCATTTCGCCTGTGCCCTGAAATATCTAGTTCCCAGTATCCATGTGGAATCTTCTCAGAGAATGGCTCAACTCTCCTGCCTGGGAGAAAGGAGCAGAAGGGCTTATTAACAAAACAAAAGATGGAGCTGAGAGCCAGAGAGAAATTCTACCTTTAAAAAAATCGTAAAAATGAAAAATTACCAAAAAAAATGAGGAGACAGGAGCAGAGAGAGACAGAGACCTCAGAGACACAGAGACAGGTTATAGAGGGCCAGAGGGGCTCCCTACCACACTAGCTTTGCTTGCTGGAGTCTGAATTATGAGTAGAAAATCTTCATTTCGCCTGTGCCCTGAAATGTCTACTTCCCGGTATCCATGTGGAAACTTCTCAGAGATTGGCTCAACTCTCCTGCCTGGGAGAAAGGAGCAGAAGGGCTTATTAATAAAACAAAAGATGGAGCTGAGAGCCAGAGAGAAATTCTACCTTTAAAAAAATCGTAAAAATGAAAAATTACCACAAAAATTGAGGACACAGGAGCAGAGAGAGACAGAGACCTCAGAGACACAGAGACAGGGATAGAAGGCCAGAGGGGCTCCCTACCACACTAGCTTTGCTTGCTGGAGGCTGAATAATGAGTAGAAAATCTTCATTTCTCCTGTGCCCTGTAATATCTAGTTCCCAATATCCATGTGGAAACTTCTCAGAGAATGGCTCAAATCTCCTGCCTGGGAGAAAGGAGCAGAAGGGCTTATTAACAAAACAAAAGATGGAGCTGAGAGCCAGAGAGAAATTCTACCTTTAAAAAAATCGTAAAAAGGAAAAATTACCACAAAAAATTGAGGAGACAGGAGCAGAGAGAGACAGCGACCTCAGAGACACAGGACAGGGATAGAAGGCCAGAGGGGCTCCCTAACACACAAGCTTTGCTTGCTGGAGGCTGAATTATGAGTAGAAATTCTTCATTTCGCCTGTGCCCTGAAATATCTAGTTCCCAGTATCCATGTGGAATCTTCTCAGAAAATGGCTCAACTCTCCTGCCTGGGAGATAGGAGCAGAAGGGCTTATTAACAAAAGAAAAGATGGAGCTGAGAGCCAGAGAGAAATTCTACCTTTAAAAAAATCGTAAAAAGCAAAAATTACCGAAAAAAATTGAGGAGACAGGAGCAGAGAGAGACAGAGACCTCAGAGACACAGAGACAGGGATAGAAGGCCAGAGGGGCTCCCTACCACACTAGCTTTGCTTGCTGGAGGCTGAATTATGAGTAGAAAATCTTCATTTCGCCTGTGCCCTGAAATATCTAGTTCCCAGTATCCATATGGAATCTTCTCAGAGAATGGCTCAACTCTCATGCCTGGGAGAAAGGAGCAGAAGGGCTTATTAACAAAACAAAAGATGGACCTGAGAGCCAGAGAGAAATTCTACCTTTAAAAAAATCGTAAAAAGGAAAAATAACCAAAAAAATATGAGGAGACAGGAGCAGAGAGAGACAGAGACCTCAGAGACACAGAGACAGGGATAGAAGGCCAGAGGGGCTCCCTACCACACTAGCTTTGCTTGCTGGAGGCTGAATTATGAGTAGAAAATCTTCATTTCGCCTGTGCCCTGAAATATCTAGTTCCCAGTATCCATGTGGAATCTTCTCAGAGAATGGCTCAACTCTCCTGCCTGGGAGAAAGGAGCAGAAGGGCTTATTAACAAAACAAAAGATGGAGCTGAGAGCCAGAGAGAAATTCTACCTTTAAAAAAATCGTAAAAAGGAAAAATTACCAAAAAAAATGAGGAGACAGGAGCAGAGAGAGACAGAGACCTCAGAGACACAGAGACAGGGATAGAAGGCCAGAGCGGCTCCCTACCACACTAGCTTTGCTTGCTGGAGGCTGAATTATGAGTAGAAAATCTTTATTTCGCCTGTGCCCTGAAATATCTAGTTCCCAGTATCCATGTGGAATCTTCTCAGAGAATGGGTCTACTCTCCTGCCTGGGAGAAAGGAGCAGAAGGGCTTATTAAGAAAAGAAAAGATGGAGCTGAGAGCCAGAGAGAAATTCTACCTTTAAAAAAATCGTAAAAAGGAAAAATTACCAAAAAAAAATGAGGAGACAGGAACAGAGAGAGACAGAGACCTCAGAGACACAGAGACAGGGATAGAAGGCCAGAGGGCCTCCCTACCACACTAGCTTTGCATGCTGGAGGATGAATTATGAGTAGAAAATCTTCATTTCGCCTGTGCACTGAAATATCTATTTCCCAGTATCCATGTGGAATCTTCTCAGAGAATGGCTCAACTCTCCTGCCTGGTAGAAAGGAGCAGAACGGCTTATTAACAAAACAAAAGATGGAGCTGAGAGCCAGAGAGAAATTCTACCTTTAAAAAAATCGTAAAAAGGAAAAATTAACAAAAAAAATGAGGAGACAGGAGCAGAGAGAGACAGAGACCTCAGAGACACAGAGACAGGGACAGAAGGCCAGAGGGGCTCCCTACCACTCTAGCTTTGCTTGCTGGAGGCTGAATTATGAGTAGAAAATCTTCATTTCTCCTGTGCCCTGAAATATCTAGTTCCCAGTATCCATGTGGAATATTCTCAGAGAATGGCTCAACTCTCCTGCCTGGGAGAAAGGAGCAGAAGGGCTTATTAACAAAACAAAAGATGGAGCTGAGAGCCAGAGAGAAATTCTACCTTTAAAAAAATCGTAAAAAGGGAAAATTAACAAAAAAATGAGGAGACAGGAGCAGAGAGATACAGAGACCTCAGAGACACAGAGACAGGGATAGAAGGCCAGAGGGGCTCCCTACCACACTAGCTTTGCTTGCTGGAGGCTGAATTATGAGTCGAAAATCTTCATTTCGCCTGTGCCCTGAAATATCTAGTTTCCAGTATCCATGTGGAATCTTCTCAGAGAATGTCTCAACTCTCCTGCCTGGGAGAAAGAAGCAGAAGGGCTTATTAACAAAACAAAAGACGGAGCTGAGAGCCAGAGAGAAATTCTACCTTTAAAAAAATCGTAAAAAGGAAAAATTACCAAAAAAAATGAGGAGACAGGAGCAGAGAGAGACAGAGACCTCAGAGACACAGAGACAGGTTATAGAAGGCCAGAGGGGCTCCCTACCACACTAGCTTTGCTTGCTGGAGGCTGAATTATGAGTAGAAAATCTTCATTTCGCCTGTGCCCTGAAATATCTAGTTCCCAGTATCCATGTGGAATCTTCTCAGAGAATGGCTCAACTCTCCTGCCTGGGAGAAAGGAGCAGAAGGGCTTATTAACAAAACAAAAGATGGAGCTGAGAGCCAGACACAAATTCTACCTTTAAAAAAATCGTAAAAAGGGAAAATTACCAAAAAAAATGAGGAGACAGGAGCAGAGAGAGACAGAGACCTCAGAGACACAGAGACAGGGATAGAAGGCCAGAGGGGCTCCCTACCACACTAGCTTTGCTTGCTGGAGGCTGAATTATGAGTAGAAAATCTTCATTTCGCCTCTGCCCTGAAATATCTAGTTCCAAGTATCCATGTGGAATCTTCTCAGAGAATGGCTCAACTCTCCTGCCTGGGAGAAAGGAGCAGAAGGGCTTATTAACAAAACAAAAGATGGAGCTGAGAGCCAGAGAGAAATTCTACCTTTAAAAAAGTCGTAAAAAGGAAAAATTACCAAAAAATTGAGGAGACAGGAGCAGAGAGAGACAGAGACCTCAGAGACACAGAGACAGGGATAGAAGGCCAGAGGGGCTCCCTACCATACTAGCTTTGCTTGCTGGAGGCTGAATTATGAGTAGAAAATCTTCATTTTGCCTGTGCCCTGAAATATCTAGTTCCCAGTATCCATGTGGAATCTTCTCAGAGAATGGCTCAACTCTCCTGCCTGGGAGAAAGGAGCAGAAGGGCTTATTAACAAAACAAAAGATGGAGCTGAGAGCCAGAGAGAAATTCTACCTTTAAAAAAATCGTAAAAAGTAAAAATTACCAAAAAAATTGAGGAGGCAGGAGCAGAGAGAGACAGAGACCTCAGAGACACAGAGACAGGGATAGAAGGCCAGATGGGCTCCCTACCACACTAGCTTTGCTTGCTGGAGGCTGAATTATGAGTAGAAAATCTTCATTTCGCCTGTGCCCTGAAATATCTAGTTCCCAGTATCCATGTGGAAACTTCTCAGAGAATGGCTCAACTCTCCTGCCTGGGAGAAAGGAGCAGAAGGGCTTATTAAGAAAAGAAAAGATGGAGCTGAGAACCAGAGAGAAATTCTACCTTTAAAAAAATCGACCTCCCTGGGGGGTGATTTCCTGCTTTCAATCTCTCTGTCTCTCTCTGTCTGTCTGGCGAGCGCACACGCCCTATAGCAAAAAAAAAAACCTCTCCCCCAAAAAAAAAAATCGTAAAAAGGAAACATTACCAAAAAAAAAATGAGGAGACAGGAACAGAGAGAGACAGAGACCTCAGAGACACAGAGACAGGGATAGAAGGCCAGAGGGGCTCCCTACCACACTAGCTTTGCTTGGTGGAGGCTGAATTATGAGTAGAAAATCTTCATATCGCCTGTGCCCTGAAATATCTAGTTCCCAGTATCCATGTGGAATCTTCTCAGAGAATGGCTCAACTCTCCTGCCTGGGAGAAAGGAGCAGAAGGGCTTATTAACAAAACAAAAGATGGAGCTGAGAGCCAGAGAGAAATTCTACCTTTAAAAAAATCGTAAAAAGGAAAAATTACCAAAAAAAATGAGGAGGCAGGAGCAGAGAGAGACAGAGACCTCAGAGACACAGAGACAGGGATAGAAGGCCAGAGGGGCTCCCTACCACACTAGCTTTGCTTGCTGGATGCTGAATTATGAGTAGAAAATCTTCATTTCGCCTGTGCCCTGAAATACCTAGTTCCCAGTATCCATGTGGAATCTTCTCAGAGAATGGCTCAACTCTCCTGCCTGGGAGAAAGGAGAGGAAGGGCTTATTAACAAAACAAAAGATGGAGCTGAGAGCCAGAGAGAAATTCTACCTTTAAAAAAATCGTAAAAAGGAAAAATTACCACAAAAATGAGGAGAGAGGAGCAGAGAGAGACAGAGACCTCAGAGACACAGAGACAGGGATAGAAGGACAGAGGGGCTCCCTACCACACTAGCTTTGCTTGCTGGAGGCTGAATTATGAGTAGAAAATCTTCATTTCGCCTGTGCCCTGAAATATCTAGTTCCCAGTATCCATGTGGAATCTTCTCAGAGAATGGCTCAACTCTCCTGCCTGGGAGAAAGGAGCAGAAGGGCTTATTAACAAAACAAAAGATGGAGCTGAGAGCCAGAGAGAAATTCTACCTTTAAAAAAATCGTAAAAAGTAAAAATTACCAAAAAAATTGAGGAGGCAGGAGCAGAGAGAGACAGAGACCTCAGAGACACAGAGACAGGGATAGAAGGCCAGAGGGGCTCCCTACCACACTAGCTTTGCTTGCTGGAGGCTGAATTATGAGTAGAAAATCTTCATTTCGCCTGTGCCCTGAAATATCTAGTTCCCAGTATCCATGTGGAATCTTCTCAGAGAATGGCTCAACTCTCCTGCCTGGGAGAAAGGAGCAGAAGGGCTTATTAACAAAACAAAAGATGGAGCTGAGAGCCAGAGAGAAATTCTACTTTTAAAAAATCGTAAAAAGTAAAATTACCACAAAAAATTTAGGAGACAGGAGCAGAGAGAGACAGAGACCTCAGAGACACAGAGACAGGGATAGAAGGCCAGAGGGGCTCCCTACCACACTAGCTTTGCTTGCTGGAGGCTGAATTATGAGTAGAAAATCTTCATTTCACCTGTGCCCTTAAATATCTAGTTCCCAGTATCCATGTGGAATCTTCTCAGAGAATGGCTCAACTCTCCTGCCTGGGAGAAAGGAGCAGAAGGGCTTATTAACAAAACAAAAGATGGAGCTGAGAGCCAGAGAGAAATTCTACCTTTAAAAAAACGTAAAAAGGAAAAATTACCAAAAATAATGAGGAGACAAAGCAGAGAGAGACAGAGACCTCAGAGACACAGAGACAGGTTATAGAAGGCCATTGGGGCTCCCTACCACACTAGCTTTGCTTGCTGGAGGCTGAATTATGAGTAGAAAATCTTCATTTCGCCTGTGCCCTGAAATATCGAGTTCCCGGTATCCATGTGGAATCTTCTCACAGAATGGCTCAACTCTCCTGCCTGGGAGAAAGGAGCAGAAGGGCTTATTAACAAAACAAAAGATGGAGCTGAGAGCCAGAGAGAAATTCTACCTTTAAAAATATCGTAAAAAGGAAAAATTACCCAAGAAAATGAGGAGACAGGAGCACAGAGAGACAGAGACCTCAGAGACACAGAGACAGGGATAGAAGGCCAGAGGGGCTCCCTACCACACTAGCTTTGCTTGCTGGAGGCTGAATTATGAGTAGAAAATCTTCATTTTGCCAGTGCCCTGAAATATCTAGTTCCCAGTATCCATGTGGAATCTTCTCAGAGAATGGCTCAACTCTCCTGCCTGGGAGAAAGGAGCAGAAGGGCTTATTAACAAAACAAAAGATGGAGCTGAGAGCCAGAGAGAAATTCTACCTTTAAAAAAATCGTAAAAAGTAAAAATTACCACAAAAAATTGAGGAGACAGGAGCAGAGAGAGACAGAGAGCTCAGAGACACAGAGACAGGGATAGAAAGCCAGAGGGTCTACCTACCACACTAGCTTTGCTTGCTGGAGGCTGAATTATGAGTAGAAAATCTTCATTTCGCCTGTGCCCTGAAATATCTAGTTCCCAGTATCCATGTGGAAACTTCTCAGAGAATGGCTCAACTCTCCTGCCTGGGAGAAAGGAGCAGAAGGGCTTATTAACAAAACAAAAGATGGAGCTGAGAGCCAGAGAGAAATTCTACCTTTAAAAAATCATAAAAAGGAAAAATTACCACAAATAAATGAGGAGACAGGAGCAGAGAGAGACAGAGACGTCAGAGACACAGAGACAGGGATAGAAGGCCAGAGGGGCTCCCTACCACACTAGCTTTGCTTGCTGGAGGCTGAATTATGAGTAGAAAATCTTCATTTCGCCTGTGCCCTGAAATATCTAGTTCCCAGTATCCATGTGGAATCTTCTCAGAGAATGTCTCAACTCTCCTGCCTGGGAGAAAGGATCAGAAGGGCTTATTAACAAAACAAAAGATGGAGCTGAGAGCCAGAGAGAAATTTTACCTTTAAAAAAATCGTAAAAAGGAAAAATTACCAAAAAAATGAGGAGACTGGAGCAGAGAGAGACAGAGACCTCAGAGACACAGAGACAGGGATAGAAGGCCAGAGGGGCTCCCTACCACACTAGCTTTGCTTGCTGGAGGCTGAATTATGAGTCGAAAATCTTCATTTCGCCTGTGCCCTGAAATATCTAGTTCCCAGTATACATGTGGAATCTTCTCAGAGAATGGCTCAACTCTCCTGCCTGGGAGAAAGGAGCAGAAGGGCTTATTAACAAAACAAATGATGGAGCTGAGAGCCAGAGAGAAATTCTACCTTTAAAAAAATCGTAAAAAGGAAAAATTACCAAAAAAAATGAGGAGACAGGAGCAGAGAGAGACAGAGACCTCAGAGACACAGAGACAGGGATAGAAGGCCAGAGCGGCTCCCTACCACACTAGCTTTGCTTGCTGGAGGCTGAATTATGAGTAGAAAATCTTCATTTCGCCTGTGCCCTGAAATATCTAGTTCCCAGTATCCATGTGGAATCTTCTCAGAGAATGGCTCAACTCTCCTGCCTGGGAGAAAGGAGCAGAAGGGCTTATTAACAAAACAAAAGATGGAGCTGAGAGCCAGAGAGAAATTCTACCTTTAAAAAAATCGTAAAAAGGAAAAATTACCAAAAAATATGAGGAGACAGGAACAGAGAGAGACAGAGACCTCAGAGACACAGAGACAGGGATAGAAGGCCAGAGGGCCTCCCTACCACACTAGCTTTGCTTGCTGGAGGCTGAATTATGAGTAGAAAATCTTCATTTCGCCTGTGCCCTGAAATATCTAGTTCCCAGTATCCATGTGGAATCTTCTCAGAGAATGGCTCAACTCTCCTGCCTGGAAGAAAGGAGCAGAAGGGCTTATTAACAAAACAAAAGATGGAGCTGAGAGCCAGAGAGAAATTCTACTTTTAAAAAATCGTAAAAAGGAAAAATTACCACAAATAAATGAGGAGACAGGAGCAGAGAGAGACAGAGACCTCAGAGACACAGAGACAGTGATAGAAGGCCAGAGGGGCTCCCTACCACACTAGCTTTGCTTGCTGGAGGCTGAATTACGAGTAGAAATCTTCATTTCGCTTGTGCCCTGAAATGTCTAGTTCCCAGTATCCATGTGGGATCTTCTCAGAGAATGGCTCAACTCTCCTGCCTGGGAGAAAGGAGCAGAAGGGCTTATTAACAAAACAAAAGATGGAGCTGAGAGCCAGAGAGAAATTCTACCTTTAAAAAATCGTAAAAAGGAAAAATTTCCACAAAAAATTGAGGAGACAGGAGCAGAGAGAGACAGAGACCTCAGAGACACAGAGACAGGGATAGAAGGCCAGAGGGGCTCCCTACCACACTAGCTTTGCTTGCTGGAGGCTGAATTATGAGTAGAAAATCTTCATTTCACCTGTGCCCTTAAATATCTAGTTCCCAGTATCCATGTGGAATCTTCTCAGAGAATGGCTCAACTCTCCTGCCTGGGAGAAAGGAGCAGAAGGGCTTATTAACAAAACAAAAGATGGAGCTGAGAGCCAGAGAGAAATTCTACCTTTAAAAAAACGTAAAAAGGAAAAATTACCAAAAATAATGAGGAGACAAAGCAGAGAGAGACAGAGACCTCAGAGACACAGAGACAGGTTATAGAAGGCCATAGGGGCTCCCTACCACACTAGCTTTGCTTGCTGGAGGCTGAATTATGAGTAGAAAATCTTCATTTCGCCTGTGCCCTGAAATATCGAGTTCCCGGTATCCATGTGGAATCTTCTCACAGAATGGCTCAACTCTCCTGCCTGGGAGAAAGGAGCAGAAGGGCTTATTAACAAAACAAAAGATGGAGCTGAGAGCCAGAGAGAAATTCTACCTTTAAAAATATCGTAAAAAGGAAAAATTACCCAAGAAAATGAGGAGACAGGAGCACAGAGAGACAGAGACCTCAGAGACACAGAGACAGGGATAGAAGGCCAGAGGGGCTCCCTACCACACTAGCTTTGCTTGCTGGAGGCTGAATTATGAGTAGAAAATCTTCATTTTGCCAGTGCCCTGAAATATCTAGTTCCCAGTATCCATGTGGAATCTTCTCAGAGAATGGCTCAACTCTCCTGCCTGGGAGAAAGGAGCAGAAGGGCTTATTAACAAAACAAAAGATGGAGCTGAGAGCCAGAGAGAAATTCTACCTTTAAAAAAATCGTAAAAAGTAAAAATTACCACAAAAAATTGAGGAGACAGGAGCAGAGAGAGACAGAGAGCTCAGAGACACAGAGACAGGGATAGAAAGCCAGAGGGTCTACCTACCACACTAGCTTTGCTTGCTGGAGGCTGAATTATGAGTAGAAAATCTTCATTTCGCCTGTGCCCTGAAATATCTAGTTCCCAGTATCCATGTGGAAACTTCTCAGAGAATGGCTCAACTCTCCTGCCTGGGAGAAAGGAGCAGAAGGGCTTATTAACAAAACAAAGGATGGAGCTGAGAGCCAGAGAGAAATTCTACCTTTAAAAAATCATAAAAAGGAAAAATTACCACAAATAAATGAGGAGACAGGAGCAGAGAGAGACAGAGACCTCAGAGACACAGAGACAGGGATAGAAGGCCAGAGGGGCTCCCTACCACACTAGCTTTGCTTGCTGGAGGCTGAATTATGAGTAGAAAATCTTCATTTCGCCTGTGCCCTGAAATATCTAGTTCCCAGTATACATGTGGAATCTTCTCAGAGAATGTCTCAACTCTCCTGCCTGGGAGAAAGGATCAGAAGGGCTTATTAACAAAACAAAAGATGGAGCTGAGAGCCAGAGAGAAATTCTACCTTTAAAAAAATCGTAAAAAGGAAAAATTACCAAAAAAATGAGGAGACTGGAGCAGAGAGAGACAGAGACCTCAGAGACACAGAGACAGGGATAGAAGGCCAGAGGGGCTCCCTACCACACTAGCTTTGCTTGCTGGAGGCTGAATTATGAGTCGAAAATCTTCATTTCGCCAGTGCCCTGAAATATCTAGTTCCCAGTATACATGTGGAATCTTCTCAGAGAATGGCTCAACTCTCCTGCCTGGGAGAAAGGAGCAGAAGGGCTTATTAACAAAACAAATGATGGAGCTGAGAGCCAGAGAGAAATTCTACCTTTAAAAAAATCGTAAAAAGGAAAAATTACCAAAAAAAATGAGGAGACAGGAGCAGAGAGAGACAGAGACCTCAGAGACACAGAGACAGGGATAGAAGGCCAGAGCGGCTCCCGACCACACTAGCTTTGCTTGCTGGAGGCTGAATTATGAGTAGAAAATCTTCATTTCGCCTGTGCCCTGAAATATCTAGTTCCCAGTATCCATGTGGAATCTTCTCAGAGAATGGCTCAACTCTCCTGCCTGGGAGAAAGGAGCAGAAGGGCTTATTAACAAAACAAAAGATGGAGCTGAGAGCCAGAGAGAAATTCTACCTTTAAAAAATCGTAAAAAGGAAAAATTACCAAAAAAATATGAGGAGACAGGAACAGAGAGAGACAGAGACCTCAGAGACACAGAGACAGGGATAGAAGGCCAGAGGGCCTCCCTACCACACTAGCTTTGCTTGCTGGAGGCTGAATTATGAGTAGAAAATCTTCATTTCGCCTGTGCCCTGAAATATCGAGTTCCCGGTATCCATGTGGAATCTTCTCACAGAATGGCTCAACTCTCCTGCCTGGGAGAAAGGAGCAGAAGGGCTTATTAACAAAACAAAAGATGGAGCTGAGAGCCAGAGAGAAATTCTACCTTTAAAAATATCGTAAAAAGGAAAAATTACCCAAGAAAATGAGGAGACAGGAGCACAGAGAGACAGAGACCTCAGAGACACAGAGACAGGGATAGAAGGCCAGAGGGGCTCCCTACCACACTAGCTTTGCTTGCTGGAGGCTGAATTATGAGTAGAAAATCTTCATTTTGCCAGTGCCCTGAAATATCTAGTTCCCAGTATCCATGTGGAATCTTCTCAGAGAATGGCTCAACTCTCCTGCCTGGGAGAAAGTAGCAGAAGGGCTTATTAACAAAACAAAAGATGGAGCTGAGAGCCAGAGAGAAATTCTACCTTTAAAAAAATCGTAAAAAGTAAAAATTACCACAAAAAATTGAGGAGACAGGAGCAGAGAGAGACAGAGAGCTCAGAGACACAGAGACAGGGATAGAAAGCCAGAGGGTCTACCTACCACACTAGCTTTGCTTGCTGGAGGCTGAATTATGAGTAGAAAATCTTCATTTCGCCTGTGCCCTGAAATATCTAGTTCCCAGTATCCATGTGGAAACTTCTCAGAGAATGGCTCAACTCTCCTGCCTGGGAGAAAGGAGCAGAAGGGCTTATTAACAAAACAAAAGATGGAGCTGAGAGCCAGAGAGAAATTCTACCTTTAAAAAATCATAAAAAGGAAAAATTACCACAAATAAATGAGGAGACAGGAGCAGAGAGAGACAGAGACGTCAGAGACACAGAGACAGGGATAGAAGGCCAGAGGGGCTCCCTACCACACTAGCTTTGCTTGCTGGAGGCTGAATTATGAGTAGAAAATCTTCATTTCGCCTGTGCCCTGAAATATCTAGTTCCCAGTATCCATGTGGAATCTTCTCAGAGAATGTCTCAACTCTCCTGCCTGGGAGAAAGGATCAGAAGGGCTTATTAACAAAACAAAAGATGGAGCTGAGAGCCAGAGAGAAATTCTACCTTTAAAAAAATCGTAAAAAGGAAAAATTACCAAAAAAATGAGGAGACTGGAGCAGAGAGAGACAGAGACCTCAGAGACACAGAGACAGGGATAGAAGGCCAGAGGGGCTCCCTACCACACTAGCTTTGCTTGCTGGAGGCTGAATTATGAGTCGAAAATCTTCATTTCGCCTGTGCCCTGAAATATCTAGTTCCCAGTATACATGTGGAATCTTCTCAGAGAATGGCTCAACTCTCCTGCCTGGGAGAAAGGAGCAGAAGGGCTTATTAACAAAACAAATGATGGAGCTGAGAGCCAGAGAGAAATTCTACCTTTAAAAAAATCGTAAAAAGGAAAAATTACCAAAAAAAATGAGGAGACAGGAGCAGAGAGAGACAGAGACCTCAGAGACACAGAGACAGGGATAGAAGGCCAGAGCGGCTCCCTACCACACTAGCTTTGCTTGCTGGAGGCTGAATTATGAGTAGAAAATCTTCATTTCGCCTGTGCCCTGAAATATCTAGTTCCCAGTATCCATGTGGAATCTTCTCAGAGAATGGCTCAACTCTCCTGCCTGGGAGAAAGGAGCAGAAGGGCTTATTAACAAAACAAAAGATGGAGCTGAGAGCCAGAGAGAAATTCTACCTTTAAAAAAATCGTAAAAAGGAAAAATTACCAAAAAATATGAGGAGACAGGAACAGAGAGAGACAGAGACCTCAGAGACACAGAGACAGGGATAGAAGGCCAGAGGGCCTCCCTACCACACTAGCTTTGCTTGCTGGAGGCTGAATTATGAGTAGAAAATCTTCATTTCGCCTGTGCCCTGAAATATCTAGTTCCCAGTATCCATGTGGAATCTTCTCAGAGAATGGCTCAACTCTCCTGCCTGGAAGAAAGGAGCCGAAGGGCTTATTAACAAAACAAAAGATGGAGCTGAGAGCCAGAGAGAAATTCTACTTTTAAAAAATCGTAAAAAGGAAAAATTACCACAAATAAATGAGGAGACAGGAGCAGAGAGAGACAGAGACCTCAGAGACACAGAGACAGTGATAGAAGGCCAGAGGGGCTCCCTACCACACTAGCTTTGCTTGCTGGAGGCTGAATTACGAGTAGAAATCTTCATTTCGCTTGTGCCCTGAAATTTCTAGTTCCCAGTATCCATGTGGGATCTTCTCAGAGAATGGCTCAACTCTCCTGCCTGGGAGAAAGGAGCAGAAGGGCTTATTAACAAAACAAAAGATGGAGCTGAGAGCCAGAGAGAAATTCTACCTTTAAAAAATCGTAAAAAGGAAAAATTTCCACAAAAAATTGAGGAGACAGGAGCAGAGAGAGACAGAGACCTCAGAGACACAGAGACAGGGATAGAAGGCCAGAGGGGCTCCCTACCACACTAGCTTTGCTTGCTGGAGGCTGAATTATGAGTAGAAAATCTTCATTTCACCTGTGCCCTTAAATATCTAGTTCCCAGTATCCATGTGGAATCTTCTCAGAGAATGGCTCAACTCTCCTGCCTGGGAGAAAGGAGCAGAAGGGCTTATTAACAAAACAAAAGATGGAGCTGAGAGCCAGAGAGAAATTCTACCTTTAAAAAAACGTAAAAAGGAAAAATTACCAAAAATAATGAGGAGACAAAGCAGAGAGAGACAGAGACCTCAGAGACACAGAGACAGGTTATAGAAGGCCATAGGGGCTCCCTACCACACTAGCTTTGCTTGCTGGAGGCTGAATTATGAGTAGAAAATCTTCATTTCGCCTGTGCCCTGAAATATCGGGTTCCCGGTATCCATGTGGAATCTTCTCACAGAATGGCTCAACTCTCCTGCCTGGGAGAAAGGAGCAGAAGGGCTTATTAACAAAACAAAAGATGGAGCTGAGAGCCAGAGAGAAATTCTACCTTTAAAAATATCGTAAAAAGGAAAAATTACCCAAGAAAATGAGGAGACAGGAGCACAGAGAGACAGAGACCTCAGAGACACAGAGACAGGGATAGAAGGCCAGAGGGGCTCCCTACCACACTAGCTTTGCTTGCTGGAGGCTGAATTATGAGTAGAAAATCTTCATTTTGCCAGTGCCCTGAAATATCTAGTTCCCAGTATCCATGTGGAATCTTCTCAGAGAATGGCTCAACTCTCCTGCCTGGGAGAAAGGAGCAGAAGGGCTTATTAACAAAACAAAAGATGGAGCTGAGAGCCAGAGAGAAATTCTACCTTTAAAAAAATCGTAAAAAGTAAAAATTACCACAAAAAATTGAGGAGACAGGAGCAGAGAGAGACAGAGAGCTCAGAGACACAGAGACAGGAATAGAAAGCCAGAGGGTCTACCTACCACACTAGCTTTGCTTGCTGGAGGCTGAATTATGAGTAGAAAATCTTCATTTCGCCTGTGCCCTGAAATATCTAGTTCCCAGTATCCATGTGGAAACTTCTCAGAGAATGGCTCAACTCTCCTGCCTGGGAGAAAGGAGCAGAAGGGCTTATTAACAAAACAAAAGATGGAGCTGAGAGCCAGAGAGAAATTCTACCTTTAAAAAATCATAAAAAGGAAAAATTACCACAAATAAATGAGGAGACAGGAGCAGAGAGAGACAGAGACCTCAGAGACACAGAGACAGGGATAGAAGGCCAGAGGGGCTCCCTACCACACTAGCTTTGCTTGCTGGAGGCTGAATTATGAGTAGAAAATCTTCATTTCGCCTGTGCCCTGAAATATCTAGTTCCCAGTATCCATGTGGAATCTTCTCAGAGAATGTCTCAACTCTCCTGCCTGGGAGAAAGGATCAGAAGGGCTTATTAACAAAACAAAAGATGGAGCTGAGAGCCAGAGAGAAATTCTACCTTTAAAAAAATCGTAAAAAGGAAAAATTACCAAAAAAATGAGGAGACTGGAGCAGAGAGAGACAGAGACCTCAGAGACACAGAGACAGGGATAGAAGGCCAGAGGGGCTCCCTACCACACTAGCTTTGCTTGCTGGAGGCTGAATTATGAGTCGAAAATCTTCATTTCGCCTGTGCCCTGAAATATCTAGTTCCCAGTATACATGTGGAATCTTCTCAGAGAATGGCTCAACTCTCCTGCCTGGGAGAAAGGAGCAGAAGGGCTTATTAACAAAACAAATGATGGAGCTGAGAGCCAGAGAGAAATTCTACCTTTAAAAAAATCGTAAAAAGGAAAAATTACCAAAAAAAATGAGGAGACAGGAGCAGAGAGAGACAGAGACCTCAGAGACACAGAGACAGGGATAGAAGGCCAGAGCGGCTCCCGACCACACTAGCTTTGCTTGCTGGAGGCTGAATTATGAGTAGAAAATCTTCATTTCGCCTGTGCCCTGAAATATCTAGTTCCCAGTATCCATGTGGAATCTTCTCAGAGAATGGCTCAACTCTCCTGCCTGGGAGAAAGGAGCAGAAGGGCTTATTAACAAAACAAAAGATGGAGCTGAGAGCCAGAGAGAAATTCTACCTTTAAAAAATCGTAAAAAGGAAAAATTACCAAAAAATATGAGGAGACAGGAACAGAGAGAGACAGAGACCTCAGAGACACAGAGACAGGGATAGAAGGCCAGAGGGCCTCCCTACCACACTAGCTTTGCTTACTGGAGGCTGAATTATGAGTAGAAAATCTTCATTTCGCCTGTGCCCTGAAATATCTAGTTCCCGGTATCCATGTGGAATCTTCTCAGAGAATGGCTCAACTCTCCTGCCTGGAAGAAAGGAGCAGAAGGGCTTATTAACAAAACAAAAGATGGAGCTGAGAGCCAGAGAGAAATTCTACCTTTAAAAAATCGTAAAAAGGAAAAATTACCACAAATAAATGAGGAGACAGGAGCAGAGAGAGACAGAGACCTCAGAGACACAGAGACAGTGATAGAAGGCCAGAGGGGCTCCCTACCACACTAGCTTTGCTTGCTGGAGGCTGAATTACGAGTAGAAATCTTCATTTCGCTTGTGCCCTGAAATGTCTAGTTCCCAGTATCCATGTGGGATCTTCTCAGAGAATGGCTCAACTCTCCTGCCTGGGAGAAAGGAGCAGAAGGGCTTATTAACAAAACAAAAGATGGAGCTGAGAGCCAGAGAGAAATTCTACCTTTAAAAAAATCGTAAAAAGGAAAAATTTCCACAAAAAATTGAGGAGACAGGAGCAGAGAGAGACAGAGACCTCAGAGACACAGAGACAGAGATAGAAGGCCAGAGCGGCTCCCTACCACACTAGCTTTGCTTGCTGGAGGCTGAATTATGAGTAGAAAATCTTCATTTCGCCTGTGCCCTGAAATATCTAGTTCCCAGTATCCATGTGGAATCTTCTCAGAGAATGGCTCAACTCTCCTGCCTGGGAGAAAGGAGCAGAAGGGCTTATTAACAAAACAAAAGATGGAGCTGAGAGCCAGAGAGAAATTCTACCTTTAAAAAAATCGTAAAAAGGAAAAATTACCAAAAAAAATGAGGCAGGAGCAGAGAGAGACAGAGACCTCAGAGACACAGAGACAGGGATAGAAGGCCAGAGGGGCTCCCTACCACACTAGATTTGCTTGCTGGATGCTGAATTATGAGTAGAAAATCTTCATTTCGCCTGTGCCCTGAAATATCTATTTCCCAGTATCCATGTGGAATCTTCTCAGAGAATGGCTCAACTCTCCTGCCTGGGAGAAAGGATCAGAAGGGCTTATTAACAAAACAAAAGATGGAGCTGAGAGCCAGAGAGAAATTCTACCTTTAAAAAAATCGTAAAAAGGAAAAATTACCACAAAAATGAGGAGAGAGGAGCAGAGAGAGACAGAGACCTCAGAGACACAGAGACAGGGATAGAAGGCCAGAGGGGCTCCCTACCACACTAGCTTTTTCTTGCTGGAGGCTGAATTATGAGTAGAAAATCTTCATTTCGCCTGTGCCCTGAAATATCTATTTTCCAGTACCCATGTGGAATCTTCTCAGAGAATGGCTCAACTCTCCTGCCTGGGAGAAAGGAGCAGAAGGGCTTATTAAGAAAAAAAAAATGGAGCTGAGAGCCAGAGAGAAATTCTACCTTTAAAAAAATCGTAAAAAGGAAAAATTACCAAAAAAAAAATGAGGAGACAGGAGCAGAGAGAGACAGAGACCTCAGAGACACAGAGACAGGGATAGAAGGCCAGAGGGGCTCCCTACCACACTAGCTTTGCTTGCTGGAGGCTGAATTATGAGTAGAAAATCTTCATTTCGCCTGTGCCCTGAAATATCTAGTTCCCAGTATCCATGTGGAATCTTCTCAGAGAATGGCTCAACTCTCCTGCCTGGGAGAAAGGAGCAGAAGGGCTTATTAACAAAACAAAAGATGGAGCTGAGAGCCAGACAGAAATTCTACCTTTAAAAAATCGTAAAAAGGAAAAATTACCACAAATAAATGAGGAGACAGGAGCAGAGAGAGACAGAGACCTCAGAGACACAGAGACAGTGATAGAATGCCAGAGGGGCTCCCTACCACACTAGCTTTGCTTGCTGGAGGCTGAATTACGAGTAGAAATCTTCATTTCGCTTGTGCCCTGAAATGTCTAGTTCCCAGTATCCATGTGGGATCTTCTCAGAGAATGGCTCAACTCTCCTGCCTGGGAGAAAGGAGCAGAAGGGCTTATTAACAAAACAAAAGATGGAGCTGAGAGCCAGAGAGAAATTCTACCTTTAAAAAAATCGTAAAAAGGAAAAATTTCCACAAAAAATTGAGGAGACAGGAGCAGAGAGAGACAGAGACCTCAGAGACACAGAGACAGAGATAGAAGGCCAGAGCGGCTCCCTACCACACTAGCTTTGCTTGCTGGAGGCTGAATTATGAGTAGAAAATCTTCATTTCGCCTGTGCCCTGAAATATCTAGTTCCCAGTATCCATGTGGAATCTTCTCAGAGAATGGCTCAACTCTCCTGCCTGGGAGAAAGGAGCAGAAGGGCTTATTAACAAAACAAAAGATGGAGCTGAGAGCCAGAGAGAAATTCTACCTTTAAAAAAATCGTAAAAAGGAAAAATTACCAAAAAAAAATGAGGCAGGAGCAGAGAGAGACAGAGACCTCAGAGACACAGAGACAGGGATAGAAGGCCAGAGGGGCTCCCTACCACACTAGATTTGCTTGCTGGATGCTGAATTATGAGTAGAAAATCTTCATTTCGCCTGTGCCCTGAAATATCTATTTCCCAGTATCCATGTGGAATCTTCTCAGAGAATGGCTCAACACTCCTGCCTGGGAGAAAGGATCAGAAGGGCTTATTAACAAAACAAAAGATGGAGCTGAGAGCCAGAGAGAAATTCTACCTTTAAAAAAATCGTAAAAAGGAAAAATTACCACAAAAATGAGGAGAGAGGAGCAGAGAGAGACAGAGACCTCAGAGACACAGAGACAGGGATAGAAGGCCAGAGGGGCTCCCTACCACACTAGCTTTTTCTTGCTGGAGGCTGAATTATGAGTAGAAAATCTTCATTTCGCCTGTGCCCTGAAATATCTATTTTCCAGTACCCATGTGGAATCTTCTCAGAGAATGGCTCAACTCTCCTGCCTGGGAGAAAGGAGCAGAAGGGCTTATTAAGAAAAAAAAATGGAGCTGAGAGCCAGAGAGAAATTCTACCTTTAAAAAAATCGTAAAAAGGAAAAATTACCAAAAAAAAAATGAGGAGACAGGAGCAGAGAGAGACAGAGACCTCAGAGACACAGAGACAGGGATAGAAGGCCAGAGGGGCTCCCTACCACACTAGCTTTGCTTGCTGGAGGCTGAATTATGAGTAGAAAATCTTCATTTCGCCTGTGCCCTGAAATATCTAGTTCCCAGTATCCATGTGGAATCTTCTCAGAGAATGGCTCAACTCTCCTGCCTGGGAGAAAGGAGCAGAAGGGCTTATTAACAAAACAAAAGATGGAGCTGAGAGCCAGACAGAAATTCTACCTTTAAAAAAATCATAAAAAGGAAAAATTACCACAAAAAATTGAGGAGACAGGAGCAGAGAGAGACAGAGACCTCAGAGACACAGAGACAGGGATAGAAGGCCAGAGGGGCTCCCTACCACACTAGCTTTGCTTGCTGGATGCTGAATTATGAGTAGAAAATCTTCATTTCGCCTGTGCCCTGAAATATCTAGTTCCCAGTATCCATGTGGAATCTTCTCAGAGAATGGCTCAACTCTCCTGCCTGGGAGAAAGGAGCAGAAGGGCTTATTAACAAAACAAAAGATGGAGCTGAGAGCCAGACAGAAATTCTACCTTTAAAAAAATCGTAAAAAGGAAAAATTACCAAAAAAATGAGGAGACAGGAGCAGAGGGAGACAGAGACCTCAGAGACACAGAGACAGGGATAGAAGGCCACAGGGGCTGCCTACCACACTAGCTTTGCTTGCTGGAGGCTGAATTATGAGTAGAAAATCTTCATTTCGCCTGTGCCCTGAAATATCTAGTTCCCAGTATCCATGTGGAATCTTCTCAGAGAATGGCTCAACTCTCCTGCCTGGGAGAAAGGAGCAGAAGGGCTTATTAACAGAACAAAAGATGGAGCTGAGAGCCAGAGAGAAATTCTACCTTTAAAAAACTCGTAAAAAGGAAAAATTTCCACAAAAAATTGAGGAGACAGGAGCAGAGAGAGACAGAGACCTCAGAGACACAGAGACAGGGATAGAAGGCCAGAGGGCCTCCCTACCACACTAGCTTTGCTTGCTGGAGGCTGAATTATATGTAGAAAATCTTCATTTCACCTGTGCCCTTAAATATCTAGTTCCCAGTATCCATGTGGAATCTTCTCAGAGAATGGCTCAACTCTCCTGCCTGGGAGAAAGGAGCAGAAGGGCTTATTAACAAAACAAAAGATGGAGCTGAGAGCCAGAGAGAAATTCTACCTTTAAAAAAACGTAAAAAGGAAAAATTACCAAAAAGAATGAGGAGACAAAGCAGAGAGAGACAGAGACCTCAGAGACACAGAGACAGGTTATAGAAGGCCATAGGGGCTCCCTACCACACTAGCTTTGCTTGCTGGAGGCTGAATTATGAGTAGAAAATCTTCATTTTGCCTGTGCCCTGAAATATCGAGTTCCCGGTATCCATGTGGAATCTTCTCACAGAATGGCTCAAATCTCCTGCCTGGGAGAAAGGAGCAGAAGGGCTTATTAACAAAACAAAAGATGGAGCTGAGAGCCAGAGAGAAATTCTACCTTTAAAAAAATCGTAAAAAGGAAAAATTACCAAAAATTGAGGAGACAGGAGCAGAGAGAGACAGAGACCTCAGAGACACAGAGACAGGGATAGAAGGCCAGAGGGGCTCCCTACCACACTAGCTTTGCTTGCTGGAGGCTGAATTATGAGTAGAAAATCTTCATTTCACCTGTGCCTTGAAATATCTAGTTCCCAGTATCCATGTGGAATCTTCTCAGAGAATGGCTCAACTCTCCTGCCTGGGAGAAAGGAGCAGAAGGGCTTATTAACAAAACAAAAGATGGAGCTGAGAGCCAGAGAGAAATTCTACCTTTAAAAAAATCGTAAAAAGGAAAAATTACCAAAAACAATGAGGAGACAGGAGCAGAGAGAGACAGAGACCTCAGAGACACAGAGACAGGGATAGAAGGCCAGAGGGGCTCCCTACCACACTAGCTTTGCTTGCTGGAGGCTGAATTATGAGTAGAAAATCTTCATTTCGCCTGTGCCCTGAAATATCTATTTTCCAGTATCCATGTGGGAACTTCTCAGAGAATGGCTCAACTCTCCGGCCTGGGAGAAAGGAGCAGAAGGGCTTATTAACAAAACAAAAGATGGAGCTGAGAGCCAGACAGAAATTCTACCTTTAAAAAAATCATAAAAAGGAAAAATTACCACAAAAAATTGAGGAGACAGGAGCAGAGAGAGACAGAGACCTCAGAGACACAGAGACAGGGATAGAAGGCCAGAGGGGCTCCCTACCACACTAGCTTTGCTTGCTGGAGGCTGAATTATGAGTAGAAAATCTTCATTTCGCCTGTGCCCTGAAATATCTAGTTCCCAGTATCCATGTGGAATCTTCTCAGAGAATGGCTCAACTCTCCTGCCTGGGAGAAAGGAGCAGAAGGGCTTATTAACAAAACAAAAGATGGAGCTGAGAGCCAGAAGAAATTCTACCTTTAAAAAACTCGTAAAAAGGGAAAATTACCAAAAAAATATGAGCAGCCAGGAGCAGAGAGAGACAGAGACCTCAGAGACACAGAGACAGGGATAGAAGGCCAGAGGGGCTTCCTACCACACTAGCTTTGCTTGCTGGAGGCTGAATTATGAGTAGAAAATCTTCATTTCGCCTGTGCCCTGAAATATCTAGTTCCCAGTATCCATGTGGAATCTTCTCAGAGAATGGCTCAACTCTCCTGCCT
Source organism: Tupaia tana (assembly GCA_026018925.1). Classification (NCBI taxonomy): domain Eukaryota; kingdom Metazoa; phylum Chordata; class Mammalia; order Scandentia; family Tupaiidae; genus Tupaia; species Tupaia tana. The sequence goes on along the minus strand of JAKSZU010000346.1, from coordinate 92,962 downwards.
GGGAGAAAGGAGCAGAAGGGCTTATTAACAAAACAAAAGATGGAGCTGAGAGCCAGAGAGAAATTCTACCTTTAAAAAAATCGTAAAAAGAAAAATTACTGCAAAAAATTGAGGAGACAGGAGCAGAGAGAGACAGAGACCTCAGAGACACAGAGACAGGGATAGAAGGCCACAGGGCCTCCCTACCACACTAGCTTTGCTTGCTGGAGGCTGAATTATGAGTAGAAAATCTTCATTTCACCTGTGCCCTTAAATATCTAGTTCCCAGTATCCATGTGGAATCTTCTCAGAGAATGGCTCAACTCTCCTGCCTGGGAGAAAGGATCAGAAGGGCTTATTAACAAAACAAAAGATGGAGCTGAGAGCCAGAGAGAAATTCTACCTTTAAAAAAACGTAAAAAGGAAAAATTACCAAAAAAAATGAGGAGAGAAAGCAGAGAGAGACAGAGACCTCAGAGACACAGAGACAGGTTATAGAAGGCCATAGGGGCTCCCTACCACACTAGCTTTGCTTGCAGGAGGCTGAATTATGAGTAGAAAATCTTCATTTCGCCTGTGCCCTGAAATATCGAGTTCCCGGTATCCATGTGGAATCTTCTCACAGAATGGCTCAAATCTCCTGCCTGGGAGAAAGGAGCAGAAGGGCTTATTAACAAAACAAAAGATGGAGCTGAGAGCCAGAGAGAAATTCTACCTTTAAAAAAATCGTAAAAAGGAAAAATTACCAAAAATTGAGGAGACAGGAGCAGAGAGAGACAGAGACCTCAGAGACACAGAGACAGGGATAGAAGGCCAGAGGGGCTCCCTACCACACTAGCTTTGCTTGCTGGAGGCTGAATTATGAGTAGAAAATCTTCATTTCACCTGTGCCTTGAAATATCTAGTTCCCAGTATCCATGTGGAATCTTCTCAGAGAATGGCTCAACTCTCCTGCCTGGGAGAAAGGAGCAGAAGGGCTTATTAACAAAACAAAAGATGGAGCTGAGAGCCAGAGAGAAATTCTACCTTTAAAAAAAATCGTAAAATGGAAAAATTACCAAAAAAATGAGGAGACAGGAGCAGAGGGAGACAGAGACCTCAGAGACACAGAGACAGGGATAGAAGGCCAGAGGGGCTCCCTACCACACTAGCTTTGCTTGCTGGAGGCTGAATTATGAGTAGAAAATCTTCATTTCGCCTGTGCCCTGAAATATCTAGTTCCCAGTATCCATGTGGAATCTTCTCAGAGAATGGCTCAACTCTCCTGCATGGGAGAAAGGAGCAGAAGGGCTTATTAACAAAACAAAAGATGGAGCTGAGAGCCAGAGAGAAATTCTACCTTTAAAAAAATCGTAAAAAGGAAAAATTACCGAAAAAAATGAGGAGACAGGAGCAGAGAGAGACAGAGACCTCAGAGACACAGAGACAGGGATAGAAGGCCAGAGGGGCTCCCTACCACACTAGCTTTGCTTGCTGGAGGCTGAATTATGAGTAGAAAATCTTCATTTCGCCTGTGCCCTGAAATATCTAGTTCCCAGTATCCATGTGGAATCTTCTCAGAGAATGGCTCAACTCTCCTGCCTGGGAGAAAGGAGCAGAAGGGCTTATTAACAAAACAAAAGATGGAGCTGAGAGCCAGAGAGAAATTCTACCTTTAAAAAACTCGTAAAAAGGGAAAATTACCAAAAAAATATGAGGAGACAGGAGCAGAGAGAGACAGAGACCTCAGAGACACAGAGACAGGGATAGAAGGCCAGAGGGGCTCCCTACCACACTAGCTTTGCTTGCTGGAGGCTGAATTATGAGTAGAAAATCTTCATTTCGCCTGTGCCCTGAAATATCTAGTTCCCAGTATCCATGTGGAATCTTCTCAGAGAATGGCTCAACTCTCCTGCCTGGGAGAAAGGAGCAGAAGGGCTTATTAACAAAACAAAAGATGGAGCTGAGAGCCAGAGAGAAATTCTACCTTTAAAAAACTCGTAAAAAGGGAAAATTACCAAAAAAAAATGAGGAGACAGGAGCAGAGAGAGACAGAGACCTCAGAGACACAGAGACAGGGATAGAAGGCCAGAGGGGCTCCCTACCACACTAGCTTTGCTTGCTGGAGGCTGAATTATGAGTAGAAAATCTTCATTTCGCCTGTGCCCTGAAATATCTAGTTCCCAGTATCCATGTGGAAACTTCTCAGAGAATGGCTCAACTCTCCTGCCTGGGAGAAAGGAGCAGAAGGGCTTATTAACAAAACAAAAGATGGAGCTGAGAGCCAGAGAGAAATTCTACCTTTAAAAAAATCGTAAAAAGGAAAAATTACCGAAAAAAATGAGGAGACAGGAGCAGAGAGAGACAGAGACCTCAGAGACACAGAGACAGGGATAGAAGGCCAGAGGGGCTCCCTACCACACTAGCTTTGCTTGCTGGAGGCTGAATTATGAGTAGAAAATCTTCATTTCGCCTGTGCCCTGAAATATCTTGTTCCCAGTATCCATGTGGAATCTTCTCAGAGAATGGCTCAACTCTCCTGCCTGTGAGAAAGGAGCAGAAGGGCTTATTAACAAAACAAAAGATGGAGCTGAGAGCCAGAGAGAAATTCTACCTTTAAAAAAATCGTAAAAAGGAAAAATTACCAAAAACAATGAGGAGACAGGAGCAGAGAGAGACAGAGACCTCAGAGACACAGAGACAGGGATAGAAGGCCAGAGGGGCTCCCTACCACACTAGCTTTGCTTGCTGGAGGCTGAATTATGAGTAGAAAATATTCATTTCGCCTGTGCCCTGAAATATCTAGTTCCCAGTATCCATGTGGAATCTTCTCAGAGAATGGCTCAACTCTCCTGCCTGGGAGAAAGGAGCAGAAGGGCTTATTAACAAAACAAAAGATGGAGCTGAGAGCCAGAGAGAAATTCTACCTTTAAAAAAATCGTAAAAAGGAAAAATTTCCACAAAATTTGAGGAGACAGTAGCAGAGAGAGACAGAGACCTCAGAGACACAGAGACAAGGATAGAAGGCGAGAGGGGCTCCCTACCACACTAGCTTTGCTTGCTGGAGGCTGAATTATGAGTAGAAAATCTTCACTTCGCCTGTGCCCTGAAATATCTAGTTCCCAGTATCCATGTGGAATCTTCTCAGAGAATGGCTCAACTCTCCTGCCTGGGAGAAAGGATCAGAAGGGCTTATTAACAAAACAAAAGATGGAGCTGAGAGCCAGAGATTAATTCTACCTTTAAAAAAATCGTAAAAAGGAAAAATTACCAAAAAAAATGAGGAGACAGGAGCAGAGAGAGACAGAGACCTCAGAGACACAGAGACAGGGATAGAAGGCCAGAGGGGCTCCCTACCACACTAGCTTTGCTTGCTGGAGGCTAAATTATGAGTAGAAAATCTTCATTTCGCCTGTGCCCTGAAATATCTAGTTCCCAGTATCCATGTGGAATCTTCTCAGAGAATGGCTCAACTCTCCTGCCTGGGAGAAAGGAGCCGAAGGGCTTATTAACAAAACAAAAGATGGAGCTGAGAGTAAGAGAGAAATTCTACCTTTAAAAAAATCGTAAAAAGGAAAAATTACCAAAAAATATGAGGAGACAGGAGCAGAGAGAGACAGAGACCTCAGAGACACAGAGACAGGGATAGAAGGCCAGAGCGGCTCCCTACCACACTAGCTTTGCTTGCTGGAGGCTGAATTATGAGTAGAAAATCTTCATTTCGCCTGTGCCCTGAAATATCTAGTTCCCAGTATCGATGTGGAATCTTCTCAGAGAATGGCTCAACTCTCCTGCCTGGGAGAAAGGAGCAGAAGGGCTTATTAACAAAACAAAAGATGGAGCTGAGAGCCAGAGAGAAATTCTACCTTTAAAAAAATCGTAAAAAGGAAAAATTACCAAAAAAAATGAGGAGACAGGAACAGAGAGAGACAGAGACCTCAGAGACACAGAGACAGGGATAGAAGGCCAGAGGGGCTCCCTACCACACTAGCTTTGCTTGCTGGAGGCTGAATTATGAGTAGAAAATCTTCATTTCGCCTGTGCCCTGAAATATCTAGTTCCCAGAATCCATGTGGAATCTTCTCAGAGAATGGCTCAACTCTCCTGCCTGGGAGAAAGGAGCAATAAGGCTTATTAACAAAACAAAAGATGGAGCTGAGAGCCAGAGAGAAATTCTACCTATAAAAAAATCGTAAAAAGGAAAAATTACCAAAAAAAATGAGGAGACAGGAGCAGAGAGAGACAGAGACCTCAGAGACACAGAGACAGGGATAGAAGGCCAGAGCGGCTCCCTACCACACTAGCTTTGCTTGCTGGAGGCTGAATTATGAGTAGAAAATCTTCATTTCGCCTGTGCCCTGAAATATCTAGTTCCCAGTATCCATGTGGAATCTTCTCAGAGAATGGCTCAACTCTCCTGCCTGGGAGAAAGGAGCAGAAGGGCTGATTAACAAAACAAAAGATGGAGCTGAGAGCCAGAGAGAAATTCTAACTTTAAAAAAATCGTAAAAAGGAAAAATTACCAAAAAAATATGAGGAGACAGGAACAGAGAGAGACAGAGACCTCAGAGACACAGAGACAGGGATAGAAGGCCAGAGGGCCTCCCTACCACACTAGCTTTGCTTGCTGGAGGCTGAATTATGAGTAGAAAATCTTCATTTCGCCTGTGCCCTGAAATATCTAGTTCCCAGTATCCATGTGGAATCTTCTCAGAGAATGGCTCAACTCTCCTGCCTGGGAGAAAGGAGCAGAAGGGCTTATTAACAAAACAAAAGATGGAGCTGAGAGCCAGAGAGAAATTCTACCTTTAAAAAATCGTAAAAAGGAAAAATTACCACAAATAAATGAGGAGACCGGAGCAGAGAGAGACAGAGACCTCAGAGACCCAGAGACAGGGATAGAAGGCCAGAGGGGCTCCCTACCACACTAGCTTTGCTTGCTGGAGGCTGAATTACGAGTAGAAATCTTCATTTCGCTTGTGCCCTGAAATGTCTAGTTCCCAGTATCCATGTGGGATCTTCTCAGAGAATGGCTCAACTCTCCTGCCTGGGAGAAAGGAGCAGAAGGGCTTATTAACAAAAGAAAAGATGGAGCTGAGAGCCAGAGAGAAATTCTACCTTTAAAAAAATCGTAAAAAGGAAAAATTTCCACAAAAAATGAGGAGACAGGAGCAGAGAGAGACAGAGACCTCAGAGACACAGAGACAGGGATAGAAGGCCAGAGGGGCTCCCTACCACACTAGCTTTGATTGCTGGAGGCTGAATTATGAGTAGAAAATCTTTATTTCGCCTGTGCCCTGAAATATCTAGTTCCCAGTATCCATGTGGAATCTTCTCAGAGAATGGCTCAACTCTCCTGCCTGGGAGAAAGGAGAAGGGCTTATTAACAAAACAAAAGATGGAGCTGAGAGCCAGAGAGAAATTCTACCTTTAAAAAAATCGTAAAAAGGAAAAATTACCAAAAAAAATGAGGAGACAGGAGCAGAGAGAGACAGAGACCTCAGAGACACAGAGACAGGGATAGAAGGCCAGAGGGGCTCCCTACCACACTAGCTTTGCTTGCTGGAGGCTGAATTATGAGTAGAAAATATTCATTTTGCCTGTGCCCTGAAATATCTTGTTCCCAGTATCCATGTGGAATCTTCTCAGAGAATGGCTCAACTCTCCTGCCTGGGAGAAAGGAGCAGAAGGGCTTATTAACAAAACAAAAGATGGAGCTGAGAGCCAGAGAGAAATTCTACCTTTAAAAAAATCGTAAAAAGGAAAAATTACCACAAAAAATTGAGGAGACAGGAGCAGAGAGAGACAGAGACCTCAGAGACACAGAGACAGGGATAGAAGGCCAGAGGGGCTCCCTACCACACTAGCTTTGCTTGCTGGAGGCTGAATTATGAGTAGAAAATCTTCATTTCGCCTGTGCCCTGAAATATCTAGTTCCCAGTACCCATGTGGAAACTTCTCAGAGAATGGCTCAACTCTCCTGCCTGGGAGAAAGGAGCAGAAGGGCTTATTAACAAAACAAAAGATGGAGCTTAGAGCCAGAGAGAAATTCTACCTTTAAAAAATCGTAAAAAGGAAAAATTACCACAAATAAATGAGGAGAGAGGAGCAGAGAGAGACAGAGACCTCAGAGACACAGAGACAGGGATAGAAGGCCAGAGGGGCTCCCTACCACATTAGCTTTGCTTGCTGGAGGCTGAATTACGAGTAGAAATCTTCATTTCGCTTGTTCCCTGAAATGTCTAGTTCCCAGTATCCATGTGGGATCTTCTCAGAGAATGGCTCAACTCTCCTGCCTGGGAGAAAGGAGCAGAAGGGCTTATTAACAAAACAATAGATGGAGCTGAGAGCCAGAGAGAAATTCTACCTTTAAAAAAATCGTAAAAAGGAAAAATTACCAAAAAAAATGAGGAGACAGGAGCAGAGACAGACAGAGACCTCAGAGACACAGAGACAGGGATAGAAGGCCATAGGGGCTCCCTACCACACTAGCTTTGCTTGCTGGAGGCTGAATTATGAGAAGAAAATCTTCATTTCGCCTGTGCCCTGAAATATCTAATTCCCAGTATCCATGTGGAATCTTCTCAGAGAATGGCTCAACTCTCCTGCATGGGAGAAAGGAGCAGAAGGGCTTATTAACAAAACAAAAGGTGGAGCTGAGAGCCAGAGAGAAATTCTACCTTTAAAAAAATCGTAAAAAGGAAAAATTAGCAAAAACAATGAGGAGACAGGAGCAGAGAGAGACAGAGACCTCAGAGACACAGAGACAGGGATAGAAGGCCAGAGGGGCTCCCTACCACACTAGCTTTGCTTGCTGGAGGCTGAATTATGAGTAGAAAATCTTCATTTCGCCTGTGCCCTGAAATATCTAGTTCCCAGTATCCATGTGGAATCTTCTCAGAGAATGGCTCAACTCTCCTCACTGGGAGAAAGGAGCAGAAGGGCTTATTAACAAAACAAAAGATGGAGCTGAGAGCCAGAGAGAAATTCTACCTTTAAAAAAATCGTAAAAAGGAAAAATTACCAAAAAAAATGAGGAGACAGGAGCAGAGAGAGACAGAGACCTCAGAGACACAGAGACAGGTTATAGAAGGCCAGAGGGCCTCCCTACCACACTACCTTTGCTTGCTGGAGGCTGAATTATGAGTAGAAAATCTTCATTTCGCTTGTGACCTGAAATATCTAGTTCCCAGTATCCATGAGGAATCTTCTCAGAGAATGGCTCAACTCTCCTGCCTGGGAGAAAGGAGCAGAAGGGCTTATTAACAAAACAAAAGATGGAGCTGAGAGCCAGAGAGAAATTCTACCTTTAAAAAAATCGTAAAAAGGAAAAATTACCACAAAAAATTGAGGAGACAGGAGCAGAGAGAGACAGAGACCTCAGAGACACAGAGACAGGGATAGAAGGCCAGAGGGGCTCCCTACCACACTAGCTTTGCTTGCTGGAGGCTGAATTATGAGTAGAAAATCTTCATTTCGCCTGTGCCCTAAAATATCTAGTTCCCAGTATCCATGTGGAATCTTCTCAGAGAATGGCTCAACTCTCCTGCCTGGGAGAAAGGAGCAGAAGGGCTTATTAACAAAACAAAAGATGGAGCTGAGAGCCAGAGAGAAATTCTACCTTTAAAAAAATCGTAAAAATGAAAAATTACCAAAAAAAATGAGGAGACAGGAGCAGAGAGAGACCGAGACCTCAGAGACACAGAGACAGGGATAGAAGGCCAGAGGGGCTCCCTACCACACTAGCTTTGCTTGCTGGAGGCTGAATTATGAGTAGAAAATCTTCATTTCGCCTGTGCCCTGAAATATCTAGTTCCCAGTATCCATGTGGAATCTTCTCAGAGAATGGCTCAACTCTCCTGCCTGGGAGAAAGGAGCAGAAGGGCTTATTAACAAAACAAAAGATGGAGCTGAGAGCCAGAGAGAAATTCTACCTTTAAAAAATTCGTAAAAAGAAAAATTACCGCAAATAATTGAGGAGACAGGAGCAGAGAAAGACAGAGACCTCAGAGACACAGAGACAGGGATAGAAGGCCAGAGGGGATCCCTACCACACTAGCTTTGCTTGCTGGAGGCTGAATTATGAGTAGAAAATCTTCATTTCGCCTGTGACCTGAAATATCTTGTTCCCAGTATCCATGTGGAATCTTCTCAGAGAATGGCTCAACTCTCCTGCCTGGGAGAAAGGAGCAGAAGGGCTTATTAACAAAACAAAAGATGGAGCTGAGAGCCAGAGAGAAATTCTACCTTTAAAAAAATCGTAAAAAGGAAAAATTACCAAAAACAAAGAGGAGACAGGAGCAGAGAGAGACAGAGACCTCAGAGACACAGAGACAGGGATAGAAGGCCAGAGGGGCTCCCTACCACACTAGCTTTGCTTGCTGGAGGCTGAATTATGAGTAGAAAATCTTCATTTCGCCTGTGCCCTGAAATATCTATTTTCCAGTATCCATGTGGAATCTTCTCAGAGAATGGCTCAACTCTCCTGCCTGGGAGAAAGGAGCAGAAGGGCTTATTAACAAAACAAAAGATGGAGCTGAGAGCCAGACAGAAATTCTACCTTTAAAAAAATCGTAAAAAGGAAAAATTACCACAAAAAATTGAGGAGACAGGAGCAGAGAGAGACAGAGACCTCAGAGACACAGAGACAGGGATAGAAGGCCAGAGGGGCTCCCTACCACACTAGCTTTGCTTGCTGGATGCTGAATTATGAGTAGAAAATCTTCATTTCGCCTGTGCCCTGAAATATCTAGTTCCCAGTATCCATGTGGAAACTTCTCAGAGAATGGCTCAACTCTCCTGCCTGGGAGAAAGGAACAGAAGGGCTTATTAACAAAACAAAAGATGGAGCTGAGAGCCAGAGAGAAATTCTACATTTAAAAAATTCGTAAAAAGGAAAAATTACAAAAAAAAATGAGGAGACAGGAGCAGAGAGAGACAGAGACCTCAGAGACACAGAGACAGGGATAGAAGGCCAGAGGGGCTCCCTACCACACTAGCTTTGCTTGCTGGAGGCTGAATTATGAGTAGAAAATCTTCATTTCGCCTGTGCCCTGAAATATCTAGTTCCCAGTATCCATGTGGAATCTTCTCAGAGAATGGCTCAACTCTCCTGCCTGGGAGAAAGGAGCAGAAGGGCTTATTAACAAAACAAAAGATGGAGCTGAGAGCCAGAGAGAAATTCTACCTTTAAAAAAATCGTAAAAAGAAAAATTACCGCTAAAAATTGAGGAGATAGGAGCAGAGAGAGACAGAGACCTCAGAGACACAGAGACAGGGATAGAAGGCCAGAGGGGCTCCCTACCACACTAGCTTTGCTTGCTGGAGGCTGAATTATGAGTAGAAAATCTTCATTTCACCTGTGCCCTTAAATATCTAGTTCCCAGTATCCATGTGGAATCTTCTCAGAGAATGGCTCAACTCTCCTGCCTGGGAGAAAGGAGCAGAAGGGCTTATTAACAAAACAAAAGATGGAGCTGAGAGCCAGAGAGAAATTCTACCTTTAAAAAAACGTAAAAAGGAAAAATTACCAAAAAAAATGAGGAGACAAAGCAGAGAGAGACAGAGACCTCAGAGACACAGAGACAGGTTATAGAAGGCCATAGGGGCTCACTACCACACTAGCTTTGCTTGCTGGAGGCTGAATTATGAGTAGAAAATCTTCATTTCGCCTGTGCCCTGAAATATCGAGTTCCCGGTATCCATGTGGAATCTTCTCACAGAATGGCTCAACTCTCCTGCCTGGGAGAAAGGAGCAGAAGGGCTTATTAACAAAACAAAAGATGGAGCTGAGAGCCAGAGAGAAATTCTACCTTTTAAAAAATCGTAAAAAGGAAAAATTACCAAAAATTGAGGAGACAGGAGCAGAGAGAGACAGAGACCTCAGAGACACAGAGACAGGGATAGAAGGCCAGAGGGGCTCCCTACCACACTAGCTTTGCTTGCTGGAGGCTGAATTATGAGTAGAAAATCTTCATTTCACCTGTGCCTTGAAATATCTAGTTCCCAGTATCCATGTGGAATCTTCTCAGAGAATGGCTCAACTCTCCTGCCTATGAGAAAGGAGCAGAAGGGCTTATTAACAAAACAAAAGATGGAGCTGAGAGCCAGAGAGAAATTCTACCTTTAAAAAAAATCGTAAAAAGGAAAAATTACCAAAAAAATGAGGAGACAGGAGCAGAGGGAGACAGAGACCTCAGAGACACAGAGACAGGGATAGAAGGCCATTGGGGCTCCCTACCACACTAGCTTTGCTTGCTGGAGGCTGAATTATGAGTAGAAAATCTTCATTTCGCCTGTGCTCTGAAATATCTAGTTCCCAGTATCCATGTGGAATCTTCTCAGAGAATGGCTCAACTCTCCTGCATGGGAGAAAGGAGCAGAAGGGCTTATTAACAAAACAAAAGATGGAGCTGAGAGCCAGAGAGAAATTCTACCTTTAAAAAAATCGTAAAAAGGAAAAATTACCGAAAAAAATGAGGAGACAGGAGCAGAGAGAGACAGAGACCTCAGAGACACAGAGACAGGGATAGAAGGCCAGAGGGGCTCCCTACCACACTAGCTTTGCTTGCTGGAGGCTGAATTATGAGTAGAAAATCTTCATTTCGCCTGTGCCCTGAAATATCTTGTTCCCAGTATCCATGTGGAATCTTCTCAGAGAATGGCTCAACTCTCCTGCCTGGGAGAAAGGAGCAGAAGGGCTTATTAACAAAACAAAAGATGGAGCTGAGACCCAGAGAGAAATTCTACCTTTAAAAAAATCGTAAAAAGGAAAAATTACCAAAAAAAAATGAGGAGACAGGAGCAGGGAGAGACAGAGACATCAGAGACACAGAGACAGGGATAGAAGGCCAGAGGGGCTCCCTACCACACTAGCTTTGCTTGCTGGAGGCTGAATTATGAGTAGAAAATCTTCATTTCGCCTGTGCCCTGAAATATCTTGTTCCCAGTATCCATGTGGAATCTTCTCAGAGAATGGCTCAACTCTCCTGCCTGGGAGAAAGGAGCAGAAGGGCTTATTAACAAAACAAAAGATGGAGCTGAGAGCCAGAGAGAAATTCTACCTTTAAAAAAATCGTAAAAAGAAAAATTACCGCAAAAAATTGACGAGACAGGAGCAGAGAGAGACAGAGACCTCAGAGACACAGAGACAGGGATAGAAGGCCAGAGGGGCTCCCTACCACACTAGCTTTGCTTGCTGGAGGCTGAATTATGAGTAGAAAATCTTCATTTCACCTGTGCCCTTAAATATCTAGTTCCCAGTATCCATGTGGAACCTTCTCAGAGAATGGCTCAACTCTCCTGCCTGGGAGAAAGGATCAGAAGGGCTTATTAACAAAACAAAAGATGGAGCTGAGAGCCAGAGAGAAATTCTACCTTTAAAAAAACGTAAAAAGGAAAAATTACCAAAAAAAATGAGGAGACAAAGCAGAGAGAGACAGAGACCTCAGAGACACAGAGACAGGTTATAGAAGGCCATAGGGGCTCCCTACCACACTAGCTTTGCTTGCTGGAGGCTGAATTATGAGTAGAAAATCTTCATTTCGCCTGTGCCCTGAAATATCGAGTTCCCGGTATCCATGTGGAATCTTCTCACAGAATGGCTCAACTCTCCTGCATGGGAGAAAGGAGCAGAAGGGCTTATTAACAAAACAAAAGATGGAGCTGAGAGCCAGAGAGAAATTCTACCTTTAAAAAAATCGTAAAAAGGAAAAATTACCAAAAATTGAGGAGACAGGAGCAGAGAGAGACAGAGACCTCAGAGACACAGAGACAGGGATAGAAGGCCAGAGGGGCTCCCTACCACACTAGCTTTGCTTGCTGGAGGCTGAATTATGAGTAGAAAATCTTCATTTCGCCTGTGCCTTGAAATATCTAGTTCCCAGTATCCATGTGGAATCTTCTCAGAGAATGGCTCAACTCTCCTGCCTGGGAGAAAGGAGCAGAAGGGCTTATTAACAAAACAAAAGATGGAGCTGAGAGCCAGAGAGAAATTCTACCTTTAAAAAAAATCGTAAAAAGGAAAAATTACCAAAAAAATGAGGAGACAGGAGCAGAGGGAGACAGAGACCTCAGAGACACAGAGACAGGGATAGAAGGCCACAGGGGCTCCCTACCACACTAGCTTTGCTTGCTGGAGGCTGAATTATGAGTAGAAAATCTTCATTTCGCCTGTGCCCTGAAATATCTAGTTCCCAGTATCGATGTGGAATCTTCTCAGAGAATGGCTCAACTCTCCTGCATGGGAGAAAGGAGCAGAAGGGCTTATTAACAAAACAAAAGATGGAGCTGAGAGCCAGAGAGAAATTCTACATTTAAAAAAATCGTAAAAAGGAAAAATTACCGAAAAAAATGAGGAGACAGGAGCAGAGAGAGACAGAGACCTCAGAGACACAGAGACAGGGATAGAAGGCCAGAGGGGCTCCCTACCACACTAGCTTTGCTTGCTGGAGGCTGAATTATGAGTAGAAAATCTTCATTTCGCCTGTGCCCTGAAATATCTAGTTCCCAGTATCCATGTGGAATCTTCTCAGAGAATGGCTCAACTCTCCTGCCTGGGAGAAAGGAGCAGAAGGGCTTATTAACAAAACAAAAGATGGAGCTGAGAGCCAGAGAGAAATTCTACCTTTAAAAAAACGTAAAAAGGAAAAATTACCAAAAAAAATGAGGAGACAAAGCAGAGAGAGACAGAGACCTCAGAGACACAGAGACAGGTTATAGAAGGCCATAGGGGCTCACTACCACACTAGCTTTGCTTGCTGGAGGCTGAATTATGAGTAGAAAATCTTCATTTCGCCTGTGCCCTGAAATATCGAGTTCCCGGTATCCATGTGGAATCTTCTCACAGAATGGCTCAACTCTCCTGCCTGGGAGAAAGGAGCAGAAGGGCTTATTAACAAAACAAAAGATGGAGCTGAGAGCCAGAGAGAAATTCTACCTTTTAAAAAATCGTAAAAAGGAAAAATTACCAAAAATTGAGGAGACAGGAGCAGAGAGAGACAGAGACCTCAGAGACACAGAGACAGGGATAGAAGGCCAGAGGGGCTCCCTACCACACTAGCTTTGCTTGCTGGAGGCTGAATTATGAGTAGAAAATCTTCATTTCACCTGTGCCTTGAAATATCTAGTTCCCAGTATCCATGTGGAATCTTCTCAGAGAATGGCTCAACTCTCCTGCCTGGGAGAAAGGAGCAGAAGGGCTTATTAACAAAACAAAAGATGGAGCTGAGAGCCAGAGAGAAATTCTACCTTTAAAAAAAATCGTAAAAAGGAAAAATTACCAAAAAAATGAGGAGACAGGAGCAGAGGGAGACAGAGACCTCAGAGACACAGAGACAGGGATAGAAGGCCATTGGGGCTCCCTACCACACTAGCTTTGCTTGCTGGAGGCTGAATTATGAGTAGAAAATCTTCATTTCGCCTGTGCTCTGAAATATCTAGTTCCCAGTATCCATGTGGAATCTTCTCAGAGAATGGCTCAACTCTCCTGCATGGGAGAAAGGAGCAGAAGGGCTTATTAACAAAACAAAAGATGGAGCTGAGAGCCAGAGAGAAATTCTACCTTTAAAAAAATCGTAAAAAGGAAAAATTACCGAAAAAAATGAGGAGACAGGAGCAGAGAGAGACAGAGACCTCAGAGACACAGAGACAGGGATAGAAGGCCAGAGGGGCTCCCTACCACACTAGCTTTGCTTGCTGGAGGCTGAATTATGAGTAGAAAATCTTCATTTCGCCTGTGCCCTGAAATATCTTGTTCCCAGTATCCATGTGGAATCTTCTCAGAGAATGGCTCAACTCTCCTGCCTGGGAGAAAGGAGCAGAAGGGCTTATTAACAAAACAAAAGATGGAGCTGAGACCCAGAGAGAAATTCTACCTTTAAAAAAATCGTAAAAAGGAAAAATTACCAAAAAAAAATGAGGAGACAGGAGCAGGGAGAGACAGAGACATCAGAGACACAGAGACAGGGATAGAAGGCCAGAGGGGCTCCCTACCACACTAGCTTTGCTTGCTGGAGGCTGAATTATGAGTAGAAAATCTTCATTTCGCCTGTGCCCTGAAATATCTTGTTCCCAGTATCCATGTGGAATCTTCTCAGAGAATGGCTCAACTCTCCTGCCTGGGAGAAAGGAGCAGAAGGGCTTATTAACAAAACAAAAGATGGAGCTGAGAGCCAGAGAGAAATTCTACCTTTAAAAAAATCGTAAAAAGAAAAATTACCGCAAAAAATTGACGAGACAGGAGCAGAGAGAGAAAGAGACCTCAGAGACACAGAGACAGGGATAGAAGGCCAGAGGGGCTCCCTACCACACTAGCTTTGCTTGCTGGAGGATGAATTATGAGTAGAAAATCTTCATTTCACCTGTGCCCTTAAATATCTAGTTCCCAGTATCCATGTGGAACCTTCTCAGAGAATGGCTCAACTCTCCTGCCTGGGAGAAAGGATCAGAAGGGCTTATTAACAAAACAAAAGATGGAGCTGAGAGCCAGAGAGAAATTCTACCTTTAAAAAAACGTAAAAAGGAAAAATTACCAAAAAAAATGAGGAGACAAAGCAGAGAGAGACAGAGACCTCAGAGACACAGAGACAGGTTATAGAAGGCCATAGGGGCTCCCTACCACACTAGCTTTGCTTGCTGGAGGCTGAATTATGAGTAGAAAATCTTCATTTCGCCTGTGCCCTGAAATATCGAGTTCCCGGTATCCATGTGTAATCTTCTCACAGAATGGCTCAACTCTCCTGCATGGGAGAAAGGAGCAGAAGGGCTTATTAACAAAACAAAAGATGGAGCTGAGAGCCAGAGAGAAATTCTACCTTTAAAAAAATCGTAAAAAGGAAAAATTACCAAAAATTGAGGAGACAGGAGCAGAGAGAGACAGAGACCTCAGAGACACAGAGACAGGGATAGAAGGCCAGAGGGGCTCCCTACCACACTAGCTTTGCTTGCTGGAGGCTGAATTATGAGTAGAAAATCTTCATTTCGCCTGTGCCTTGAAATATCTAGTTCCCAGTATCCATGTGGAATCTTCTCAGAGAATGGCTCAACTCTCCTGCCTGGGAGAAAGGAGCAGAAGGGCTTATTAACAAAACAAAAGATGGAGCTGAGAGCCAGAGAGAAATTCTACCTTTAAAAAAAATCGTAAAAAGGAAAAATTACCAAAAAAATGAGGAGACAGGAGCAGAGGGAGACAGAGACCTCAGAGACACAGAGACAGGGATAGAAGGCCACAGGGGCTCCCTACCACACTAGCTTTGCTTGCTGGAGGCTGAATTATGAGTAGAAAATCTTCATTTCGCCTGTGCCCTGAAATATCTAGTTCCCAGTATCGATGTGGAATCTTCTCAGAGAATGGCTCAACTCTCCTGCATGGGAGAAAGGAGCAGAAGGGCTTATTAACAAAACAAAAGATGGAGCTGAGAGCCAGAGAGAAATTCTACATTTAAAAAAATCGTAAAAAGGAAAAATTACCGAAAAAAATGAGGAGACAGGAGCAGAGAGAGACAGAGACCTCAGAGACACAGAGACAGGGATAGAAGGCCAGAGGGGCTCCCTACCACACTAGCTTTGCTTGCTGGAGGCTGAATTATGAGTAGAAAATCTTCATTTCGCCTGTGCCCTGAAATATCTAGTTCCCAGTATCCATGTGGAATCTTCTCAGAGAATGGCTCAACTCTCCTGCCTGGGAGAAAGGAGCAGAAGGGCTTATTAACAAAACAAAAGATGGAGCTGAGAGCCAGAGAGAAATTCTACCTTTAAAAAAATCGTAAAAAGAAAAATTACCGCAAAAAATTGAGGAGACATGAGCAGAGAGAGACAGAGACCTCAGAGACACAGAGACAGGGATAGAAGGCCAGAGGGCCTCCCTACCACACTAGCTTTGCTTGCTGGAGGCTGAATTATGAGTAGAAAATCTTCATTTCACCTGTGCCCTTAAATATCTAGTTCCCAGTATCCATGTGGAATCTTCTCAGAGAATGGCTCAACTCTCCTGCCTGGGAGAAAGGATCATAAGGGCTTATTAACAAAACAAAAGATGGAGCTGAGAGCCAGAGAGAAATTCTACCTTTAAAAAAACGTAAAAAGGAAAAATTACCAAAAAAAATGAGGAGACAAAGCAGAGAGAGACAGAGACCTCAGAGACACAGAGACAGGTTATAGAAGGCCATAGGGGCTCCCTACCACACTAGCTTTGCTTGCTGGAGGCTGAATTATGAGTAGAAAATCTTCATTTCGCCTGTGCCCTGAAATATCGAGTTCCCAGTATCCATGTGGAATCTTCTCAGAGAATGGCTCAACTCTCCTGCCTGGGAGAAAGGAGCAGAAGGGCTTATTAACAAAACAAAAGATGGAGCTGAGAGCCAGAGAGAAATTCTACCTTTAAAAAAATCGTAAAAAGGAAAAATTACCAAAAATTGAGGAGACAGGAGCAGAGAGAGACAGAGACCTCAGAGACACAGAGACAGGGATAGAAGGCCAGAGGGGCTCCCTACCACACTAGCTTTGCTTGCTGGAGGCTGAATTATGAGTAGAAAATCTTCATTTCACCTGTTCCTTGAAATATCTAGTTCCCAGTATCCATGTGGAATCTTCTCAGAGAATGGCTCAACTCTCCTGCCTGGGAGAAAGGAGCAGAAGGGCTTATTAACAAAACAAAAGATGGAGCTGAGAGCCAGAGAGAAATTCTACCTTTAAAAAAAATCGTAAAAAGGAAAAATTACCAAAAAAATGAGGAGACAGGAGCAGAGGGAGACAGAGACCTCAGAGACACAGAGACAGGGATAGAAGGCCAGAGGGGCTCCCTACCACACTAGCTTTGCTTGCTGGAGGCTGTATTATGAGTAGAAAATCTTCATTTCGCCTGTGCCCTGAAATATCTAGTTCCCAGTATCCATGTGGAATCTTCTCAGAGAATGTCTCAACTCTCCTGCATGGGAGAAAGGAGCAGAAGGGCTTATTAACAAAACAAAAGATGGAGCTGAGAGCCAGAGAGAAATTCTACCTTTAAAAAAATCGTAAAAAGGAAAAATTACCGAAAAAAATGAGGAGACATGAGCAGAGAGAGACAGAGACCTCAGAGACACAGAGACAGGGATAGAAGGCCAGAGGGGCTCCCTACCACACTAGCTTTGCTTGCTGGAGGCTGAATTATGAGTAGAAAATCTTCATTTCGCCTGTGCCCTGAAATATCTTGTTCCCAGTATCCATGTGGAATCTTCTCAGAGAATGGCTCAACTCTCCTGCCTGGGAGAAAGGAGCAGAAGGGCTTATTAACAAAACAAAAGATGGAGCTGAGAGCCAGAGAGAAATTCTACCTTTAAAAAAATCGTAAAAAGAAAAATTACCGCAAAAATATTGAGGAGACAGGAGCAGAGAGAGACAGAGACCTCAGAGACACAGAGACATGGATAGAAGGCCAGAGGGGCTCCCTACCACACTAGCTTTGCTTGCTGGAGGCTGAATTATGAGTAGAAAATCTTCATTTCACCTGTGCCCTTAAATATCTAGTTCCCAGTATCCATGTGGAATCTTCTCAGAGAATGGCTCAACTCTCCTGCCTGGGAGAAAGGATCAGAAGGGCTTATTAACAAAACAAAAGATGGAGCTGAGAGCCAGAGAGAAATTCTACCTTTAAAAAAACGTAAAAAGGAAAAATTACCAAAAAAAATGAGGAGACAAAGCAGAGAGAGACAGAGACCTCAGAGACACAGAGACAGGTTATAGAAGGCCATAGGGGCTCCCTACCACACTAGCTTTGCTTGCTGGAGGCTGAATTATGAGTAGAAAATCTTCATTTCGCATGTGCCCTGAAATATCGAGTTCCCGGTATCCATGTGGAATCTTCTCAGAGAATGGCTCAACTCTCCTGCATGGGAGAAAGGAGCAGAAGGGCTTATTAACAAAACAAAAGATGGAGCTGAGAGCCAGAGAGAAATTCTACCTTTAAAAAAATCGTAAAAAGGAAAAATTACCGAAAAATGAGGAGACAGGAACAGAGAGAGACAGAGACCTCAGAGACACAGAGACAGGGATAGAAGGCCAGAGGGGATCCCTACCACACTAGCTTTGCTTGCTGGAGGCTGAATTATGAGTAGAAAATATTCATTTCGCCTGTGCCCTGAAATATCTTGTTCCCAGTATCCATGTGGAATCTTCTCAGAGAATGGCTCAACTCTCCTGCCTGGGAGAAAGGAGCAGAAGGGCTTATTAACAAAACAAAAGATGGAGCTGAGAGCCAGAGAGAAATTCTACCTTTAAAAAAATCGTAAAAAGGAAAAATTACCAAAAACAATGAGGAGACAGGAGCAGAGAGAGACAGAGAACTCAGAGACACAGAGACAGGGATAGAAGGCCAGAGGGGCTCCCTACCACACTAGCTTTGCTTGCTGGAGGCTGAATTATGAGTAGAAAATATTCATTTCGCCTGTGCCCTGAAATATCTAGTTCCCAGTATCCATGTGGAATCTTCTCAGAGAATGGCTCAACTCTCCTGCCTGGGAGAAAGGAGCAGAAGGGCTTATTAACAAAACAAAAGATGGAGCTGAGAGCCAGAGAGAACTTCTACCTTTAAAATAATCGTAAAAAGGAAAAATTACCGAAAAAAATGAGGAGACAGGAGCAGAGAGAGACAGAGACCTCAGAGACACAGAGACAGGGATAGAAGGCCAGAGGGGCTCCCTACCACACTAGCTTTGCTTGCTGGAGGCTGAATTATGAGTAGAAAATCTTCATTTCGCCTGTGCCTTGAAATATCTAGTTCCCAGTATCCATGTGGAATCTTCTCAGAGAATGGCTCAACTCTCCTGCCTGGGAGAAAGGAGCAGAAGGGCTTATTAACAAAACAAAAGATGGAGCTGAGAGCCAGAGAGAAATTCTACCTTTAAAAAAAATCGTAAAAAGGAAAAATTACCAAAAAAATGAGGAGACAGGAGCAGAGGGAGACAGAGACCTCAGAGACACAGAGACAGGGATAGAAGGCCACAGGGGCTCCCTACCACACTAGCTTTGCTTGCTGGAGGCTGAATTATGAGTAGAAAATCTTCATTTCGCCTGTGCCCTGAAATATCTAGTTCCCAGTATCGATGTGGAATCTTCTCAGAGAATGGCTCAACTCTCCTGCATGGGAGAAAGGAGCAGAAGGGCTTATTAACAAAACAAAAGATGGAGCTGAGAGCCAGAGAGAAATTCTACATTTAAAAAAATCGTAAAAAGGAAAAATTACCGAAAAAAATGAGGAGACAGGAGCAGAGAGAGACAGAGACCTCAGAGACACAGAGACAGGGATAGAAGGCCAGAGGGGCTCCCTACCACACTAGCTTTGCTTGCTGGAGGCTGAATTATGAGTAGAAAATCTTCATTTCGCCTGTGCCCTGAAATATCTAGTTCCCAGTATCCATGTGGAATCTTCTCAGAGAATGGCTCAACTCTCCTGCCTGGGAGAAAGGAGCAGAAGGGCTTATTAACAAAACAAAAGATGGAGCTGAGAGCCAGAGAGAAATTCTACCTTTAAAAAAATCGTAAAAAGAAAAATTACCGCAAAAAATTGAGGAGACATGAGCAGAGAGAGACAGAGACCTCAGAGACACAGAGACAGGGATAGAAGGCCAGAGGGCCTCCCTACCACACTAGCTTTGCTTGCTGGAGGCTGAATTATGAGTAGAAAATCTTCATTTCACCTGTGCCCTTAAATATCTAGTTCCCAGTATCCATGTGGAATCTTCTCAGAGAATGGCTCAACTCTCCTGCCTGGGAGAAAGGATCATAAGGGCTTATTAACAAAACAAAAGATGGAGCTGAGAGCCAGAGAGAAATTCTACCTTTAAAAAAACGTAAAAAGGAAAAATTACCAAAAAAAATGAGGAGACAAAGCAGAGAGAGACAGAGACCTCAGAGACACAGAGACAGGTTATAGAAGGCCATAGGGGCTCCCTACCACACTAGCTTTGCTTGCTGGAGGCTGAATTATGAGTAGAAAATCTTCATTTCGCCTGTGCCCTGAAATATCGAGTTCCCAGTATCCATGTGGAATCTTCTCAGAGAATGGCTCAACTCTCCTGCCTGGGAGAAAGGAGCAGAAGGGCTTATTAACAAAACAAAAGATGGAGCTGAGAGCCAGAGAGAAATTCTACCTTTAAAAAAATCGTAAAAAGGAAAAATTACCAAAAATTGAGGAGACAGGAGCAGAGAGAGACAGAGACCTCAGAGACACAGAGACAGGGATAGAAGGCCAGAGGGGCTCCCTACCACACTAGCTTTGCTTGCTGGAGGCTGAATTATGAGTAGAAAATCTTCATTTCACCTGTTCCTTGAAATATCTAGTTCCCAGTATCCATGTGGAATCTTCTCAGAGAATGGCTCAACCCTCCTGCCTGGGAGAAAGGAGCAGAAGGGCTTATTAACAAAACAAAAGATGGAGCTGAGAGCCAGAGAGAAATTCTACCTTTAAAAAAAATCGTAAAAAGGAAAAATTACCAAAAAAATGAGGAGACAGGAGCAGAGGGAGACAGAGACCTCAGAGACACAGAGACAGGGATAGAAGGCCAGAGGGGCTCCCTACCACACTAGCTTTGCTTGCTGGAGGCTGTATTATGAGTAGAAAATCTTCATTTCGCCTGTGCCCTGAAATATCTAGTTCCCAGTATCCATGTGGAATCTTCTCAGAGAATGTCTCAACTCTCCTGCATGGGAGAAAGGAGCAGAAGGGCTTATTAACAAAACAAAAGATGGAGCTGAGAGCCAGAGAGAAATTCTACCTTTAAAAAAATCGTAAAAAGGAAAAATTACCGAAAAAAATGAGGAGACATGAGCAGAGAGAGACAGAGACCTCAGAGACACAGAGACAGGGATAGAAGGCCAGAGGGGCTCCCTACCACACTAGCTTTGCTTGCTGGAGGCTGAATTATGAGTAGAAAATCTTCATTTCGCCTGTGCCCTGAAATATCTTGTTCCCAGTATCCATGTGGAATCTTCTCAGAGAATGGCTCAACTCTCCTGCCTGGGAGAAAGGAGCAGAAGGGCTTATTAACAAAACAAAAGATGGAGCTGAGAGCCAGAGAGAAATTCTACCTTTAAAAAAATCGTAAAAAGAAAAATTACCGCAAAAATATTGAGGAGACAGGAGCAGAGAGAGACAGAGACCTCAGAGACACAGAGACATGGATAGAAGGCCAGAGGGGCTCCCTACCACACTAGCTTTGCTTGCTGGAGGCTGAATTATGAGTAGAAAATCTTCATTTCACCTGTGCCCTTAAATATCTAGTTCCCAGTATCCATGTGGAATCTTCTCAGAGAATGGCTCAACTCTCCTGCCTGGGAGAAAGGATCAGAAGGGCTTATTAACAAAACAAAAGATGGAGCTGAGAGCCAGAGAGAAATTCTACCTTTAAAAAAACGTAAAAAGGAAAAATTACCAAAAAAAATGAGGAGACAAAGCAGAGAGAGACAGAGACCTCAGAGACACAGAGACAGGTTATAGAAGGCCATAGGGGCTCCCTACCACACTAGCTTTGCTTGCTGGAGGCTGAATTATGAGTAGAAAATCTTCATTTCGCATGTGCCCTGAAATATCGAGTTCCCGGTATCCATGTGGAATCTTCTCAGAGAATGGCTCAACTCTCCTGCATGGGAGAAAGGAGCAGAAGGGCTTATTAACAAAACAAAAGATGGAGCTGAGAGCCAGAGAGAAATTCTACCTTTAAAAAAATCGTAAAAAGGAAAAATTACCGAAAAATGAGGAGACAGGAACAGAGAGAGACAGAGACCTCAGAGACACAGAGACAGGGATAGAAGGCCAGAGGGGATCCCTACCACACTAGCTTTGCTTGTTGGAGGCTGAATTATGAGTAGAAAATATTCATTTCGCCTGTGCCCTGAAATATCTTGTTCCCAGTATCCATGTGGAATCTTCTCAGAGAATGGCTCAACTCTCCTGCCTGGGAGAAAGGAGCAGAAGGGCTTATTAACAAAACAAAAGATGGAGCTGAGAGCCAGAGAGAAATTCTACCTTTAAAAAAATCGTAAAAAGGAAAAATTACCAAAAACAATGAGGAGACAGGAGCAGAGAGAGACAGAGAACTCAGAGACACAGAGACAGGGATAGAAGGCCAGAGGGGCTCCCTACCACACTAGCTTTGCTTGCTGGAGGCTGAATTATGAGTAGAAAATATTCATTTCGCCTGTGCCCTGAAATATCTAGTTCCCAGTATCCATGTGGAATCTTCTCAGAGAATGGCTCAACTCTCCTGCCTGGGAGAAAGGAGCAGAAGGGCTTATTAACAAAACAAAAGATGGAGCTGAGAGCCAGAGAGAAATTCTACCTTTAAAAAAATCGTAAAAACGAAAAATTACCACAAAAAATTGAGGAGACAGGAGCAGAGAGATACAGAGACCTCAGAGACACAGAGACAGGGATAGAAGGCCAGAGGGGCTCCCTACCACACTAGCTTTGCTTGCTGGAGGCTGAATTATGAGTAGAAAATCTTCATTTCGCCTGTGCCCTGAAATATCTAGTTCCCAGTATCCATGTGGAATCTTCTCAGAGAATGGCTCAACTCTCCTGCCTGGGAGAAAGGAGCAGAAGGGCTTATTAACAAAACAAAAGATGGAGCTGAGAGCCAGAGAGAAATTCTACCTTTAAAAAATCGTAAAAAGGAAAAATTACCACAAATAAATGAGGAGACAGGAACAGAGAGAGACAGAGACCTCAGAGACACAGAGACAGGGATAGAAGGCCAGAGGGGCTCCCTATCACACTAGCTTTGCTTGCTGGAGGCTGAATTACGAGTAGAAATCTTCATTTCGCTTGTGCCATGAAATGTCTAGTTCCCAGTATCCATGTGGGATCTTCTCAGAGAATGGCTCAACTCTCCTGCCTGGGAGAAAGGAGCAGAAGGGCTTATTAACAAAACAAAAGATGGAGCTGAGAGCCAGAGAGAAATTCTACCTTTAAAAAAATCGTAAAAATGAAAAATTTCCACAAAATTTGAGGAGACAGTAGCAGAGAGAGACAGAGACCTCAGAGACACAGAGACAGGGATAGAAGGCCAGAGGGGCTCCCTACCACACTAGCTTTGCTTGCTGGAGGCTGAATTATGAGTAGAAAATTTCATTTCGCCTGTGCCCTGAAATATCTAGTTCCCAGTATCCATGTGGAATCTTCTCAGAGAATGGCTCAACTCTCCTGCCTGGGAGAAAGGAGCAGAAGGGCTTATTAACAAAACAAAAGATGGAGCTGAGAGCCAGAGAGAAATTCTACCTTTAAAAAATCGTAAAAAGGAAAAATTACCACAAATAAATGAGGAGACAGGAGCAGAGAGAGACAGAGACCTCAGAGACACAGAGACAGGGATAGAAGGCCAGAGGGGCTCCCTACCACACTAGCTTTGCTTGCTGGAGGCTGAATTACGAGTAGAAAATCTTCATTTCGCCTGTGCCCTGAAATATCTAGTTCCCAGTATCCATGTGGAATCTTCTCAGAGAATGGCTCAACTCTCCTGCCTGGGAGAAAGGAGCAGAAGGGCTTATTAACAAAACTAAAGATGGAGCTGAGAGCCAGAGAGAAATTCTACCTTTAAAAAAATCGTAAAAAGGAAAAATTACCCAAGAAAATGAGGAGACAGGAGCAGAGAGAGACAGAGACCTCAGAGACACAGAGACATGGATAGAAGGCCAGAGGGGCTCCCTACCACACTAGCTTTGCTTGCTGGAGGCTGAACTATGAGTAGAAAATATTCATTTTGCCTGTGCCCTGAAATATCTAGTTCCCAGTATCCATGTGGAATCTTCTCAGAGAATGGCTCAACTCTCCTGCCTGGGAGAAAGGAGCAGAAGGGCTTATTAACAAAACAAAAGATGGAGCTGAGAGCCAGAGAGAAATTCTACCTTTAAAAAAATCGTAAAAAGGAAAAATTACCACAAAAAATTGAGGAGACAGGAGCAGAGAGAGACAGAGACCTCAGAGACACAGAGACAGGGATAGAAGGCCAGAGGGGCTCCCTACCACACTAGCTTTGCTTGCTGGAGGCTGAATTATGAGTAGAAAATCTTCATTTCGCCTGTGCCCTGAAATATCTAGTTCCCAGTACCCATGTGGAATCTTCTCAGAGAATGGCTCAACTCTCCTGCCTGGGAGAAAGGAGCAGAAGGGCTTATTAACAAAACAAAAGATGGAGCTGAGAGCCAGAGAGAAATTCTACCTTTAAAAAATCGTAAAAAGGAAAAATTACCACAAATAAATGAGGAGAGAGGAGCAGAGAGAGACAGAGACCTCAGAGACACAGAGACAGGGATAGAAGGCCAGAGGGGCTCCCTACCACACTAGCTTTGCTTGCTGGAGGCTGAATTACGAGTAGAAATCTTCATTTCGCTTGTGCCCTGAAATGTCTAGTTCCCAGTATCCATGTGGGATCTTCTCAGAGAATGGCTCAACTCTCCTGCCTGGGAGAAAGGAGCAGAAGGGCTTATTAACAAAACAATAGATGGAGCTGAGAGCCAGAGAGAAATTCTACCTTTAAAAAAATCGTAAAAGGGAAAAATTACCAAAAAAAATGAGGAGACAGGAGCAGAGACAGACAGAGACCTCAGAGACACAGAGACAGGGATAGAAGGCCAGAGGGGCTCCCTACCACACTAGCTTTGCTTGCTGGAGGCTGAATTATGAGAAGAAAATCTTCATTTCTCCTGTGCCCTGAAATATCTAATTCCCAGTATCCATGTGGAATCTTCTCAGAGAATGGCTCAACTCTCCTGCATGGGAGAAAGGAGCAGAAGGGCTTATTAACAAAACAAAAGGTGGAGCTGAGAGCCAGAGAGAAATTCTACCTTTAAAAAAATCGTAAAAAGGAAAAATTACCAAAAACAATGAGGAGACAAGAGCAGAGAGAGACAGAGACCTCAGAGACACAGAGACAGGGATAGAAGGCCAGAGGGGCTCCCTACCACACTAGCTTTGCTTGCTGGAGGCTGAATTATGAGTAGAAAATCTTCATTTCGCCTGTGCCCTGAAATATCTAGTTCCCAGTATCCATGTGGAATCTTCTCAGAGAATGGCTCAACTCTCCTGCCTGGGAGAAAGGAGCAGAAGGGCTTATTAACAAAACAAAAGATGGAGCTGAGAGCCAGAGAGAAATTCTACCTTTAAAAAATTCGTAAAAAGAAAAATTACCGCAAAATAATTGAGGAGACAGGAGCAGAGAGAGACAGAGACCTCAGAGACACAGAGACAGGGATAGAAGGCCAGAGGGGCTCCCTACCACACTAGCTTTGCTTGCTGGAGACTGAATTATGAGTAGAAAATCTTCATTTCGCCTGTGACCTGAAATATCTTGTTCCCAGTATCCATGTGGAATCTTCTCAGAGAATGGCTCAACTCTCCTGCCTGGGAGAAAGGAGCAGAAGGGCTTATTAACAAAACAAAAGATGGAGCTGAGAGCCAGAGAGAAATTCTACCTTTAAAAAAATCGTAAAAAGGAAAAATTACCAAAAACAAAGAGAAGACAGGAGCAGAGAGAGACAGAGACCTCAGAGACACAGAGACAGGGATAGAAGGCCAGAGGGGCTCCCTACCACACTAGCTTTGCTTGCTGGAGGCTGAATTATGAGTAGAAAATCTTCATTTCGCCTGTGCCCTGAAATATCTATTTTCCAGTATCCATGTGGAATCTTCTCAGAGAATGGCTCAACTCTCCTGCCTGGGAGAAAGGAGCAGAAGGGCTTATTAACAAAACAAAAGATGGAGCTGAGAGCCAGACAGAAATTCTACCTTTAAAAAAATCGTAAAAAGGAAAAATTACCACAAAAAATTGAGGAGACAGGAGCAGAGAGAGACAGAGACCTCAGAGACACAGAGACAGGGATAGAAGGCCAGAGGGGCTCCCTACCACACTAGCTTTGCTTGCTGGATGCTGAATTATGAGTAGAAAATCTTCATTTCGCCTGTGCCCTGAAATATCTAGTTCCCAGTATCCATGTGGAATCTTCTCAGAGAATGGCTCAACTCTCCTGCCTGGGAGAAAGGAACAGAAGGGCTTATTAACAAAACAAAAGATGGAGCTGAGAGCCAGAGAGAAATTCTACCTTTAAAAAAATCGTAAAAAGGAAAAATTACCAAAAAAAAATGAGGAGACAGGAGCAGAGAGAGACAGAGACCTCAGAGACACAGAGACAGGGATAGAAGGCCAGAGGGGCTCCCTACCACACTAGCTTTGCTTGCTGGAGGCTGAATTATGAGTAGAAAATCTTCATTTCGCCTGTGCCCTGAAATATCTAGTTCCCAGTATCCATGTGGAATCTTCTCAGAGAATGGCTCAACTCTCCTGCCTGGGAGAAAGGAGCAGAAGGGCTTATTAACAAAACAAAAGATGGAGCTGAGAGCCAGAGAGAAATTCTACCTTTAAAAAAATCGTAAAAAGAAAAATTACCGCAAAAAATTGAGGAGATAGGAGCAGAGAGAGACAGAGACCTCAGAGACACAGAGACAGGGATAGAAGGCCAGAGGGGCTCCCGACCACACTAGCTTTGCTTGCTGGAGGCTGAATTATGAGTAGAAAATCTTCATTTCACCTGTGCCCTTAAATATCTAGTTCCCAGTATCCATGTGGAATCTTCTCAGAGAATGGCTCAACTCTCCTGCCTGGGAGAAAGGAGCAGAAGGGCTTATTAACAAAACAAAAGATGGAGCTGAGAGCCATAGAGAAATTCTACCTTTAAAAAAATCGTAAAAAGGAAAAATTACCAAAAAAATATGAGGAGACAGGAACAGAGAGAGACAGAGACCTCAGAGACACAGAGACAGGGATAGAAGGCCAGAGGGCCTCCCTACCACACTAGCTTTGCTTGCTGGAGGCTGAATTATGAGTAGAAAATCTTCATTTCGCCTGTGCCCTGAAATATCTAGTTCCCAGTATCCATGTGGAAACTTCTCAGAGAATGGCTCAACTCTCCTGCCTGGGAGAAAGGAGCAGAAGGGCTTATTAACAAAACAAAAGATGGAGCTGAGAGCCAGAGAGAAATTCTACCTTTAGAAAATCGTAAAAAGGAAAAATTACCACAAATAAATGAGGAGACAGGAGCAGAGAGAGACAGAGACCTCAGAGACACAGAGACATGGATAGAAGGCCAGAGGGGCTCCCTACCACACTAGCTTTCGTTGCTGGAGGTCGAATTACGAGTAGAAATCTTCATTTCGCTTGTGCCCTGAAATGTCTAGTTCCCAGTATCCATGTGGGATCTTCTCAGAGAATGGCTCAACTCTCCTGCCTGGGAGAAAGGAGCAGAAGGGCTTATTAACAAAACAAAAGATGGAGCTGAGAGCCAGAGAGAAATTCTACCTTTAAAAAAATCGTAAAAAGGAAAAATTTCCACAAAAAATTGAGGAGACAGGAGCAGAGAGAGACAGAGACCTCAGAGACACAGAGACAGGGATAGAAGGCCAGAGGGGCTCCCTACCACACTAGCTTTGCTTGCTGGAGGCTGAATTATGAGTAGAAAATCTTCATTTCGCCTGTGCCCTGAAATATCTAGTTCCCAGTATCCATGTGGAATCTTCTCAGAGAATGGCTCAACTCTCCTGCCTGGGAGAAAGGATCAGAAGGGCTTATTAACAAAACAAAAGATGGAGCTGAGAGCCAGAGAGAAATTCTACCTTTAAAAAAATCGTAAAAAGGAAAAATTACCAAAAAAATGAGGAGACAGGAGCAGAGAGAGACAGAGACCTCAGAGACACAGAGACAGGGATAGAAGGCCAGAGGGGCTCCCTACCACACTAGCTTTGCTTGCTGGAGGCTGAATTATGAGTAGAAAATCTTCATTTCGCCTGTGCCCTGAAATATCTATTTTCCAGTATCCATGTGGAATCTTCTCAGAGAATGGCTCAACTCTCCTGCCTGGGAGAAAGGAGCAGAAGGGCTTATTAACAAAACAAAAGATGGAGCTGAGAGCCAGACAGAAATTCTACCTTTAAAAAAATCGTAAAAAGGAAAAATTACCACAAAAAATTGAGGAGACAGGAGCAGAGAGAGACAGAGACCTCAGAGACACAGAGACAGGGATAGAAGGCCAGAGGGGCTCCCTACCACACTAGCTTTGCTTGCTGGAGGCTGAATTATGAGTAGAAAATCTTCATTTCGCCTGTGCCCTAAAATATCTAGTTCCCAGTATCCATGTGGAATCTTCTCAGAGAATGGCTCAACTCTCCTGCCTGGGAGAAAGGAGCAGAAGGGCTTAGTAACAAAACAAAACATGGAGCTGAGAGCCAGAGAGAAATTCTACCTTTAAAAAAATCGTAAAAAGGAAAAATTACCAAAAAAAAAAATGAGGAGACAGGAGCAGAGAGAGACAGAGACCTCAGAGACACAGAGACAGGGATAGAAGGCCAGAGGGGCTCCCTACCACACTAGCTTTGCTTGCTGGAGGCTGAATTATGAGTAGAAAATCTTCATTTCGCCTGTGCCCTGAAATATCTAGTTCCCAGTATCCATGTGGAATCTTCTCAGAGAATGGCTCAACTCTCCTGCCTGGGAGAAAGGATCAGAAGGGCTTATTAACAAAACAAAAGATGGAGCTGAGAGCCAGAGAGAAATTCTACCTTTAAAAAATTCGTTAAAAGAAAAATTACCGCAAATAATTGAGGAGACAGGAGCAGAGAGAGACAGAGACCTCAGAGACACAGAGACAGGGATGGAAGGCCAGAGGGGCTCCCTACCACACTAGCTTTGCTTGCTGGAGGCTGAATTATGAGTAGAAAATCTTCATTTCGCCTGTGCCCTGAAATATCTTGTTCCCAGTATCCATGTGGAATCTTCTCAGAGAATGGCTCAACTCTCCTGCCTGGGAGAAAGGAGCAGAAGGGCTTATTAACAAAACAAAAGATGGAGCTGAGAGCCAGAGAGAAATTCTACCTTTAAAAAAATCGTAAAAAGGAAAAATTACCAAAAACAAAGAGGAGACAGGAGCAGAGAGAGACAGAGACCTCAGAGACACAGAGACAGGGATAGAAGGCCACAGGGGCTCCCTACCACACTAGCTTTGCTTGCTGGAGGCTGAATTATGAGTAGAAAATCTTCATTTCGCCTGTGCCCTGAAATATCTAGTTCCCAGTATCCATGTGGAATCTTCTCAGAGAATGGCTCAACTCTCCTGCCTGGGAGAAAGGAGCAGAAGGGCTTATTAACAAAACAAAAGATGGAGCTGCGAGCCAGAGAGAAATTCTACCTTTAAAAAAATCGTAAAAAGAAAAATTACCGCAAAAAATTGAGGAGATAGGAGCAGAGAGAGACAGAGACCTCAGAGACACAGAGACAGGGATAGAAGGCCAGAGGGGCTCCCGACCACACTAGCTTTGCTTGCTGGAGGCTGAATTATGAGTAGAAAATCTTCATTTCACCTGTGCCCTTAAATATCTAGTTCCCAGTATCCATGTGGAATCTTCTCAGAGAATGGCTCAACTCTCCTGCCTGGGAGAAAGGATCAGAAGTGCTTATTAACAAAACAAAAGATGGAGCTGAGAGCCAGAGAGAAATTCTACCTTTAAAAAAATCGTAAAAAGGAAAAATTCCCAAAAATTGAGGAGACTGGAGCAGAGAGAGACAGAGACCTCAGAGACACAGAGACAGGGATAGAAGGCCAGAGAGGCTCCCTACCACACTAGCTTTGCTTCCTGGAGGCTGAATTATGAGTAGAAAATCTTCATTTCGCCTGTGCCCTGAAATATCTAGTTCCCAGTATCCATGTGGAATCTTCTCAGAGAATTGCTCAACTCTCCTGCCTGGGAGAAAGGAGCAGAAGGGCATATTAACAAAACAAAAGATAGAGCTGAGAGCCAGAGAGAAATTCTACCTTTAAAAAAATCGTAAAAAGGAAAAATTACCAAAAAAAATGAGGAGACAGGAGCAGAGAGAGACAGAGACCTCAGAGACACAGAGACAGGGATAGAAGGCCAGAGGGGCTCCCTACCAC
The DNA here is from genome assembly GCA_026018925.1 of Tupaia tana. NCBI lineage: Eukaryota > Metazoa > Chordata > Mammalia > Scandentia > Tupaiidae > Tupaia > Tupaia tana. The sequence continues at coordinate 63,055 of JAKSZU010000346.1, read as the reverse complement.
ACTAGCTTTGCTTGCTGGAGGCTGAATTATGAGTAGAAAATCTTCATTTCGCCTGTGCCCTGAAATATCTAGTTCCCAGTATCCATGTGGAATCTTCTCAGAGAATGGCTCAACTCTCCTGCCTGGGAGAAAGGAGCAGAAGGTCTTATTAACAAAACAAAAGATGGAGCTGAGAGCCAGAGAGAAATTCTACCTTTAAAAAAATCGTAAAAAGGAAAAATTACCAAAAAGAAATGAGGAGACAGGAACAGAGAGAGACAGAGACCTCAGAGACACAGAGACAGGGATAGAAGGCCAGAGGGGCTCCCTACCACACTAGCTTTGCTTGCTGGAGGCTGAATTATGAGTAGAAAATCTTCATTTCGCCTGTTCCCTGAAATATCTAGTTCCCAGTATCCATGTGGAATCTTCTCAGAGAATGGCTCAACTCTCCTGCCTGGGAGAAAGGAGCAGAAGGGCTTATTAACAAAACAAAAGATGGAGCTGAGAGCCAGAGAGAAATTCTACCTTTAAAAAAATCGTAAAAAGGAAAAATTACCAAAAAAAATGAGGAGACAGGAGCAGAGAGAGACAGAGACCTCAGAGACACAGAGACAGGGATAGAAGGCCAGAGGGGCTCCCTACCACACTAGCTTTGCTTGCTGGATGCTGAATTATGAGTAGAAAATCTTCATTTCGCCTGTGCCCTGAAATATCTAGTTCCCAGTATCCATGTGGAATCTTCTCAGAGAATGGCTCAACTCTCCTGCCTGGGAGAAAGGAGCAGAAGGGCTTATTAACAAAACAAAAGATGGAGCTGAGAGCCAGAGAGAAATTCTACCTTTAAAAAAATCGTAAAAAGGAAAAATTACCAAAAAAATATGAGGAGACAGGAACAGAGAGAGACAGAGACCTCAGAGACACAGAGACAGGGATAGAAGGCCAGAGGGCCTCCCTACCACACTAGCTTTGCTTGCTGGAGGCTGAATTATGAGTAGAAAATCTTCATTTCGCCTGTGCCCTGAAATATCTAGTTCCCAGTATCCATGTGGAATCTTCTCAGAGAATGGCTCAACTCTCCTGCCTGGGAGAAAGGAGCAGAAGGGCTTATTAACAAAACAAAAGATGGAGCTGAGAGCCAGAGAGAAATTCTACCTTTAAAAAATCGTAAAAAGGAAAAATTACCACAAATAAATGAGGAGACAGGAGCAGAGAGAGACAGAGACCTCAGAGACACAGAGACAGGCATAGAAGGCAAGAGGGGCTCCCTACCACACTAGCTTTCCTTGCTGGAGGCTGAATTACGAGTAGAAATCTTCATTTCGCTTGTGCCCTGAAATGTCTAGTTCCCAGTATACATGTGGGATCTTCTCAGAGAATGGCTCAACTCTCCTGCCTGGGAGAAAGGAGCAGAAGGGCTTATTAACAAAACAAAAGATGGAGCTGAGAGCCAGAGAGAAATTCTACCTTTAAAAAAATCGTAAAAAGGAAAAATTTCCACAAAAAATTGAGGAGACAGGAGCAGAGAGAGACAGAGACCTCAGAGACACAGAGACAGGGATAGAAGGCCAGAGCGGCTCCCTACCACACTAGCTTTGCTTGCTGGAGGCTGAATTATGAGTAGAAAATCTTCATTTCGCCTGTGCCCTGAGATATCTAGTTCCCAGTATCCATGTGGAATCTTCTCAGAGAATGGCTCAACTCTCCTGCCTGGGAGAAAGGAGCAGAAGGGCTTATTAACAAAACAAAAGATGGAGCTGAGAGCCAGAGAGAAATTCTACCTTTAAAAAAATCGTAAAAAGGAAAAATTACCAAAAAAAAATGAGGAGACAGGAACAGAGAGAGACAGAGACCTCAGAGACACAGAGACAGGGATAGAAGGACAGAGGGGCTCCCTACCACACTAGCTTTGCTTGCTGGAGGCTGAATTATGAGTAGAAAATCTTCCTTTCGCCTGTGCCCTGAAATATCTAGTTCCCACTATCCATGTGGAATCTTCTCAGAGAATGGCTCAACTCTCCTGCCTGGGAGAAAGGAGCAGAAGGGCTTATTAACAAAACAAAAGATGGAGCTGAGAGCCAGAGAGAAATTCTACCTTTAAAAAAATCGTAAAAAGGAAAAATTACCAAAAAAATTGAGGAGACAGGAGCAGAGAGAGACAGAGACCTCAGAGACACAGAGACAGGGATAGAAGGCCAGAGCGGCTCCCTACCACACTAGCTTTGCTTGCTGGAGGCTGAATTATGAGTAGAAAATCTTCATTTCGCCTGTGCCCTGAAATATCTAGTTCCCAGTATCCATGTGGAATCTTCTCAGAGAATGGCTCAACTCTCCTGCCTGGGAGAAAGGAGCAGAAGGGCTTATTAACAAAACAAAAGATGGAGCTGAGAGCCAGAGAGAAATTCTACCTTTAAAAAAATCGTAAAAAGGAAAAATTACCAAAAATATGAGGAGACAGGAACAGAGAGAGACAGAGACCTCAGAGACACAGAGACAGGGATAGAAGGCCAGAGGGCCTCCCTACCACACTAGCTTTGCTTGCTGGAGGCTGAATTATGAGTAGAAAATCTTCATTTCGCCTGTGCCCTGAAATATCTAGTTCCCAGTATCCATGTGGAATCTTCTCAGAGAATGGCTCAACTCTCCTGCCTGGAAGAAAGGAGCAGAAGGGCTTATTAACAAAACAAAAGATGGAGCTGAGAGCCAGAGAGAAATTCTACCTTTAAAAAATCGTAAAAAGGAAAAATTACCACAAATAAATGAGGAGACAGGAGCAGAGAGAGACAGAGACCTCAGAGACACAGAGACAGTGATAGAAGGCCAGAGGGGCTCCCTACCACACTAGCTTTGCTTGCTGGAGGCTGAATTACGAGTAGAAATCTTCATTTCGCTTGTGCCCTGAAATGTCTAGTTCCCAGTATCCATGTGGGATCTTCTCAGAGAATGGCTCAACTCTCCTGCCTGGGAGAAAGGAGCAGAAGGGCTTATTAACAAAACAAAAGATGGAGCTGAGAGCCAGAGAGAAATTCTACCTTTAAAAAAATCGTAAAAAGGAAAAATTTCCACAAAAAATTGAGGAGACAGGAGCAGAGAGAGACAGAGACCTCAGAGACACAGAGACAGAGATAGAAGGCCAGAGCGGCTCCCTACCACACTAGCTTTGCTTGCTGGAGGCTGAATTATGAGTAGAAAATCTTCATTTCGCCTGTGCCCTGAAATATCTAGTTCCCAGTATCCATGTGGAATCTTCTCAGAGAATGGCTCAACTCTCCTGCCTGGGAGAAAGGAGCAGAAAGGCTTATTAACAAAACAAAAGATGGAGCTGAGAGCCAGAGAGAAATTCTACCTTTAAAAAAATCGTAAAAAGGAAAAATTACCAAAAAAAATGAGGCAGGAGCAGAGAGAGACAGAGACCTCAGAGACACAGAGACAGGGATAGAAGGCCAGAGGGGCTCCCTACCACACTAGATTTGCTTGCTGGATGCTGAATTATGAGTAGAAAATCTTCATTTCGCCTGTGCCCTGAAATATCTATTTCCCAGTATCCATGTGGAATCTTCTCAGAGAATGGCTCAACTCTCCTGCCTGGGAGAAAGGATCAGAAGGGCTTATTAACAAAACAAAAGATGGAGCTGAGAGCCAGAGAGAAATTCTACCTTTAAAAAAATCGTAAAAAGGAAAAATTACCACAAAAATGAGGAGAGAGGAGCAGAGAGAGACAGAGACCTCAGAGACACAGAGACAGGGATAGAAGGCCAGAGGGGCTCCCTACCGCACTAGCTTTGCTTGCTGGAGGCTGAATTATGAGTAGAAAATCTTCATTTCGCCTGTGCCCTGAAATATCTAGTTCCCAGTATCCATGTGGAATCTTCTCAGAGAATGGCTCAACTCTCCTGCCTGGGAGAAAGGAGAAGAAGGGCTTATTAACAAAACAAAAGATGGAGCTGAGAGCCAGAGAGAAATTCTACCTTTAAAAAAATCGTAAAAAGGAAAAATTACCAAAAAAATTGAGGAGGCAGGAGCAGAGAGAGACAGAGACCTCAGAGACACAGAGACAGGGATAGAAGGCCAGACGGGCTCCCTACCACACTAGCTTTGCTTGCTGGAGGCTGAATTATGAGTAGAAAATCTTCATTTCGCCTGTGCCCTGAAATATCTAGTTCCCAGTATCCATGTGGAATCTTCTCAGAGAATGGCTCAACTCTCCTGCCTGGGAAAAAGGAGAGGAAGGGCTTATTAACAAAACAAAAGATGGAGCTGAGAGCCAGAGAGAAATTCTACCTTTAAAAAAATCGTAAAAAGGGAAAATTACCAAAAAAAATGAGGAGACAGGAGCAGAGAGAGACAGAGACCTCAGAGACACAGAGACAGGGATAGAAGGCCAGAGGGGCTCCCTACCACACTAGCTTTGCTTGCTGGAGGCTGAATTATGAGTAGAAATCTTCATTTCGCTTCTGCACTGAAATGTCTAGTTCCCAGTATCCATGTGGGACCTTCTCCGAGAATGGTTCAACTCTCCTGCCTGGGAGCAAGGAGCAGAAGGGCTTATTAACAAAACAATAGATGGAGCTGAGAGCCAGAGAGAAATTCTACCTTTAAAAAAATCGTAAAAAGGAAACATTACCAAAAAAAATGAGGAGACAGGAGCAGAGACAGACAGAGACCTCAGAGACACAGAGACAGGGATAGAAGGCCAGAGGCGCTCCCTACCACACTAGCTTTGCTTGCTGGAGGCTGAATTATGAGTAGAAAATCTTCATTTCGCCTGTGCCCTGAAATATCTAGTTCCCAGTATCCATGTGGAATCTTCTCAGAGAATGGCTCAACTCTCCTGCCTGGGAGAAAGGAGCAGAAGGGCTTATTAACAAAACAAAAGATGGAGCTGAGAGCCAGAGAGAAATTCTACCTTTAAAAAAATCGTAAAAAGGAAAAATTACCAAAAACAATGAGGATACAGGAGCAGAGAGAGACAGAGACCTCAGAGACACAGAGACAGGGATAGAAGGCCAGAGGGGCTCCCTACCACACTAGCTTTGCTTGCTGGAGGCTGAATTATGAGTAGAAAATCTTCATTTCGCCTGTGCCCTGAAATATCTAGTTCCCAGTATCCATGTGGAATCTTCTCAGAGAATGGCTCAACTCTCCTCCCTGGGAGAAAGGAGCAGAAGGGCTTATTAACAAAACAAAAGATGGAGCTGAGAGCCAGAGAGAAATTCTACCTTTAAAAAAATCGTAAAAAGGAAAAATTACCAAAAAAAATGAGGAGACAGGAGCAGAGAGAGACAGAGACCTCAGAGACACAGAGACAGGTTATAGAAGGCCAGAGGGCCTCCCTACCACACTAGCTTTGCTTGCTGGAGGCTGAATTATGAGTAGAAAATCTTCATTTCGCTTGTGACCTGAAATATCTAGTTCCCAGTATCCATGAGGAATCTTCTCAGAGAATGGCTCAACTCTCCTGCCTGGGAGAAAGGAGCAGAAGGGCTTATTAACAAAACAAAAGATGGAGCTGAGAGCCAGAGAGAAATTCTACCTTTAAAAAATCGTAAAAAGGAAAAATTACCACAAAAAATTGAGGAGACAGGAGCAGAGAGAGACAGAGACCTCAGAGACACAGAGACAGGGATAGAAGGCCAGAGGGGCTCCCTACCACACTAGCTTTTTCTTGCTGGAGGCTGAATTATGAGTAGAAAATCTTCATTTCGCCTGTGCCCTGAAATATCTTTTTTCCAGTATCCATGTGGAATCTTCTCAGAGAATGGCTCAACTCTCCTGCCTGGGAGAAAGGAGCAGAAGGGCTTATTAACAAAACAAAAGATGGAGCTGAGAGCCAGACAGAAATTCTACCTTTAAAAAAATCGTAAAAAGGAAAAATTACCACAAAAATGAGGAGAGAGGAGCAGAGAGAGACAGAGACCTCAGAGACACAGAGACAGGGATAGAAGGCCAGAGGGGCTCCCTACCACACTAGCTTTGCTTGCTGGAGGCTGAATTATGAGTAGAAAATCTTCATTTCGCCTGTGCCCTGAAATATCTAGTTCCCAGTATCCATGTGGAATCTTCCCAGAGAATGGCTCAACTCTCCTGCCTGGGAGAAAGGAGCAGAAGGGCTTATTAACAAAACAAAAGATGGAGCTGAGAGCCAGAGAGAAATTCTACCTTTAAAAAAATCGTAAAAAGGAAAAATTACCAAAAAAAATGAGGAGGCAGGAGCAGAGAGAGACAGAGACCTCAGAGACACAGAGACAGGGATAGAAGTCCAGAGGGGCTCCCTACCACACTAGCTTTGCTTGCTGGAGGCTGAATTATGAGTAGAAAATCTTCATTTCGCCTGTGCCCTGAAATATCTAGTTCCCAGAATCCATGTGGAATCTTCTCAGAGAATGGCTCAACTCTCCTGCCTGGGAGAAAGGAGAGGAAGGGCTTATTAACAAAACAATAGATGGAGCTGAGAGCCAGAGAGAAATTCTACCTTTAAAAAAATCGTAAAAAGGGAAAATTACCAAAAAAAATGAGGAGACAGGAGCAGAGACAGACAGAGACCTCAGAGACACAGAGACAGGGATAGAAGGCCAGAGGGGCTACCTACCACACTAGCTTTGCTTGCTGGAGGCTGAATTATGAGTAGAAAATCTTCATTTCACCTGTGCCCTGAAATATCTAGTTCCCAGTATCCATGTGGAATCTTCTCAGAGAATGGCTCAACTCTCCTGCATGGGAGAAAGGAGCAGAAGGGCTTATTAACAAAACAAAAGATGGAGCTGAGAGCCAGAGAGAAATTCTACCTTTAAAAAAATCGTAAAAAGGAAAAATTACCAAAAACAATGAGGAGACAGGAGCACAGAGAGACAGAGACCTCAGAGACACAGAGACAGGGATAGAAGGCCAGAGGGGCTCCCTACCACACTAGCTTTGCTTGCTGGAGGCTGAATTATGAGTAGAAAATCTTCATTTCGCCTGTGCCCTGAAATATCTATTTCCCAGTATCCATGTGGAATCTTCTCAGAGAATGGCTCAACTCTCCTCCCTGGGAGAAAGGAGCAGAAGGCCTTATTAACAAAACAAAAGATGGAGCTGAGAGCCAGAGAGAAATTCTACCTTTAAAAAAATCGTAAAAAGGAAAAATTACCAAAAAAAATGAGGAGACAGGAGCAGAGAGAGACAGAGACCTCAGAGACACAGAGACAGGTTATAGAAGGCCAGAGGGCCACCCTACCACACTAGCTTTGCTTGCTGGAGGCTGAATTATGAGTAGAAAATCTTCATTTCGCTTGTGACCTGAAATATCTAGTTCCCAGTATCCATGAGGAATCTTCTCAGAGAATGGCTCAACTCTCCTGCCTGGGAGAAAGGAGCAGAAGGGCTTATTAACAAAACAAAAGATGGAGCTGAGAGCCAGAGAGAAATTCTACCTTTAAAAAAATCGTAAAAAGGAAAAATTACCACAAAAAATTGAGGAGACAGGAGCAGAGAGAGACAAAGACCTCAGAGACACAGAGACAGGGATAGAAGGCCAGAGGGGCTCCCTACCACACTAGCTTTTTCTTGCTGGAGGCTGAATTATGAGTAGAAAATCTTCATTTCGCCTCTGCCCTGAAATATCTATTTTCCAGTATCCATGTGGAATCTTCTCAGAGAATGGCTCAACTCTCCTGCCTGGGAGAAAGGAGCAGAAGGGCTTATTAAGAAAACAAAAATGGAGCTGAGAGCCAGAGAGAAATTCTACCTTTAAAAAAATCGTAAAAAGGAAAAATTACCAAAAAAAAAATGAGGAGACAGGAGCAGAGAGAGACAGAGACCTCAGAGACACAGAGACAGGGATAGAAGGCCAGAGGGGCTCCCTACCACACTAGCTTTGCTTGCTGGAGGCTGAATTATGAGTAGAAAATCTTCATTTCGCCTGTGCCCTGAAATATTTAGTTCCCAGTATCCATGTGCAATCTTCTCAGAGAATGGCTCAACTCTCCTGCCTGGGAGAAAGGAGCAGAAGGGCTTATTAACAAAACAAAAGATGGAGCTGAGAGCCAGAGAGAAATTCTACCTTTAAAAAAATCGTAAAAAGAAAAATTACCGCAAAAAATTGAGGAGACAGGAGCAGAGAGAGACAGAGACCTCAGAGACACAGAGACAGGGATAGAAGGCCAGAGGGGCTCCCTACCACACTAGCTTTGCTTGCTGGAGGCTGAATTATGAGTAGAAAATCTTCATTTCACCTGTGCCCTTAAATATCTAGTTCCCAGTATCCATGTGGAATCTTCTCAGAGAATGGCTCAACTCTCCTGCCTGGGAGAAAGGATCAGAAGGGCTTATTAACAAAACAAAAGATGGAGCTGAGAGCCAGAGAGAAATTCTACCTTTAAAAAAACGTAAAAAGTAAAAATTACCAAAAAAAATGAGGAGACATAGCAGAGAGAGACAGAGACCTCAGAGACACAGAGACAGGTTATAGAAGGCCATAGGGGCTCTCTACCACACGAGCTTTGCTTCCTGGAGGCTGAATTATGAGTAGAAAATCTTCATTTCGCCTGTGCCCTGAAATATCGAGTTCCCGGTATCCATGTGGAATCTTCTCACAGAATGGCTCAACTCTCCTGCATGGGAGAAAGGAGCAGAAGGGCTTATTAACAAAACAAAAGATGGAGCTGAGAGCCAGAGAGAAATTCTACCTTTAAAAAAATCGTAAAAAGGAAAAATTACCAAAAATTGAGGAGACAGGAGCAGAGAGAGACAGAGACCTCAGAGACACAGAGACAGGGATAGAAGGCCAGAGGGGCTCCCTACCACACTAGCTTTGCTTGCTGGAGGCTGAATTATGAGTAGAAAATCTTCATTTCGCCTGTGCCGTGAAATATCTAGTTCCCAGTATCCATGTGGAATCTTCTCAAAGAATGGCTCAACTCTCCTGCCTGGGAGAAAGGAGCAGAAGGGCTTATTAACAAAACAAAAGATGGAGCTGAGAGCCAGAGAGAAATTCTACCTTTAAAAAAAAATCGTAAAAAGGAAAAATTACCAAAAAAATGAGGAGACAGGAGCAGAGGGAGACAGAGACCTCAGAGACACAGAGACAGGGATAGAAGGCCACAGGGGCTCCCTACCACACTAGCTTTGCTTGCTGGAGGCTGAATTATGAGTAGAAAATCTTCATTTCGCCTGTGCCCTGAAATATCTATTTCCCAGTATCCATGTGGAATATTCTCAGAGAATGGCTCAACTCTCCTGCATGGGAGAAAGGAGCAGAAGGGCTTATTAACAAAACAAAAGATGGAGCTGAGAGCCAGAGAGAAATTCTACCTTTAAAAAAATCGTAAAAAGGAAAAATTACCGAAAAAAATGAGGAGACAGGAGCAGAGAGAGACAGAGACCTCAGAGACACAGAGACAGGGATAGAAGGCCAGAGGGGCTCCCTACCACACTAGCTTTGCTTGCTGGAGGCTGAATTATGAGTAGAAAAACTTCATTTCGCCTGTGCCCTGAAATATCTTGTTCCCAGTATCCATGTGGAATCTTCTCAGAGAATGGCTCAACTCTCCTGCCTGGGAGAAAGGAGCAGAAGGGTTTATTAACAAAACAAAAGATGGAGCTGAGAGCCAGAGAGAAATTCTACCTTTAAAAAAATCGTAAAAAGGAAAAATTACCACAAAAAATTGAGGAGACAGGAGCAGAGAGAGACAGAGACCTCAGAGACACAGAGACAGGGATAGAAGGCCAGAGGGGCTCCCTACCACACTAGCTTTTTCTTGCTGGAGGCTGAATTATGAGTAGAAAATCTTCATTTCGCCTGTGCCCTTAAATATCTATTTTCCAGTATCCATGTGGAATCTTCTCAGAGAATGGCTCAACTCTCCTGCCTGGGAGAAAGGAGCAGAAGGGCTTATTAAGAAAACAAAAATGGAGCTGAGAGCCAGAGAGAAATTCTACCTTTAAAAAAATCGTAAAAAGGAAAAATTACCAAAAAAAAAAATGAGGAGACAGGAGCAGAGAGAGACAGAGACCTCAGAGACACAGAGACAGGGATAGAAGGCCAGAGGGGCTCCCTACCACACTAGCTTTGCTTGCTGGAGGCTGAATTATGAGTAGAAAATCTTCATTTCGCCTGTGCCCTGAAATATTTAGTTCCCAGTATCCATGTGGAAACTTCTCAGAGAATGGCTCAACTCTCCTGCCTGGGAGAAAGGATCAGAAGGGCTTATTAACAAAACAAAAGATGGAGCTGAGAGCCAGAGAGAAATTCTACCTTTAAAAAAACGTAAAAAGTAAAAATTACCAAAAAAAATGAGGAGACATAGCAGAGAGAGACAGAGACCTCAGAGACACAGAGACAGGTTATAGAAGGCCATAGGGGCTCCCTACCACACGAGCTTTGCTTGCTGGAGGCTGAATTATGAGTAGAAAATCTTCATTTCGCCTGTGCTCTGAAATATCGAGTTCCCGGTATCCATGTGGAATCTTCTCACAGAATGGCTCAACTCTCCTGCATGGGAGAAAGGAGCAGAAGGGCTTATTAACAAAACAAAAGATGGAGCTGAGAGCCAGAGAGAAATTCTACCTTTAAAAAAATCGTAAAAAGGAAAAATTACCAAAAATTGAGGAGACAGGAGCAGAGAGAGACAGAGACCTCAGAGACACAGAGACAGGGATAGAAGGCCAGAGGGGCTCCCTACCACACTAGCTTTGCTTGCTGGAGGCTGAATTATGAGTAGAAAATCTTCATTTCGCCTGTGCCGTGAAATATCTAGTTCCCAGTATCCATGTGGAATCTTCTCAGAGAATGACTCAACTCTCCTGCCTGGGAGAAAGGAGCAGAAGGGCTTATTAACAAAACAAAAGATGGAGCTGAGAGCCAGAGAGAAATTCCACCTTTAAAAAAAAAATCGTAAAAAGGAAAAATTACCAAAAAAATGAGGAGACAGGAGCAGAGGGAGACAGAGACCTCAGAGACACAGAGACAGGGATAGAAGGCCACAGGGGCTCCCTGCCACACTAGCTTTGCTTGCTGGAGGCAGAATTATGAGTAGAAAATCTTCATTTCGCCTGTGCCCTGAAATATCTAGTTCCCAGTATCCATGTGGAATCTTCTCAGAGAATGGCTCAACTCTCCTGCATGGGAGAAAGGAGCAGAAGGGCTTATTAACAAAACAAAAGATGGAGCTGAGAGCCAGAGAGAAATTCTACCTTTAAAAAAATCGTAAAAAGGAAAAATTACCGAAAAAAATGAGGAGACAGGAGCAGAGAGAGACAGAGACCTCAGAGACACAGAGACAGGGATAGAAGGCCAGAGGGACTCCCTACCACACTAGCTTTGCTTGCTGGAGGCTGAATTATGAGTAGAAAATCTTCATTTCGCCTGTGCCCTGAAATATCTTGTTCCCAGTATCCATGTGGAATCTTCTCAGAGAATGGCTCAACTCTCCTGCCTGGGAGAAAGGAGCAGAAGGGCTTATTAACAAAACAAAAGATGGAGCTGAGAGCCAGAGAGAAATTCTACCTTTAAAAAAATCGTAAAAAGGAAAAATTACCAAAAACAATGAGGAGACAGGAGCAGAGAGAGACAGAGACCTCAGAGACACAGAGACAGGGATAGAAGGCCAGAGGGGCTCCCTACCACACTAGCTTTGCTTGCTGGAGGCTGAATTATGAGTAGAAAATCTTCATTTCGCCTGTGCCCTGAAATATCTAGTTCCCAGTATCCATGTGGAATCTTCTCAGAGAATGGCTCAACTCTCCTGCCTGGGAGAAAGGAGCAGAAGGGCTTATTAACAAAACAAAAGATGGAGCTGAGAGCCAGACAGAAATTCTACCTTTAAAAAAATCATAAAAAGGAAAAATTACCACAAAAAATTGAGGAGACAGGAGCAGAGAGAGACAGAGACCTCAGAGACACAGAGACAGGGATAGAAGGCCAGAGGGGCTCCCTACCACACTAGCTTTGCTTGCTGGATGCTGAATTATGAGTAGAAAATCTTCATTTCGCCTGTGCCCTGAAATATCTAGTTCCCAGTATCCATGTGGAATCTTCTCAGAGAATGGCTCAACTCTCCTGCCTGGGAGAAAGGAGCAGAAGGGCTTATTTACAAAACAAAAGATGGAGCTGAGAGCCAGAGAGAAATTCTACCTTTAAAAAAATCGTAAAAAGGAAAAATTACCAAAAAAAATGAGGAGACAGGAGCAGAGAGAGACAGAGAACTCAGAGACACAGAGACAGGGATAGAAGGCCAGAGCGGCTCCCTACCACACTAGCTTTGCTTGCTGGAGGCTGAATTATGAGTAGAAAATCTTCATTTCGCCTGTGCCCTGAAATATCTAGTTCCCAGTATCCATGTGGAATCTTCTCAGAGAATGGCTCAACTCTCCTGCCTGGGAGAAAGGAGCAGAAGGGCTTATTAACAAAACAAAAGATGGAGCTGAGAGCCAGAGAGAAATTCTACCTTTAAAAAAATCGTAAAATGAAAAATTACCGCAAAAAATTGAGGAGACAGGAGCAGAGAGAGACAGAGACCTCAGAGACACAGAGACAGGGATAGAAGGCCAGAGGGCCTCTCGACCACACTAGCTTTGCTTGCTGGAGGCTGAATTATGAGTAGAAAATCTTCATTTCACCTGTGCCCTTAAATATCTAGTTCCCAGTATCCATGTGGAATCTTCTCAGAGAATGGCTCAACTCTCCTGCCTGGGAGAAAGGATCAGAAGGGCTTATTAACAAAACAAAAGATGGAGCTGAGAGCCAGAGAGAAATTCTACCTTTAAAAAAACGTAAAAAGGAAAAATTACCAAAAAAAATGAGGAGACAAATCAGAGAGAGACAGAGACCTCAGAGACACAGAGACAGGTTATAGAAGGCCATAGGGGCTCCCTACCACACTAGCTTTGCTTGCTGGAGGCTGAATTATGAGTAGAAAATCTTCATTTCGCCTGTGCCCTGAAATATCGAGTTCCCGGTATCCATGTGGAATCTTCTCACAGAATGGCTCAACTCTCCTGCCTGGGAGAAAGGAGCAGAAGGGCTTATTAACAAAACAAAAGATGGAGCTGAGAGCCAGAGAGAAATTCTACCTTTAAAAAAATCGTAAAAAGGACAAATTACCAAAAACTGAGGAGACAGGAGCAGAGAGAGACAGAGACCTCAGAGACACAGAGACAGGGATAGAAGGCCAGAGGGGCTCCCTACCACACTAGCTTTGCTTGCTGGAGGCTGAATTATGAGTAGAAAATCTTCATTTCACCTGTGCCTTGAAATATCTAGTTCCCAGTAACCATGTGGAATCTTCTCAGAGAATGGCTCAACTCTCCTGCCTGGGAGAAAGGAGCAGAAGGGCTTATTAACAAAACAAAAGATGGAGCTGAGAGCCAGAGAGAAATTCTACCTTTAAAAAAAATCGTAAAAAGGAAAAATTACCAAAAAAATGAGGAGACAGGAGCAGAGGGAGACAGAGACCTCAGAGACACAGAGACAGGGATAGAAGGCCACAGGGGCTCCCTACCACACTAGCTTTGCTTGCTGGAGTCTGAATTATGAGTAGAAAATCTTCATTTCGCCTGTGCCCTGAAATATCTAGTTCCCAGTATCCATGTGGAATCTTCTCAGAGAATGGCTCAACTCTCCTGCCTGGGAGAAAGGAGCAGAAGGGCTTATTAACAAAACAAAAGATGGAGCTGAGAGCCAGACAGAAATTCTACCTTTAAAAAAAATCGTAAAAAGGAAAAATTACCAAAAAAATGAGGAGACAGGAGCAGAGGGAGACAGAGACCTCAGAGACACAGAGACAGGGATAGAAGGCCACAGGGGCTCCCTACCACACTAGCTTTGCTTGCTGGAGGCTGAATTATGAGTAGAAAATCTTCATTTCGCCTGTGCCCTGAAATATCTAGTTCCCAGTATCCATGTGGAATCTTCTCAGAGAATGGCTCAACTCTCCTGCATGGGAGAAAGGAGCAGAAGGGCTTATTAACAAAACAAAAGATGGAGCTGAGAGCCAGAGAGAAATTCTACCTTTAACAAAATCGTAAAAAGGAAAAATTACCAAAAACAATGAGGAGACAGGAGCAGAGAGAGACAGAGACCTCAGAGACACAGAGACAGGGATAGAAGGCCAGAGGGGCTCCCTACCACACTAGCTTTGCTTGCTGGAGGCTGAATTATGAGTAGAAAATCTTCATTTCGCCTGTGCCCTGAAATATCTATTTTCCAGTATCCATGTGGAATCTTCTCAGAGAATGGCTCAACTCTCCTGCCTGGGAGAAAGGAGCAGAAGGGCTTATTAACAAAACAAAAGATGGAGCTGAGAGCCAGACAGAAATTCTACCTTTAAAAAAATCATAAAAAGGAAAAATTACCACAAAAAATTGAGGAGACAGGAGCAGAGAGAGACAGAGACCTCAGAGACAGGGATAGAAGGCCAGAGGGGCTCCCTACCACACTAGCTTTGCTTGCTGGATGCTGAATTATGAGTAGAAAATCTTCATTTCGCCTGTGCCCTGAAATATCTAGTTCCCAGTATCCATGTGGAATCTTCTCAGAGAATGGCTCAACTCTCCTGCCTGGGAGAAAGGAGCAGAAGGGCTTATTAACAAAACAAAAGATGGAGCTGAGAGCCAGAGAGAAATTCTACCTTTAAAAAAATCGTAAAAAGGAAAAATTTCCACAAAAAATTGAGGAGACAGGAGCAGAGAGAGACAGAGACCTCAGAGACACAGAGACAGGGATAGAAGGCCAGAGGGCCTCCCTACCACACTAGCTTTGCTTGCTGGAGGCTGAATTATGAGTAGAAAATCTTCATTTCACCTGTGCCCTTAAATATCTAGTTCCCAGTATCCATGTGGAATCTTCTCAGAGAATGGCTCAACTCTCCTGCCTGGGAGAAAGGAGCAGAAGGGCTTATTAACAAAACAAAAGATGGAGCTGAGAGCCAGAGAGAAATTCTACCTTTAAAAAAACGTAAAAAGGAAAAATTACCAAAAAAAATGAGGAGACAAAGTAGAGAGAGACAGAGACCTCAGAGACACAGAGACAGGTTATAGAAGGCCATAGGGGCTCCCTACCACACTAGCTTTGCTTGCTGGAGGCTGAATTATGAGTAGAAAATCTTCATTTTGCCTGTGCCCTGAAATATCGAGTTCCCGGTATCCATGTGGAATCTTCTCACAGAATGGCTCAAATCTCTTGCCTGGGAGAAAGGAGCAGAAGGGCTTATTAACAAAACAAAAGATGGAGCTGAGAGCCAGAGAGAAATTCTACCTTTAAAAAAATCGTAAAAAGGAAAAATTACCAAAAATTGAGGAGACAGGAGCAGAGAGAGACAGAGACCTCAGAGACACAGAGACAGGGATAGAAGGCCAGAGGGGCTCCCTACCACACTAGCTTTGCTTGCTGGAGGCTGAATTATGAGTAGAAAATCTTCATTTCACCTGTGCCTTGAAATATCTAGTTCCCAGTATCCATGTGGAATCTTCTCAGAGAATGGCTCAACTCTCCTGCCTGGGAGAAAGGAGCAGAAGGGCTTATTAACAAAACAAAAGATGGAGCTGAGAGCCAGAGAGAAATTCTACCTTTAAAAAAAATCGTAAAATGGAAAAATTACCAAAAAAATGAGGAGACAGGAGCAGAGGGAGACAGAGACCTCAGAGACACAGAGACAGGGATAGAAGGCCAGAGGGGCTCCCTACCACACTAGCTTTGCTTGCTGGAGGCTGAATTATGAGTAGAAAATCTTCATTTCGCCTGTGCCCTGAAATATCTAGTTCCCAGTATCCATGTGGAACCTTCTCAGAGAATGGCTCAACTCTCCTGCATGGGAGAAAGGAGCAGAAGGGCTTATTAACAAAACAAAAGATGGAGCTGAGAGCCAGAGAGAAATTCTACCTTTAAAAAAATCGTAAAAAGGAAAAATTACCGAAAAAAATGAGGAGACAGGAGCAGAGAGAGACAGAGACCTCAGAGACACAGAGACAGGGATAGAAGGCCAGAGGGGCTCCCTACCACACTAGGTTTGCTTGCTGGAGGCTGAATTATGAGTAAAAAATCTTCATTTCGCCTGTGCCCTGAAATATCTTGTTCCCAGTATCCATGTGGAATCTTCTCAGAGAATGGCTCAACTCTCCTGCCTGGGAGAAAGGAGTAGAAGGGCTTATTAACAAAACAAAAGATGGAGCTGAGAGCCAGAGAGAAATTCTACCTTTAAAAAAATCGTAAAAAGGAAAAATTACCAAAAACAATGAGGAGACAGGAGCAGAGAGAGACAGAGACCTCAGAGACACAGAGAAAGGGATAGAAGGCCAGAGGGGCTCCCTACCACACTAGCTTTGCTTGCGGGAGGCTGAATTATGAGTAGAAAATCTTCATTTCGCCTGTGCCCTGAAATATCTATTTTCCAGTATCCATGTGGGATCTTCTCAGAGAATGGCTCAACTCTCCGGCCTGGGAGAAAGGAGCAGAAGGGCTTATTAACAAAACAAAAGATGGAGCTGAGAGCCAGACAGAAATTCTACCTTTGAAAAAATCATAAAAAGGAAAAATTACCACAAAAAATTGAGGAGACAGGAGCAGAGAGAGACAGAGACCTCAGAGACACAGAGACAGGGATAGAAGGCCAGAGGGGCTCCCTACCACACTAGCTTTGCTTGCTGGAGGCTGAATTATGAGTAGAAAATCTTCATTTCGCCTGTGCCCTGAAATATCTAGTTCCCAGTATCCATGTGGAATCTTCTCAGAGAATGGCTCAACTCTCCTGCCTGGGAGAAAGGAGCAGAAGGGCTTATTAACAAAACAAAAGATGGAGCTGAGAGCCAGAAGAAATTCTACCTTTAAAAAACTCGTAAAAAGGGAAAATTACCAAAAAAAAATGAGCAGACAGGAGCAGAGAGAGACAGAGACCTCAGAGACACAGAGACAGGGATAGAAGGCCAGAGGGGCTTCCTACCACACTAGCTTTGCTTGCTGGAGGCTGAATTATGAGTAGAAAATCTTCATTTCGCCTGTGCCCTGAAATATCTAGTTCCCAGTATCCATGTGGAATCTTCTCAGAGAATGGCTCAACTCTCCTGCCTGGGAGAAAGGAGCAGAAGGGCTTATTAACAAAACAAAAGATGGAGCTGAGAGCCAGAGAGAAATTCTACCTTTAAAAAAATCGTAAAAAGAAAAATTACTGCAAAAAATTGAGGAGACAGGAGCAGAGAGAGACAGAGACCTCAGAGACACAGAGACAGGGATAGAAGGCCACAGGGCCTCCCTACCACACTAGCTTTGCTTGCTGGAGGCTGAATTATGAGTAGAAAATCTTCATTTCACCTGTGCCCTTAAATATCTAGTTCCCAGTATCCATGTGGAATCTTCTCAGAGAATGGCTCAACTCTCCTGCCTGGGAGAAAGGATCAGAAGGGCCTATTAACAAAACAAAAGATGGAGCTGAGAGCCAGAGAGAAATTCTACCTTTAAAAAAACGTAAAAAGGAAAAATTACCAAAAAAAATGAGGAGACAAAGCAGAGAGAGACAGAGACCTCAGAGACACAGAGACAGGTTATAGAAGGCCATAGGGGCTCCCTACCACACTAGCTTTGCTTGCAGGAGGCTGAATTATGAGTAGAAAATCTTCATTTCGCCTGTGCCCTGAAATATCGAGTTCCCGGTATCCATGTGGAATCTTCTCACAGAATGGCTCAAATCTCCTGCCTGGGAGAAAGGAGCAGAAGGGCTTATTAACAAAACAAAAGATGGAGCTGAGAGCCAGAGAGAAATTCTACCTTTAAAAAAATCGTAAAAAGGAAAAATTACCAAAAATTGAGGAGACAGGAGCAGAGAGAGACAGAGACCTCAGAGACACAGAGACAGGGATAGAAGGCCAGAGGGGCTCCCTACCACACTAGCTTTGCTTGCTGGAGGCTGAATTATGAGTAGAAAATCTTCATTTCACCTGTGCCTTGAAATATCTAGTTCCCAGTATCCATGTGGAATCTTCTCAGAGAATGGCTCAACTCTCCTGCCTGGGAGAAAGGAGCAGAAGGGCTTATTAACAAAACAAAAGATGGAGCTGAGAGCCAGAGAGAAATTCTACCTTTAAAAAAAATCGTAAAATGGAAAAATTACCAAAAAAAATGAGGAGACAGGAGCAGAGGGAGACAGAGACCTCAGAGACACAGAGACAGGGATAGAAGGCCAGAGGGGCTCCCTACCACACTAGCTTTGCTTGCTGGAGGCTGAATTATGAGTAGAAAATCTTCATTTCGCCTGTGCCCTGAAATATCTAGTTCCCAGTATCCATGTGGAATCTTCTCAGAGAATGGCTCAACTCTCCTGCATGGGAGAAAGGAGCAGAAGGGCTTATTAACAAAACAAAAGATGGAGCTGAGAGCCAGAGAGAAATTCTACCTTTAAAAAAATCGTAAAAAGGAAAAATTACCGAAAAAAATGAGGAGACAGGAGCAGAGAGAGACAGAGACCTCAGAGACACAGAGACAGGGATAGAAGGCCAGAGGGGCTCCCTACCACACTAGCTTTGCTTGCTGGAGGCTGAATTATGAGTAGAAAATCTTCATTTCGCCTGTGCCCTGAAATATCTAGTTCCCAGTATCCATGTGGAATCTTCTCAGAGAATGGCTCAACTCTCCTGCCTGGGAGAAAGGAGCAGAAGGGCTTATTAACAAAACAAAAGATGGAGCTGAGAGCCAGAGAGAAATTCTACCTTTAAAAAACTCGTAAAAAGGGAAAATTACCAAAAAAAAATGAGGAGACAGGAGCAGAGAGAGACAGAGACCTCAGAGACACAGAGACAGGGATAGAAGGCCAGAGGGGCTCCCTACCACACTAGCTTTGCTTGCTGGAGGCTGAATTATGAGTAGAAAATCTTCATTTCGCCTGTGCCCTGAAATATCTAGTTCCCAGTATCCATGTGGAATCTTCTCAGAGAATGGCTCAACTCTCCTGCCTGGGAGAAAGGAGCAGAAGGGCTTATTAACAAAACAAAAGATGGAGCTGAGAGTAAGAGAGAAATTCTACCTTTAAAAAAATCGTAAAAAGGAAAAATTACCAAAAAATATGAGAAGACAGGAGCAGAGAGAGACAGAGACCTCAGAGACACAGAAACAGGGATAGAAGGCCAGAGCGGCTCCCTACCACACTAGCTTTGCTTGCTGGAGGCTGAATTATGAGTAGAAAATCTTCATTTCGCCTGTGCCCTGAAATATCTAGTTCCCAGTATCGATGTGGAATCTTCTCAGAGAATGGCTCAACTCTCCTGCCTGGGAGAAAGGAGCAGAAGGGCTTATTAACAAAACAAAAGATGGAGCTGAGAGCCAGAGAGAAATTCTACCTTTAAAAAAATCGTAAAAAGGAAAAATTACCAAAAAAAATGAGGAGACAGGAACAGAGAGAGACAGAGACCTCAGAGACACAGAGACAGGGATAGAAGGCCAGAGGGGCTCCCTACCACACTAGCTTTGCTTGCTGGAGGCTGAATTATGAGTAGAAAATCTTCATTTCGCCTGTGCCCTGAAATATCTAGTTCCCACTATCCATGTGGAATCTTCTCAGAGAATGGCTCAACTCTCCTGCCTGGGAGAAAGGAGCAGAAGGGCTTATTAACAAAACAAAAGATGGAGCTGAGAGCCAGAGAGAAATTCTACCTATAAAAAAATCGTAAAAAGGAAAAATTACCAAAAAAAATGAGGAGACAGGAGCAGAGAGAGACAGAGACCTCAGAGACACAGAGACAGGGATAGAAGGCCAGAGCGGCTCCCTACCACACTAGCTTTGCTTGCTGGAGGCTGAATTATGAGTAGAAAATCTTCATTTCGCCTGTGCCCTGAAATATCTAGTTCCCAGTATCCATGTGGAATCTTCTCAGAGAATGGCTCAACTCTCCTGCCTGGGAGAAAGGAGCAGAAGGGCTTATTAACAAAACAAAAGATGGAGCTGAGAGCCAGAGAGAAATTCTAACTTTAAAAAAATCGTAAAAAGGAAAAATTACCAAAAAAATATGAGGAGACAGGAACAGAGAGAGACAGAGACCTCAGAGACACAGAGACAGGGATAGAAGGCCAGAGGGCCTCCCTACCACACTAGCTTTGCTTGCTGGAGGCTGAATTATGAGTAGAAAATCTTCATTTCGCCTGTGCCCTGAAATATCTAGTTCCCAGTATCCATGTGGAATCTTCTCAGAGAATGGCTCAACTCTCCTGCCTGGGAGAAAGGAGCAGAAGGGCTTATTAACAAAACAAAAGATGGAGCTGAGAGCCAGAGAGAAATTCTACCTTTAAAAAATCGTAAAAAGGAAAAATTACCACAAATAAATGAGGAGACCGGAGCAGAGAGAGACAGAGACCTCAGAGACCCAGAGACAGGGATAGAAGGCCAGAGGGGCTCCCTACCACACTAGCTTTGCTTGCTGGAGGCTGAATTACGAGTAGAAATCTTCATTTCGCTTGTGCCCTGAAATGTCTAGTTCCCAGTATCCATGTGGGATCTTCTCAGAGAATGGCTCAACTCTCCTGCCTGGGAGAAAGGAGCAGAAGGGCTTATTAACAAAAGAAAAGATGGAGCTGAGAGCCAGAGAGAAATTCTACCTTTAAAAAAATCGTAAAAAGGAAAAATTTCCACAAAAAATGAGGAGACAGGAGCAGAGAGAGACAGAGACCTCAGAGACACAGAGACAGGGATAGAAGGCCAGAGGGGCTCCCTACCACACTAGCTTTGCTTGCTGGAGGCTGAATTATGAGTAGAAAATCTTCATTTCGCCTGTGCCCTGAAATATCTAGTTCCCAGTATCCATGTGGAATCTTCTCAGAGAATGGCTCAACTCTCCTGCCTGGGAGAAAGGATCAGAAGGGCTTATTAACAAAACAAAAGATGGAGCTGAGAGCCAGAGAGAAATTCTACCTTTAAAAAAATCGTAAAAAGGAAAAATTACCAAAAAAAATGAGGAGACAGGAGCAGAGAGAGACAGAGACCTCAGAGACACAGAGACAGGGATAGAAGGCCAGAGGGGCTCCCTACCACACTAGCTTTGATTGCTGGAGGCTGAATTATGAGTAGAAAATCTTTATTTCGCCTGTGCCCTGAAATATCTAGTTCCCACTATCCATGTGGAATCTTCTCAGAGAATGGCTCAACTCTCCTGCCTGGGAGAAAGGAGAAGGGCTTATTAACAAAACAAAAGATGGAGCTGAGAGCCAGAGAGAAATTCTACCTTTAAAAAAATCGTAAAAAGGAAAAATTACCAAAAAAAATGAGGAGACAGGAGCAGAGAGAGACAGAGACCTCAGAGACACAGAGACAGGGATAGAAGGCCAGAGGGGCTCCCTACCACACTAGCTTTGCTTGCTGGAGGCTGAATTATGAGTAGAAAATATTCATTTTGCCTGTGCCCTGAAATATCTAGTTCCCAGTATCCATGTGGAATCTTCTCAGAGAATGGCTCAACTCTCCTGCCTGGGAGAAAGGAGCAGAAGGGCTTATTAACAAAACAAAAGATGGAGCTGAGAGCCAGAGAGAAATTCTACCTTTAAAAAAATCGTAAAAAGGAAAAATTACCACAAAAATTTGAGGAGACAGGAGCAGAGAGAGACAGAGACCTCAGAGACACAGAGACAGGGATAGAAGGCCAGAGGGGCTCCCTACCACACTAGCTTTGCTTGCTGGAGGCTGAATTATGAGTAGAAAATCTTCATTTCGCCTGTGCCCTGAAATATCTAGTTCCCAGTACCCATGTGGAATCTTCTCAGAGAATGGCTCAACTCTCCTGCCTGGGAGAAAGGAGCAGAAGGGCTTATTAACAAAACAAAAGATGGAGCTTAGAGCCAGAGAGAAATTCTACCTTTAAAAAATCGTAAAAAGGAAAAATTACCACAAATAAATGAGGAGAGAGGAGCAGAGAGAGACAGAGACCTCAGAGACACAGAGACAGGGATAGAAGGCCAGAGGGGCTCCCTACCACACTAGCTTTGCTTGCTGGAGGCTGAATTACGAGTAGAAATCTTCATTTCGCTTGTGCCCTGAAATGTCTAGTTCCCAGTATCCATGTGGGATCTTCTCAGAGAATGGCTCAACTCTCCTGCCTGGGAGAAAGGAGCAGAAGGGCTTATTAACAAAACAATAGATGGAGCTGAGAGCCAGAGAGAAATTCTACCTTTAAAAAAATCGTAAAAAGGAAAAATTACCAAAAAAAATGAGGAGACAGGAGCAGAGACAGACAGAGACCTCAGAGACACAGAGACAGGGATAGAAGGCCATAGGGGCTCCCTACCACACTAGCTTTGCTTGCTGGAGGCTGAATTATGAGAAGAAAATCTTCATTTCGCCTGTGCCCTGAAATATCTAATTCCCAGTATCCATGTGGAATCTTCTCAGAGAATGGCTCAACTCTCCTGCATGGGAGAAAGGAGCAGAAGGGCTTATTAACAAAACAAAAGGTGGAGCTGAGAGCCAGAGAGAAATTCTACCTTTAAAAAAATCGTAAAAAGGAAAAATTAGCAAAAACAATGAGGAGACAGGAGCAGAGAGAGACAGAGACCTCAGAGACACAGAGACAGGGATAGAAGGCCAGAGGGGCTCCCTACCACACTAGCTTTGCTTGCTGGAGGCTGAATTATGAGTAGAAAATCTTCATTTCGCCTGTGCCCTGAAATATCTAGTTCCCAGTATCCATGTGGAATCTTCTCAGAGAATGGCTCAACTCTCCTCACTGGGAGAAAGGAGCAGAAGGGCTTATTAACAAAACAAAAGATGGAGCTGAGAGCCAGAGAGAAATTCTACCTTTAAAAAAATCGTAAAAAGGAAAAATTACCAAAAAAAATGAGGAGACAGGAGCAGAGAGAGACAGAGACCTCAGAGACACAGAGACAGGTTATAGAAGGCCAGAGGGCCTCCCTACCACACTACCTTTGCTTGCTGGAGGCTGAATTATGAGTAGAAAATCTTCATTTCGCTTGTGACCTGAAATATCTAGTTCCCAGTATCCATGAGGAATCTTCTCAGAGAATGGCTCAACTCTCCTGCCTGGGAGAAAGGAGCAGAAGGGCTTATTAACAAAACAAAAGATGGAGCTGAGAGCCAGAGAGAAATTCTACCTTTAAAAAAATCGTAAAAAGGAAAAATTACCACAAAAAATTGAGGAGACAGGAGCAGAGAGAGACAGAGACCTCAGAGACACAGAGACAGGGATAGAAAGCCAGAGGGGCTCCCTACCACACTAGCTTTGCTTGCTGGAGGCTGAATTATGAGTAGAAAATCTTCATTTCGCCTGTGCCCTGAAATATCTATTTTCCAGTATCCATGTGGAATCTTCTCAGAGAATGGCTCAACTCTCCTGCCTGGGAGAAAGGAGCAGAAGGGCTTATTAACAAAACAAAAGATGGAGCTGAGAGCCAGACAGAAATTCTACCTTTAAAAAAATCGTAAAAAGGAAAAATTACCACAAAAAAATTGAGGAGACAGGAGCAGAGAGAGACAGAGACCTCAGAGACACAGAGACAGGGATAGAAGGCCAGAGGGGCTCCCTACCACACTAGCTTTGCTTGCTGGAGGCTGAATTATGAGTAGAAAATCTTCATTTCGCCTGTGCCCTGAAATATCTAGTTCCCAGTATCCATGTGGAATCTTCTCAGAGAATGGCTCAACTCTCCTGCCTGGGAGAAAGGAGCAGAAGGGCTTATTAACAAAACAAAAGATGGAGCTGAGAGCCAGAGAGAAATTCTACCTTTAAAAAATTCGTAAAAAGAAAAATTACCTCAAATAATTGAGGAGACAGGAGCAGAGAGAGACAGAGACCTCAGAGGCACAGAGACAGGGATAGAAGGCCAGAGGGGCTCCCTACCACACTAGCTTTGCTTGCTGGAGGCTGAATTATGAGTAGAAAATCTTCATTTCGCCTGTGACCTGAAATATCTTGTTCCCAGTATCCATGTGGAATCTTCTCAGAGAATGGCTCAACTCTCCTGCCTGGGAGAAAGGAGCAGAAGGGCTTATTAACAAAACAAAAGATGGAGCTGAGAGCCAGAGAGAAATTCTACCTTTAAAAAATTCGTAAAAAGGAAAAATTACCAAAAACAAAGAGGAGACAGGAGCAGAGAGAGACAGAGACCTCAGAGACACAGAGACAGGGATAGAAGGCCAGAGGGGCTCCCTACCACACTAGCTTTGCTTGCTGGAGGCTGAATTATGAGTAGAAAATCTTCATTTCGCCTGTGCCCTGAAATATCTAGTTCCCAGTATCCATGTGGAATCTTCTCAGAGAATGGCTCAACTCTCCTGCCTGGGAGAAAGGAGCAGAAGGGCTTATTAACAAAACAAAAGATGGAGCTGAGAGCCAGAGAGAAATTCTACCTTTAAAAAAATCGTAAAAAGAAAAATTACCGCAAAAAATTGAGGTGATAGGAGCAGAGAGAGACAGAGACCTCAGAGACACAGAGACAGGGATAGAAGGCCAGAGGGGCTCCCTACCACACTAGCTTTGCTTGCTGGAGGCTGAATTATGAGTAGAAAATCTTCATTTCACCTGTGCCCTTAAATATCTAGTTCCCAGTATCCATGTGGAATCTTCTCAGAGAATGGCTCAACTCTCCTGCCTGGGAGAAAGGAGCAGAAGGGCTTATTAACAAAACAAAAGATGGAGCTGAGAGCCAGAGAGAAATTCTACCTTTAAAAAAACGTAAAAAGGAAAAATTACCAAAAAAAATGAGGAGACAAAGCAGAGAGAGACAGAGACCTCAGAGACACAGAGACAGGTTATAGAAGGCCATAGGGGCTCACTACCACACTAGCTTTGCTTGCTGGAGGCTGAATTATGAGTAGAAAATCTTCATTTCGCCTGTGCCCTGAAATATCGAGTTCCCGGTATCCATGTGGAATCTTCTCACAGAATGGCTCAACTCTCCTGCCTGGGAGAAAGGAGCAGAAGGGCTTATTAACAAAACAAAAGATGGAGCTGAGAGCCAGAGAGAAATTCTACCTTTTAAAAAATCGTAAAAAGGAAAAATTACCAAAAATTGAGGAGACAGGAGCAGAGAGAGACAGAGACCTCAGAGACACAGAGACAGGGATAGAAGGCCAGAGGGGCTCCCTACCACACTAGCTTTGCTTGCTGGAGGCTGAATTATGAGTAGAAAATCTTCATTTCACCTGTGCCTTGAAATATCTAGTTCCCAGTATCCATGTGGAATCTTCTCAGAGAATGGCTCAACTCTCCTGCCTGGGAGAAAGGAGCAGAAGGGCTTATTAACAAAACAAAAGATGGAGCTGAGAGCCAGAGAGAAATTCTACCTTTAAAAAAAATCGTAAAAAGGAAAAATTACCAAAAAAATGAGGAGACAGGAGCAGAGGGAGACAGAGACCTCAGAGACACAGAGACAGGGATAGAAGGCCAGAGGGGCTCCCTACCACACTAGCTTTGCTTGCTGGAGGCTGAATTATGAGTAGAAAATCTTCATTTCGCCTGTGCTCTGAAATATCTAGTTCCCAGTATCCATGTGGAATCTTCTCAGAGAATGGCTCAACTCTCCTGCATGGGAGAAAGGAGCAGAAGGGCTTATTAACAAAACAAAAGATGGAGCTGAGAGCCAGAGAGAAATTCTACCTTTAAAAAAATCGTAAAAAGGAAAAATTACCGAAAAAAATGAGGAGACAGGAGCAGAGAGAGACAGAGACCTCAGAGACACAGAGACAGGGATAGAAGGCCAGAGGGGCTCCCTACCACACTAGCTTTGCTTGCTGGAGGCTGAATTATGAGTAGAAAATCTTCATTTCGCCTGTGCCCTGAAATATCTTGTTCCCAGTATCCATGTGGAATCTTCTCAGAGAATGGCTCAACTCTCCTGCCTGGGAGAAAGGAGCAGAAGGGCTTATTAACAAAACAAAAGATGGAGCTGAGAGCCAGAGAGAAATTCTACCTTTAAAAAAATCGTAAAAAGGAAAAATTACCAAAAAAAAATGAGGAGACAGGAGCAGGGAGAGACAGAGACCTCAGAGACACAGAGACAGGGATAGAAGGCCAGAGGGGCTCCCTACCACACTAGCTTTGCTTGCTGGAGGCTGAATTATGAGTAGAAAATCTTCATTTCGCCTGTGCCCTGAAATATCTTGTTCCCAGTATCCATGTGGAATCTTCTCAGAGAATGGCTCAACTCTCCTGCCTGGGAGAAAGGAGCAGAAGGGCTTATTAACAAAACAAAAGATGGAGCTGAGAGCCAGAGAGAAATTCTACCTTTAAAAAAATCGTAAAAAGAAAAATTACCGCAAAAAATTGACGAGACAGGAGCAGAGAGAGACAGAGACCTCAGAGACACAGAGACAGGGATAGAAGGCCAGAGGGGCTCCCTACCACACTAGCTTTGCTTGCTGGAGGCTGAATTATGAGTAGAAAATCTTCATTTCACCTGTGCCCTTAAATATCTAGTTCCCAGTATCCATGTGGAATCTTCTCAGAGAATGGCTCAACTCTCCTGCCTGGGAGAAAGGATCAGAAGGGCTTATTAACAAAACAAAAGATGGAGCTGAGAGCCAGAGAGAAATTCTACCTTTAAAAAAACGTAAAAAGGAAAAATTACCAAAAAAAATGAGGAGACATAGCAGAGAGAGACAGAGACCTCAGAGACACAGAGACAGGTTATAGAAGGCCATAGGGGCTCCCTACCACACTAGCTTTGCTTGCTGGAGGCTGAATTATGAGTAGAAAATCTTCATTTCGCCTGTGCCCTGAAATATCGAGTTCCCGGTATCCATGTGGAATCTTCTCACAGAATGGCTCAACTCTCCTGCATGGGAGAAAGGAGCAGAAGGGCTTATTAACAAAACAAAAGATGGAGCTGAGAGCCAGAGAGAAATTCTACCTTTAAAAAAATCGTAAAAAGGAAAAATTACCAAAAATTGAGGAGACAGGAGCAGAGAGAGACAGAGACCTCAGAGACACAGAGACAGGGATAGAAGGCCAGAGGGGCTCCCTACCACACTAGCTTTGCTTGCTGGAGGCTGAATTATGAGTAGAAAATCTTCATTTCGCCTGTGCCTTGAAATATCTAGTTCCCAGTATCCATGTGGAATCTTCTCAGAGAATGGCTCAACTCTCCTGCCTGGGAGAAAGGAGCAGAAGGGCTTATTAACAAAACAAAAGATGGAGCTGAGAGCCAGAGAGAAATTCTACCTTTAAAAAAAATCGTAAAAAGGAAAAATTACCAAAAAAATGAGGAGACAGGAGCAGAGGGAGACAGAGACCTCAGAGACACAGAGACAGGGATAGAAGGCCACAGGGGCTCCCTACCACACTAGCTTTGCTTGCTGGAGGCTGAATTATGAGTAGAAAATCTTCATTTCGCCTGTGCCCTGAAATATCTAGTTCCCAGTATCCATGTGGAATCTTCTCAGAGAATGGCTCAACTCTCCTGCATGGGAGAAAGGAGCAGAAGGGCTTATTAACAAAACAAAAGATGGAGCTGAGAGCCAGAGAGAAATTCTACATTTAAAAAAATCGTAAAAAGGAAAAATTACCGAAAAAAATGAGGAGACAGGAGCAGAGAGAGACAGAGACCTCAGAGACACAGAGACAGGGATAGAAGGCCAGAGGGGCTCCCTACCACACTAGCATTGCTTGCTGGAGGCTGAATTATGAGTAGAAAATCTTCATTTCGCCTGTGCCCTGAAATATCTATTTTCCAGTATCCATGTGGAATCTTCTCAGAGAATGGCTCAACTCTCCTGCCTGGGAGAAAGGAGCAGAAGGGCTTATTAACAAAACAAAAGATGGAGCTGAGAGCCAGACAGAAATTCTACCTTTAAAAAAATCATAAAAAGGAAAAATTACCACAAAAAATTGAGGAGACAGGAGCAGAGAGAGACAGAGACCTCAGAGACACAGAGACAGGGATAGAAGGCCAGAGGGGCTCCCTACCACACTAGCTTTGCTTGCTGGATGCTGAATTATGAGTAGAAAATCTTCATTTCGTCTGTGCCCTGAAATATCTAGTTCCCAGTATCCATGTGGAATCTTCTCAGAGAATGGCTCAACTCTCCTGCCTGGGAGAAAGGAGCAGAAGGGCTTATTAACAAAACAAAAGATGGAGCTGAGAGCCAGAGAGAAATTCTACCTTTAAAAAACTCGTAAAAAGGAAAAATTACCAAAAAAAAATGAGGAGACAGGAGCAGAGAGAGACAGAGACCTCAGAGACACAGAGACAGGGATAGAAGGCCAGAGGGGCTCCCTACCACACTAGCTTTGCTTGCTGGAGGCTGAATTATGAGTAGAAAATCTTCATTTCGCCTGTGCCCTGAAATATCTAGTTCCCAGTATCCATGTGGAATCTTCTCAGAGAATGGCTCAACTCTCCTGCAAGGGAGAAAGGAGCAGAAGGGCTTATTAACAAAACAAAAGATGGAGCTGAGAGCCAGAGAGAAATTCTACCTTTAAAAAAATCGTAAAAAGGAAAAAGTACCGAAAAATGAGGAGACAGGAGCAGAGAGAGACAGAGACCTCAGAGACACAGAGACAGGGATAGAAGGCCAGAGGGGCTCCCTACCACACTAGCTTTGCTTGCTGAAGGCTGAATTATGAGTAGAAAATCTTCATTTCGCCTGTGCCCTGAAATATCTTGTTCCCAGTATCCATGTGGAATCTTCTCAGAGAATGGCTCAACTCTCCTGCCTGGGAGAAAGGAGCAGAAGGGCTTATTAACAAAACAAAAGATGGAGCTGAGAGCCAGAGAGAAATTCTACCTTTAAAAAAATCGTAAAAAGGAAAAATTACCAAAAACAATGAGGAGACAGGAGCAGAGAGAGACAGAGAACTCAGAGACACAGAGACAGGGATAGAAGGCCAGAGGGGCTCCCTACCACACTAGCTTTGCTTGCTGGAGGCTGAATTATGAGTAGAAAATATTCATTTCGCCTGTGCCCTGAAATATCTAGTTCCCAGTATCCATGTGGAATCTTCTCAGAGAATGGCTCAACTCTCCTGCCTGGGAGAAAGGAGCAGAAGGGCTTATTAACAAAACAAAAAATGGAGCTGAGAGCCAGAGAGAAATTCTACCTTTAAAAAAATCGTAAAAACGAAAAATTACCACAAAAAATTGAGGAGACAGGAGCAGAGAGATACAGAGACCTCAGAGACACAGAGACAGGGATAGAAGGCCAGAGGGGCTCCCTACCACACTAGCTTTGCTTGCTGGAGGCTGAATTATGAGTAGAAAATCTTCATTTCGCCTGTGCCCTGAAATATCTAGTTCCCAGTATCCATGTGGAATCTTCTCAGAGAATGGCTCAACTCTCCTGCCTGGGAGAAAGGAGCAGAAGGGCTTATTAACAAAACAAAAGATGGAGCTGAGAGCCAGAGAGAAATTCTACCTTTAAAAAATCGTAAAAAGGAAAAATTACCACAAATAAATGAGGAGACAGGAACAGAGAGAGACAGAGACCTCAGAGACACAGAGACAGGGATAGAAGGCCAGAGGGGCTCCCTACCACACTAGCTTTGCTTGCTGGAGGCTGAATTACGAGTAGAAATCTTCATTTCGCTTGTGCCCTGAAATGTCTAGTTCCCAGTATCCATGTGGGATCTTCTCAGAGAATGGCTCAACTCTCCTGCCTGGGAGAAAGGAGCAGAAGGGCTTATTAACAAAACAAAAGATGGAGCTGAGAGCCAGAGAGAAATTCTACCTTTAAAAAAATCGTAAAAAGGAAAAATTTCCACAAAATTTGAGGAGACAGTAGCAGAGAGAGACAGAGACCTCAGAGACACAGAGACAGGGATAGAAGGCCAGAGGGGCTCCCTACCACACTAGCTTTGCTTGCTGGAGGCTGAATTATGAGTAGAAAATTTCATTTCGCCTGTGCCCTGAAATATCTAGTTCCCAGTATCCATGTGGAATCTTCTCAGAGAATGGCTCAACTCTCCTGCCTGGGAGAAAGGAGCAGAAGGGCTTATTAACAAAACAAAAGATGGAGCTGAGAGCCAGAGAGAAATTCTACCTTTAAAAAATCGTAAAAAGGAAAAATTACCACAAATAAATGAGGAGACAGGAGCAGAGAGAGACAGAGACCTCAGAGACACAGAGACAGGGATAGAAGGCCAGAGGGGCTCCCTACCACACTAGCTTTGCTTGCTGGAGGCTGAATTACGAGTAGAAAATCTTCATTTCGCCTGTGCCCTGAAATATCTAGTTCCCAGTATCCATGTGGAATCTTCTCAGAGAATGGCTCAACTCTCCTGCCTGGGAGAAAGGAGCAGAAGGGCTTATTAACAAAACAAAAGATGGAGCTGAGAGCCAGAGAGAAATTCTACCTTTAAAAAAATCATAAAAAGGAAAAATTACCAAAAAAATATGAGGAGACAGGAACAGAGAGAGACAGAGACCTCAGAGACACAGAGACAGGGATAGAAGGCCAGAGGGCCTCCCTACCACACTAGCTTTGCTTGCTGGAGGCTGAATTATGAGTAGAAAATCTTCATTTCGCCTGTGCCCTGAAATATCTAGTTCCCAGTATCCATGTGGAAACTTCTCAGAGAATGGCTCAACTCTCCTGCCTGGGAGAAAGGAGCAGAAGGGCTTATTAACAAAACAAAAGATGGAGCTGAGAGCCAGAGAGAAATTCTACCTTTAGAAAATCGTAAAAAGGAAAAATTACCACAAATAAATGAGGAGACAGGAGCAGAGAGAGACAGAGACCTCAGAGACACAGAGACATGGATAGAAGGCCAGAGGGGCTCCCTACCACACTAGCTTTCGTTGCTGGAGGTCGAATTACGAGTAGAAATCTTCATTTCGCTTGTGCCCTGAAATGTCTAGTTCCCAGTATCCATGTGGGATCTTCTCAGAGAATGGCTCAACTCTCCTGCCTGGGAGAAAGGAGCAGAAGGGCTTATTAACAAAACAAAAGATGGAGCTGAGAGCCAGAGAGAAATTCTACCTTTAAAAAAATCGTAAAAAGGAAAAATTTCCACAAAAAATTGAGGAGACAGGAGCAGAGAGAGACAGAGACCTCAGAGACACAGAGACAGGGATAGAAGGCCAGAGGGGCTCCCTACCACACTAGCTTTGCTTGCTGGAGGCTGAATTATGAGTAGAAAATCTTCATTTCGCCTGTGCCCTGAAATATCTAGTTCCCAGTATCCATGTGGAATCTTCTCAGAGAATGGCTCAACTCTCCTTCCTGGGAGAAAGGATCAGAAGGGCTTATTAACAAAACAAAAGATGGAGCTGAGAGCCAGAGAGAAATTCTACCTTTAAAAAAATCGTAAAAAGGAAAAATTACCAAAAAAATGAGGAGACAGGAGCAGAGAGAGACAGAGACCTCAGAGACACAGAGACAGGGATAGAAGGCCAGAGGGGCTCCCTACCACACTAGCTTTGCTTGCTGGAGGCTGAATTATGAGTAGAAAATCTTCATTTCGCCTGTGCCCTGAAATATCTATTTTCCAGTATCCATGTGGAATCTTCTCAGAGAATGGCTCAACTCTCCTGCCTGGGAGAAAGGAGCAGAAGGGCTTATTAACAAAACAAAAGATGGAGCTGAGAGCCAGACAGAAATTCTACCTTTAAAAAAATCGTAAAAAGGAAAAATTACCACAAAAAATTGAGGAGACAGGAGCAGAGAGAGACAGAGACCTCAGAGACACATAGACAGGGATAGAAGGCCAGAGGGGCTCCCTACCACACTAGCTTTGCTTGCTGGAGGCTGAATTATGAGTAGAAAATCTTCATTTCGCCTGTGCCCTAAAATATCTAGTTCCCAGTATCCATGTGGAATCTTCTCAGAGAATGGCTCAACTCTCCTGCCTGGGAGAAAGGAGCAGAAGGGCTTATTAACAAAACAAAACATGGAGCTGAGAGACAGAGAGAAATTCTACCTTTAAAAAAATCGTAAAAAGGAAAAATTACCAAAAAAAAAAATGAGGAGACAAGAGCAGAGAGAGACAGAGACCTCAGAGACACAGAGACAGGGATAGAAGGCCAGAGGGGCTCCCTACCACACTAGCTTTGCTTGCTGGAGGCTGAATTATGAGTAGAAAATCTTCATTTCGCCTGTGCCCTGAAATATCTAGTTCCCAGTATCCATGTGGAATCTTCTCAGAGAATGGCTCAACTCTCCTGCCTGGGAGAAAGGATCAGAAGGGCTTATTAACAAAACAAAAGATGGAACTGAGAGCCAGAGAGAAATTCTACCTTTAAAAAATTCGTAAAAAGAAAAATTACCGCAAATAATTGACGAGACAGGAGCAGAGAGAGACAGAGACCTCAGAGACACAGAGACAGGGATGGAAGGCCAGAGGGGCTCCCTACCACACTAGCTTTGCTTGCTGGAGGCTGAATTATGAGTAGAAAATCTTCATTTCGCCTGTGCCCTGAAATATCTTGTTCCCAGTATCCATGTGGAATCTTCTCAGAGAATGGCTCAACTCTCCTTCCTGGGAGAAAGGAGCAGAAGGGCTTATTAACAAAACAAAAGATGGAGCTGAGAGCCAGAGAGAAATTCTACCTTTAAAAAAATCGTAAAAAGGAAAAATTACCAAAAACAAAGAGGAGACAGGAGCAGAGGGAGACAGAGACCTCAGAGACACAGAGACAGGGATAGAAGGCCAGAGGGGCTCCCTACCACACTAGCTTTTCTTGCTGGAGGCTGAATTATGAGTAGAAAATCTTCATTTCGCCTGTGCCCTGAAATATCTATTTTCCAGTATCCATGTGGAATCTTCTCAGAGAATGGCTCAACTCTCCTGCCTGGGAGAAAGGAGCAGAAGGGCTTATTAACAAAACAAAAGATGGAGCTGAGAGCCAGACAGAAATTCTACCTTTAAAAAAATCGTAAAAAGGAAAAATTACCACAAAAAATTGAGGAGACAGGAGCAGAGAGAGACAGAGACCTCAGAGACACAGAGACAGGGATAGAAGGCCAGAGGGGCTCCCTACCACAGTAGCTTTGCTTGCTGGATGCTGAATTATGAGTAGAAAATCTTCATTTCGCCTGTGCCCTGAAATATCTAGTTCCCAGTATCCATGTGGAATCTTCTCAGAGAATGGCTCAACTCTCCTGCCTGGGAGAAAGGAACAGAAGGGCTTATTAACAAAACAAAAGATGGAGCTGAGAGCCAGAGAGAAATTCTACCTTTAAAAAAATCGTAAAAAGGAAAAATTACCAAAAAAAATGAGGAGACAGGAGCAGAGAGAGACAGAGACCTCAGAGACACAGAGACAGGGATAGAAGGCCAGAGGGGCTCCCTACCACACTAGCTTTGCTTGCTGGAGGCTGAATTATGAGTAGAAAATCTTCATTTCGCCTGTGCCCTGAAATATCTAGTTCCCAGTATCCATGTGGAATCTTCTCAGAGAATGGCTCAACTCTCCTGCCTGGGAGAAAGGAGCAGAAGGGCTTATTAACAAAACAAAAGATGGAGCTGAGAGCCAGAGAGAAATTCTACCTTTAAAAAAATCGTAAAAAGAAAAATTACCGCAAAAAATTGAGGAGATAGGAGCAGAGAGAGACAGAGACCTCAGAGACACAGAGACAGGGATAGAAGGCCAGAGGGGCTCCCGACCACACTAGCTTTGCTTGCTGGAGGCTGAATTATGAGTAGAAAATCTTCATTTCACCTGTGCCCTTAAATATCTAGTTCCCAGTATCCATGTGGAATCTTCTCAGAGAATGGCTCAACTCTCCTGCCTGGGAGAAAGGAGCAGAAGGGCTTATTAACAAAACAAAAGATGGAGCTGAGAGCCAGAGAGAAATTCTACCTTTAAAATAACGTAAAAAGGAAAAATTACCAAAAAAAATGAGGAGACAAAGCAGAGAGAGACAGAGACCTCAGAGACACAGAGACAGGTTATAGAAGGCCATAGGGGCTCCCTACCACACTAGCTTTGCTTGCTGGAGGCTGAATTATGAGTAGAAAATCTTCATTTCGCCTGTGCCCTGAAATATCTAGTTCCCGGTATCCATGTGGAATCTTCTCACAGAATGGCTCAACTCTCCTGCCTGGGAGAAAGGAGCGGAAGGGCTTATTAACAAAACAAAAGATGGAGCTGAGAGCCAGAGAGAAATTCTACCTTTAAAAAAATCGTAAAAAGGAAAAATTACCAAAAATTGAGGAGCCAGGAGCAGAGAGAGACAGAGACCTCAGAGACACAGAGACAGGGATAGAAGGCCAGAGGGGCTCCCTACCACACTAGCTTTGCTTGCTGGAGGCTGAATTATGAGTAGAAAATCTTCATTTCACCTGTGCCTTGAAATATCTAGTTCCCAGTATCCATGTGGAATCTTCTCAGAGAATGGCTCAACTCTCCTGCCTGGGAGAAAGGAGCAGAAGGGCTTATTAACAAAACAAAAGATGGAGCTGACAGCCAGAGAGAAATTCTACCTTTAAAAAAAATCGTAAAAAGGAAAAATTACCAAAAAAATGAGGAGACAGGAGCAGAGGGAGACAGAGACCTCAGAGACACAGAGACAGGGATAGAAGGCCAGAGGGGCTCCCTACCACACTAGCTTTGCTTGCTGGAGGCTGAATTATGAGTAGAAAATCTTCATTTCGCCTGTGCCCTGAAATATCTAGTTCCCAGTATCCATGTGGAATCTTCTCAGAGAATGGCTCAACTCTCCTGCCTGGGAGAAAGGATCAGAAGTGCTTATTAACAAAACAAAAGATGGAGCTGAGAGCCAGAGAGAAATTCTACCTTTAAAAAAATCGTAAAAAGGAAAAATTACCAAAAAAAAATGAGGAGACTGGAGCAGAGAGAGACAGAGACCTCAGAGACACAGAGACAGGGATAGAAGGCCAGAGGGGCTCCCTACCACACTAGCTTTGCTTGCTGGAGGCTGAATTATGAGTAGAAAATCTTCATTTCGCCTGTTCCCTGAAATATCTAGTTCCCAGTATCCATGTGGAATCTTCTCAGAGAATGGCTCAACTCTCCTGCCTGGGAGAAAGGAGCAGAAGGGCTTATTAACAAAACAAAAGATGGAGCTGAGAGCCAGAGAGAAATTCTACCTTTAAAAAAATCGTAAAAAGGAAAAATTACCAAAAAAAATGAGGAGACAGGAGCAGAGAGAGACAGAGACCTCAGAGACACAGAGACAGGGATAGAAGGCCAGAGGGGCTCCCTACCACACTAGCTTTGCTTGCTGGAGGCTGAATTATGAGTAGAAAATCTTCATTTCGCCTGTGCCCTGAAATATCTAGTTCCCAGTATCCATGTGGAATCTTCTCAGAGAATGGCTCAACTCTCCTGCCTGGGAGAAAGGATCAGAAGGGCTTATTAACAAAACAAAAGATGGAGCTGAGAGCCAGAGAGAAATTCTACCTTTAAAAAAATCGTAAAAAGGAAAAATTACCAAAAAAATATGAGGAGACAGGAACAGAGAGAGACAGAGACCTCAGAGACACAGAGACAGGGATAGAAGGCCAGAGGGCCTCCCTACCACACTAGCTTTGCTTGCTGGAGGCTGAATTATGAGTAGAAAATCTTCATTTCGCCTGTGCCCTGAAATATCTAGTTCCCAGTATCCATGTGGAATCTTCTCAGAGAATGGCTCAACTCTCCTGCCTGGGAGAAAGGAGCAGAAGGGCTTATTAACAAAACAAAAGATGGAGCTGAGAGCCAGAGAGAAATTCTACCTTTAAAAAATCGTAAAAAGGAAAAATTACCACAAATAAATGAGGAGACAGGAGCAGAGAGAGACAGAGAC
The DNA here is from genome assembly GCA_026018925.1 of Tupaia tana. Taxonomy (NCBI): domain Eukaryota; kingdom Metazoa; phylum Chordata; class Mammalia; order Scandentia; family Tupaiidae; genus Tupaia; species Tupaia tana. Next base: position 27,431 of record JAKSZU010000346.1, on the reverse strand, counting down.
CTCAGAGACACAGAGACAGGGATAGAAGGCAAGAGGGGCTCCCTACCACACTAGCTTTCCTTGCTGGAGGCTGAATTACGAGTAGAAATCTTCATTTCGCTTGTGCCCTGAAATGTCTAGTTCCCAGTATCCATGTGGGATCTTCTCAGAGAATGGCTCAACTCTCCTGCCTGGGAGAAAGGAGCAGAAGGGCTTATTAACAAAACAAAAGATGGAGCTGAGAGCCAGAGAGAAATTCTACCTTTAAAAAAATCGTAAAAAGGAAAAATTTCCACAAAAAATTGAGGAGACAGGAGCAGAGAGAGACAGAGACCTCAGAGACACAGAGACAGGGATAGAAGGCCAGAGGGGCTCCCTACCACACTAGCTTTGCTTGCTGGAGGCTGAATTATGAGTAGAAAATCTTCATTTCGCCTGTGCCCTGAAATATCTAGTTCCCAGTATCCATGTGGAATCTTCTCAGAGAATGGCTCAACTCTCCTACCTGGGAGAAAGGATCAGAAGGGCTTATTAACAAAACAAAAGATGGAGCTGAGAGCCAGAGAGAAATTCTACCTTTAAAAAAATCGTAAAAAGGAAAAATTACCAAAAAAATGAGGAGACAGGAGCAGAGAGAGACAGAGACCTCAGAGACACAGAGACAGGGATAGAAGGCCAGAGGGGCTCCCTACCACACTAGCTTTGCTTGCTGGAGGCTGAATTATGAGTAGAAAATCTTCATTTCGCCTGTGCCCTGAAATATCTAGTTCCCAGTATCCATGTGGAATCTTCTCAGAGAATGGCTCAACTCTCCTGCCTGGGAGAAAGGAGCAGAAGGGCTTATTAACAAAACAAAAGATGGAGCTGAGAGCCAGAGAGAAATTCTACCTTTAAAAAAATCGTAAAAAGGAAAAATTACCAAAAAAAATGAGGAGACAGGAGCAGAGAGAGACAGAGACCTCAGAGACACAGAGACAGGGATAGAAGGCCAGAGGGGCTCCCTACCACACTAGCTTTGCTTGCTGGAGGCTGAATTATGAGTAGAAAATATTCATTTCGCCTGTGCCCTGAAATATCTAGTTCCCAGTATCCATGTGGAATCTTCTCAGAGAATGGCTCAACTCTCCTGCCTGGGAGAAAGGAGCAGAAGGGCTTATTAACAAAACAAAAGATGGAGCTGAGAGCCAGAGAGAAATTCTACCTTTAAAAAAATCGTAAAAAGGAAAAATTACCACAAAAAATTGAGGAGAAGGAGAAGAGAGAGACAGAGACCTCAGAGACACAGAGACAGGGATAGAAGGCCAGAGGGGCTCCCTACCACACTAGCTTTGCTTGCTGGAGGCTGAATTATGAGTAGAAAATCTTCATTTCGCCTGTGCCCTGAAATATCTAGTTCCCAGTACCCATGTGGAATCTTCTCAGAGAATGGCTCAACTCTCCTGCCTGGGAGAAAGGAGCAGAAGGGCTTATTAACAAAACAAAAGATGGAGCTGAGAGCCAGAGAGAAATTCTACCTTTAAAAAATCGTAAAAAGGAAAAATTACCACAAATAAATGAGGAGAGAGGAGCAGAGAGAGACAGAGACCTCAGAGACACAGAGACAGGGATAGAAGGCCAGAGGGGCTCCCTACCACACTAGCTTTGCTTGCTGGAGGCTGAATTACGAGTAGAAATCTTCATTTCGCTTGTGCCCTGAAATGTCTAGTTCCCAGTATCCATGTGGGATCTTCTCAGAGAATGGCTCAACTCTCCTGCCTGGGAGAAAGGAGCAGAAGGGCTTATTAACAAAACAATACATGGAGCTGAGAGCCAGAGAGAAACTCTACCTTTAAAAAAATCGTAAAAAGGAAAAATTACCAAAAAAAATGAGGAGACAGGAGCAGAGACAGACAGAGACCTCAGAGACACAGAGACAGGGATAGAAGGCCAGAGGGGCTCCCTACCACACTAGCTTTGCTTGCTGGAGGCTGAATTATGAGTAGAAAATCTTCATTTCGCCTGTGCCCTGAAATATCTAGTTCCCAGTATCCATGTGGAATCTTCTCAGAGAATGGCTCAACTCTCCTGCATGGGAGAAAGGAGCAGAAGGGCTTATTAACAAAACAAAAGGTGGAGCTGAGAGCCAGAGAGAAATTCTACCTTTAAAAAAATCGTAAAAAGGAAAAATTACCAAAAACAATGAGGAGACAGGAGCAGAGAGAGACAGAGACCTCAGAGACACAGAGACAGGGATAGAAGGCCAGAGGGGCTCCCTACCACACTAGCTTTGCTTGCTGGAGGCTGAATTATGAGTAGAAAATCTTCATTTCGCCTGTGCCCTGAAATATCTAGTTCCCAGTATCCATGTGGAATCTTCTCAGAGAATGGCTCAACTCTCCTCACTGCGAGAAAGGAGCAGAAGGGCTTATTAACAAAACAAAAGATGGAGCTGAGAGCCAGAGAGAAATTCTACCTTTAAAAAAATCGTAAATAGGAAAAATTACCAAAAATTGAGGAGACAGGAGCAGAGAGAGACAGAGACCTCAGAGACACAGAGACAGGTTATAGAAGGCCAGAGGGCCTCCCTACCACACTAGCTTTGCTTGCTGGAGGCTGAATTATGAGTAGAAAATCTTCATTTCGCTTGTGACCTGAAATATCTAGTTCCCAGTATCCATGAGGAATCTTCTCAGAGAATGGCTCAACTCTCCTGCCTGGGAGAAAGGAGCAGAAGGGCTTATTAACAAAACAAAAGATGGAGCTGAGAGCCAGAGAGAAATTCTACCTTTAAAAAAATCGTAAAAAGGAAAAATTACCACAAAAAATTGAGGAGACAGGAGCAGAGAGAGACAGAGACCTCAGAGACACAGAGACAGGGATAGAAGGCCAGAGGGGCTCCCTACCACACTAGCTTTGCTTGCTGGAGGCTGAATTATGAGTATAAAATCTTCATTTCGCCTGTTCCCTGAAATATCTAGTTCCCAGTATCCATGTGGAATCTTCTCAGAGAATGGCTCAACTCTCCTGCCTGGGAGAAAGGAGCAGAAGGGCTTATTAACAAAACAAAAGATGGAGCTGAGAGCCAGAGAGAAATTCTACCTTTAAAAAAATCGTAAAAAGGAAAAATTACCAAAAAAATATGAGGAGACAAGAACAGAGAGAGACAGAGAACTCAGAGACACAGAGACAGGGATAGAAGGCCAGAGGGCCTCCCTACCACACTAGCTTTGCTTGCTGGAGGCTGAATTATGAGTAGAAAATCTTCATTTCGCCTGTGCCCTGAAATATCTAGTTCCCAGTATCCATGTGGAATCTTCTCAGAGAATGGCTCAACTCTCCTGCCTGGGAGAAATGAGCAGAAGGGCTTATTAACAAAACAAAAGATGGAGCTGAGAGCCAGAGAGAAATTCTACCTTTAAAAAAATCGTAAAAAGAAAAATTACCGCAAAAAATTGAGGAGACAGGAGCAGAGAGAGACAGAGACCTCAGAGACACAGAGACAGGGATAGAAGGCCAGAGGGCCTCCCGACCACACTAGCTTTGCTTGCTGGAGGCTGAATTATGAGTAGAAAATCTTCATTTCACCTGTGCCCTTAAATATCTAGTTCCCAGTATCCATGTGGAATCTTCTCAGAGAATGGCTCAACTCTCCTGCCTGGGAGAAAGGATCAGAAGGGCTTATTAACAAAACAAAAGATGGAGCTGAGAGCCAGAGAGAAATTCTACCTTTAAAAAAACGTAAAAAGGAAAAATTACCAAAAAAAATGAGGAGACAAAGCAGAGAGAGACAGAGACCTCAGAGACACAGAGACAGGTTATAGAAGGCCATAGGGGCTCCCTACCACACTAGCTTTGCTTGCTGGAGGCTGAATTATGAGTAGAAAATCTTCATTTCGCCTGTGCCCTGAAATATCGAGTTCCCGGTATCCATGTGGAAACTTCTCACAGAATGGCTCAACTCTCCTACCTGGGAGAAAGGATCAGAAGGGCTTATTAACAAAACAAAAGATGGAGCTGAGAGCCAGAGAGAAATTCTACCTTTAAAAAAATCGTAAAAAGGAAAAATTACCAAAAAAAATGAGGAGACTGGAGCAGAGAGAGACAGAGACCTCAGAGACACAGAGACAGGGATAGAAGGCCAGAGGGGCTCCCTACCACACTAGCTTTGCTTGCTGGAGGCTGAATTATGAGTAGAAAAACTTCATTTCGCCTGTGCCCTGAAATATCTAGTTCCCAGTATCCATGTGGAATCTTCTCAGAGAATGGCTCAACTCTCCTGCCTGGGAGAAAGGAGCAGAAGGGCTTATTAACAAAACAAAAGATGGAGCTGAGAGCCAGAGAGAAATTCTACCTTTAAAAAAATCGTAAAAAGGAAAAATTACCAAAAATTGAGGAGACAGGAGCAGAGAGAGACTGAGACCTCAGAGACACAGAGGCAGGGATAGAAGGCCAGAGGGGCTCCCTACCACACTAGCTTTGCTTGCTGGAGGCTGAATTATGAGTAGAAAATCTTCATTTCACCTGTGCCTTGAAATATCTAGTTCCCAGTATCCATGTGGAGTCATCTCAGAGAATGGCTCAACTCTCCTGCCTGGGAGAAAGGAGCAGAAGGGCTTATTAACAAAACAAAAGATGGAGCTGAGAGCCAGAGAGAAATTCTACCTTTAAAAAAAATCGTAAAAAGGAAAAATTACCCAAAAAATGAGGAGATAGGAAGAGAGGGAGACAGAGACCTCAGAGACACAGAGACAGGGATAGAAGGCCACAGGGGCTCCCTACCACACTAGCTTTGCTTGCTGGAGGCTGAATTATGAGTAGAAAATCTTCATTTCGCCTGTGCTCTGAAATATCTAGTTCCCAGTATCCATGTGGAATCTTCTCAGAGAATGGCTCAACTCTCCTGCATGGGAGAAAGGAGCAGAAGGGCTTATTAACAAAACAAAAGATGGAGCTGAGAGCCAGAGAGAAATTCTACCTTTAAAAAAATCGTAAAAAGGAAAAATTACCGAAAAAAATGAGGAGACAGGAGCAGAGAGAGACAGAGACCTCAGAGACACAGAGACAGGGATAGAAGGCCAGAGGGGCTCCCTACCACACTAGCTTAGCTTGCTGGAGGCTGAATTATGAGTAGAAAATCTTCATTTCGCCTGTGCCCTGAAATATCTTGTTCCCAGTATCCATGTGGAATCTTCTCAGAGAATGGCTCAACTCTCCTGCCTGGGAGAAAGGAGCAGAAGGGCTTATTAACAAAACAAAAGATGGAGCGGAGAGCCAGAGAGAAATTCTACCTTTAAAAAAAATCGTAAAAAGCAAAAATTACCAAAAAAATGAGGAGACAGGAGCAGAGGGAGACAGAGACCTCAGAGACACAGAGACAGGGATAGAAGGCCACAGGGGCTCCCTACCACACTAGCTTTGCTTGCTGGAGGCTGAATTATGAGTAGAAAATCTTCATTTCGCCTGTGCCCTGAAATATCTAGTTCCCAGTATCCATGTGGAATCTTCTCAGAGAATGGCTCAACTCTCCTGCATGGGAGAAAGGAGCAGAAGGGCTTATTAACAAAACAAAAGATGGAGCTGAGAGCCAGAGAGAAATTCTACATTTAAAAAAATCGTAAAAAGGAAAAATTACCAAAAAAAATGAGGAGACAGGAGCAGAGAGAGACAGAGACCTCAGAGACACAGAGACAGGGATAGAAGGCCAGAGCGGCTCCCTACCCCACTAGCTTTGCTTGCTGGAGGCTGAATTATGAGTAGAAAATCTTCATTTCGCCTGTGCCCTGAAATATCTAGTTCCCAGTATACATGTGGAATCTTCTCAGAGAATGGCTCAACTCTCCTGCCTGGGAGAAAGGAGCAGAAGGGCTTATTAACAAAACAAAAGATGGAGCTGAGAGCCAGAGAGAAATTCTACCTTTAAAAAAATCGTAAAAAGGAAAAATTACCAAAAAAATATGAGGAGACAAGAACAGAGAGAGACAGAGAACTCAGAGACACAGAGACAGGGATAGAAGGCCAGAGGGCCTCCCTACCACACTAGCTTTGCTTGCTGGAGGCTGAATTATGAGTAGAAAATCTTCATTTCGCCTGTGCCCTGAAATATCTAGTTCCCAGTATCCATGTGGAATCTTCTCAGAGAATGGCTCAACTCTCCTGCCTGGGAGAAATGAGCAGAAGGGCTTATTAACAAAACAAAAGATGGAGCTGAGAGCCAGAGAGAAATTCTACCTTTAAAAAAATCGTAAAAAGAAAAATTACCGCAAAAAATTGAGGAGACAGGAGCAGAGAGAGACAGAGACCTCAGAGACACAGAGACAGGGATAGAAGGCCAGAGGGGCTCCCTACCACACTAGCTTAGCTTGCTGGAGGCTGAATTATGAGTAGAAAATCTTCATTTCGCCTGTGCCCTTAAATATCTAGTTCCCAGTATCCATGTGGAATCTTCTCAGAGAATGGCTCAACTCTCCTGCCTGGGAGAAAGGAGCAGAAGGGCTTATTAACAAAACAAAAGATGGAGCTGAGAGCCAGAGAGAAATTCTACCTTTAAAAAAACGTAAAAAGGAAAAATTACCAAAAAAATGAGGAGACAGGAGCAGAGGGAGACAGAGACCTCAGAGACACAGAGACAGGGATAGAAGGCCACAGGGGCTCCCTACCACACTAGCTTTGCTTGCTGGAGGCTGAATTATGAGTAGAAAATCTTCATTTCGCCTGTGCCCTGAAATATCTAGTTCCCAGTATCCATGTGGAATCTTCTCAGAGAATGGCTCAACTCTCCTGCATGGGAGAAAGGAGCAGAAGGGCTTATTAACAAAACAAAAGATGGAGCTGAGAGCCAGAGAGAAATTCTACATTTAAAAAAATCGTAAAAAGGAAAAATTACCAAAAAAAATGAGGAGACAGGAGCAGAGAGAGACAGAGACCTCAGAGACACAGAGACAGGGATAGAAGGCCAGAGCGGCTCCCTACCCCACTAGCTTTGCTTGCTGTAGGCTGAATTATGAGAAGAAAATCTTCATTTCGCCTGTGCCCTGAAATATCTAGTTCCCAGTATCCATGTGGAATCTTCTCAGAGAATGGCTCAACTCTCCTGCCTGGGAGAAAGGAGCAGAAGGGCTTATTAACAAAACAAAAGATGGAGCTGAGAGCCAGAGAGAAATTCTACCTTTAAAAAAATCGTAAAAAGGAAAAATTACCAAAAAAATATGAGGAGACAAGAACAGAGAGAGACAGAGAACTCAGAGACACAGAGACAGGGATAGAAGGCCAGAGGGCCTCCCTACCACACTAGCTTTGCTTGCTGGAGGCTGAATTATGAGTAGAAAATCTTCATTTCGCCTGTGCCCTGAAATATCTAGTTCCCAGTATCCATGTGGAATCTTCTCAGAGAATGGCTCAACTCTCCTGCCTGGGAGAAATGAGCAGAAGGGCTTATTAACAAAACAAAAGATGGAGCTGAGAGCCAGAGAGAAATTCTACCTTTAAAAAAATCGTAAAAAGAAAAATTACCGCAAAAAATTGAGGAGACAGGAGCAGAGAGAGACAGAGACCTCAGAGACACAGAGACAGGGATAGAAGGCCAGAGGGCCTCCCGACCACACTAGCTTTGCTTGCTGGAGGCTGAATTATGAGTAGAAAATCTTCATTTCACCTGTGCCCTTAAATATCTAGTTCCCAGTATCCATGTGGAATCTTCTCAGAGAATGGCTCAACTCTCCTGCCTGGGAGAAAGGATCAGAAGGGCTTATTAACAAAACAAAAGATGAAGCTGAGAGCCAGAGAGAAATTCTACCTTCAAAAAAACGTAAAAAGGAAAAATTACCAAAAAAAATGAGGAGACAAAGCAGAGAGAGACAGAGAACTCAGAGACACAGAGACAGGTTATAGAAGGCCATAGGGGCTCCCTACCACACTAGCTTTGCTTGCTGGAGGCTGAATTATGAGTAGAAAATCTTCATTTCGCCTGTGCCCTGAAATATCGAGTTCCCGGTATCCATGTGGAATCTTCTCACAGAATAGCTCAACTCTCCTGCCTGGGAGAAAGGATCAGAAGGGCTTATTAACAAAACAAAAGATGGAGCTGAGAGCCAGAGAGAAATTCTACCTTTAAAAAAATCGTAAAAAGGAAAAATTACCAAAAAAAATGAGGAGACTGGAGCAGAGAGAGACAGAGACCTCAGAGACACAGAGACAGGGATAGAAGGCCAGAGGGGCTCCCTACCACACTAGCTTTGCTTGCTGGAGGCTGAATTATGAGTAGAAAATCTTCATTTCGCCTGTGCCCTGAAATATCTAGTTCCCAGTATCCATGTGGAATCTTCTCAGAGAATGGCTCAACTCTCCTGCCTGGGAGAAAGGAGCAGAAGGGCTTATTAACAAAACAAAAGATGGAGCTGAGAGCCAGAGAGAAATTCTACCTTTAAAAAAATCGTAAAAATAAAAATTACCGCAAAAAATTGAGGAGACAGGAGCAGAGAGAGACAGAGACCTCAGAGACACAGAGACAGGGATAGAAGGCCAGAGGGCCTCCCTACCACACTAGCTTTGCTTGCTGGAGGCTGAATTATGAGTAGAAAATCTTCATTTCACCTGTGCCCTTAAATATCTAGTTCCCAGTATCCATGTGGAATCTTCTCAGAGAATGGCTCAACTCTCCTGCCTGGGAGAAAGGATCAGAAGGGCTTATTAACAAAACAAAAGATGGAGCTGAGAGCCAGAGAGAAATTCTACCTTTAAAAAATCGTAAAAAGGAAAAATTACCACAAATAAATGAGGAGACAGGAGCAGAGAGAGACAGAGACCTCAGAGACACAGAGACAGGGATAGAAGGACAGAGGGCCTCCCTACCACACTAGCTTTGCTTGCTGGAGGCTGAATTATGAGTAGAAAATCTTCATTTCGCCTGTGCCCTGAAATATCTAGTTCCCAGTATCCATGTGGAAACTTCTCAGAGAATGGCTCAACTCTCCTGCCTGGGAGAAAGGATCAGAAGGGCTTATTAACAAAACAAAAGATGGAGCTGAGAGCCAGAGAGAAATTCTACTTTTAAAAAAATCGTAAAAAGGAAAAATTACCAAAAAAAATGAGGAGACTGGAGCAGAGAGAGACAGAGACCTCAGAGACACAGAGGCAGGGATAGAAGGCCAGAGGGGCTCCCTACCACACTAGCTTTGCTTGCTGGAGGCTGAATTATGAGTAGAAAATCTTCATTTCGCCTGTGCCCTGAAATATCTAGTTCCCAGTATCCATGTGGAATCTTCTCAGAGAATGGCTCAACTCTCCTGCATGGGAGAAAGGAGCAGAAGGGCTTATTAACAAAACAAAAGATGGAGCTGAGAGCCAGAGAGAAATTCTACCTTTAAAAAAATCGTAAAAAGGAAAAATTACCGAAAAAAATGAGGAGACAGGAGCAGAGAGAGACAGAGACCTCAGAGACACAGAGACAGGGATAGAAGGCCAGAGGGGCTCCCTACCACACTAGCTTAGCTTGCTGGAGGCTGAATTATGAGTAGAAAATCTTCATTTCGCCTGTGCCCTGAAATATCTTGTTCCCAGTATCCATGTGGAATCTTCTCAGAGAATGGCTCAACTCTCCTGCCTGGGAGAAAGGAGCAGAAGGGCTTATTAACAAAACAAAAGATGGAGCTGAGAGCCAGAGAGAAATTCTACCTTTAAAAAAAATCGTAAAAAGGAAAAATTACCAAAAAAATGAGGAGACAGGAGCAGAGGGAGACAGAGACCTCAGAGACACAGAGACAGGGATAGAAGGCCACAGGGGCTCCCTACCACACTAGCTTTGCTTGCTGGAGGCTGAATTATGAGTAGAAAATCTTCATTTCGCCTGTGCCCTGAAATATCTAGTTCCCAGTATCCATGTGGAATCTTCTCAGAGAATGGCTCAACTCTCCTGCATGGGAGAAAGGAGCAGAAGGGCTTATTAACAAAACAAAAGATGGAGCTGAGAGCCAGAGAGAAATTCTACATTTAAAAAAATCGTAAAAAGAAAAATTACCGAAAAAAATGAGGAGACAGGAGCAGAGAGAGACAGAGACCTCAGAGACACAGAGACAGGGATAGAAGGCCAGAGGGGCTCCCTACCACACTAGCTTTGCTTGCTGGATGCTGAATTATGAGTAGAAAATCTTCATTTCGCCTGTGCCCTGAAATATCTAGTTCCCAGTATCCATGTGGAATCTTCTCAGAGAATGGCTCAACTCTCCTGCCTGGGAGAAAGGAGCAGAAGGGCTTATTAACAAAACAAAAGATGGAGCTGAGAGCCAGAGAGAAATTCTACCTTTAAAAAACTCGTAAAAAGGAAAAATTACCAAAAAAAAATGAGGAGACAGGAGCAGAGAGAGACAGAGACCTCAGAGACACAGAGACAGGGATAGAAGGCCAGAGGGGCTCCCTACCACACTAGCTTTGCTTGCTGGAGGCTGAATTATGAGTAGAAAATATTCATTTCGCCTGTGCCCTGAAATATCTAGTTCCCAGTATCCATGTGGAATCTTCTCAGAGAATGGCTCAACTCTCCTGCCTGGGAGAAAGGAGCAGAAGGGCTTATTAACAAAACAAAAGATGGAGCTGAGAGCCAGAGAGAAATTCTACCTTTAAAAAAATCGTAAAAAGAAAAATTACCGCAAAAAATTGAGGAGACAGGAGCAGAGAGAGACAGAGACCTCAGAGACACAGAGACAGGGATAGAAGGCCAGAGGGCCTCCCTACCACACTAGCTTTGCTTGCTGGAGGCTGAATTATGAGTAGAAAATCTTCATTTCACCTGTGCCCTTAAATATCTAGTTCCCAGTATCCATGTGGAATCTTCTCAGAGAATGGCTCAACTCTCCTGCCTGGGAGAAAGGATCAGAAGGGCTTATTAACAAAACAAAAGATGGAGCTGAGAGCCAGAGAGAAATTCTACCTTTAAAAAATCGTAAAAAGGAAAAATTACCACAAATAAATGAGGAGACAGGAGCAGAGAGAGACAGAGACCTCAGAGACACAGAGACAGGGATAGAAGGACAGAGGGCCTCCCTACCACACTAGCTTTGCTTGCTGGAGGCTGAATTATGAGTAGAAAATCTTCATTTCGCCTGTGCCCTGAAATATCTAGTTCCCAGTATCCATGTGGAAACTTCTCAGAGAATGGCTCAACTCTCCTGCCTGGGAGAAAGGATCAGAAGGGCTTATTAACAAAACAAAAGATGGAGCTGAGAGCCAGAGAGAAATTCTACCTTTAAAAAAATCGTAAAAAGGAAAAATTACCAAAAAAAATGAGGAGACTGGAGCAGAGAGAGACAGAGACCTCAGAGACACAGAGACAGGGATAGAAGGCCAGAGGGGCTCCCTACCATACTAGCTTTGCTTGCTGGAGGCTGAATTATGAGTAGAAAATTTTCATTTCGCCTGTGCCCTGAAATATATAGTTCCCAGTATCCATGTGGAATCTTCTCAGAGAATGGCTCAACTCTCCTGCCTGGGAGAAAGGAGCAGAAGGGCTGATTAACAAAACAAAAGATGGAGCTGAGAGCCAGAGAGAAATTCTACCTTTAAAAAAATCGTAAAAAGGAAAAATTACCAAAAATTGAGGAGACAGGAGCAGAGAGAGACAGAGACCTCAGAGACACAGAGGCAGGGATAGAAGGCCAGAGGGGCTCCCTACCACACTAGCTTTGCTTGCTGGAGGCTGAATTATGAGTAGAAAATCTTCATTTCACCTGTGCCTTGAAATATCTAGTTCCCAGTATCCATGTGGAGTCATCTCAGAGAATGGCTCAACTCTCCTGCCTGGGAGAAAGGAGCAGAAGGGCTTATTAACAAAACAAAAGATGGAGCTGAGAGCCAGAGAGAAATTCTACCTTTAAAAAAAAATCGTAAAAAGGAAAAATTACCAAAAAAATGAGGAGACAGGAGCAGAGGGAGACAGAGACCTCAGAGACACAGAGACAGGGATAGAAGGCCACAGGGGCTCCCTACCACACTAGCTTTGCTTGCTGGAGGCTGAATTATGAGTAGAAAATCTTCATTTCGCCTGTGCTCTGAAATATCTAGTTCCCAGTATCCATGTGGAATCTTCTCAGAGAATGGCTCAACTCTCCTGCATGGGAGAAAGGAGCAGAAGGTCTTATTAACAAAACAAAAGATGGAACTGAGAGCCAGAGAGAAATTCTACCTTTAAAAAAATCGTAAAAAGGAAAAATTACCGAAAAAAATGAGGAGACAGGAGCAGAGAGAGACAGAGACCTCAGAGACACAGAGACAGGGATAGAAGGCCAGAGGGGCTCCCTACCACACTAGCTTAGCTTGCTGGAGGCTGAATTATGAGTAGAAAATCTTCATTTCGCCTGTGACCTGAAATATCTTGTTCCCAGTATCCATGTGGAATCTTCTCAGAGAATGGCTCAACTCTCCTGCCTGGGAGAAAGGAGCAGAAGGGCTTATTAACAAAACAAAAGATGGAGCTGAGAGCCAGAGAGAAATTCTACCTTTAAAAAAAATCGTAAAAACGAAAAATTACCAAAAAAATGAGGAGACAGGAGCAGAGGGAGACAGAGACCTCAGAGACACAGAGACAGCGATAGAAGGCCACAGGGGCTCCCTACCACACTAGCTTTGCTTGCTGGAGGCTGAATTATGAGTAGAAAATCTTCATTTCACCTGTGCCCTGAAATATCTAGTTCCCAGTATCCATGTGGAATCTTCTCAGAGAATGGCTCAACTCTCCTGCATGGGAGAAAGGAGCAGAAGGGCTTATTAACAAAACAAAAGATGGAGCTGAGAGCCAGAGAGAAATTCTACATTTAAAAAAATCGTAAAAAGGAAAAATTACCGAAAAAATTAGGAGACAGGAGCAGAGAGAGACAGAGACCTCAGAGACACAGAGACAGGGATAGAAGGCCAGAGGGGCTCCCTACCACACTAGCTTTGCTTGCTGGAGGCTGAATTATGAGTAGAAAATCTTCATTTCGCCTGTGCCCTGAAATATCTAGTTCCCAGTATCCATGTGGAATCTTCTCAGAGAATGGCTCAACTCTCCTGCCTGGGAGAAAGGAGCAGAAGGGCTTATTAACAAAACAAAAGATGGAGCTGAGAGCCAGAGAGAAATTCTACCTTTAAAAAACTCGTAAAAATGAAAAATTACCAAAAAAAATGAGGAGACAGGAACAGAGAGAGACAGAGACCTCAGAGACACAGAGACAGGGATAGAAGGCCAGAGGGGCTCCCTACCACACTAGCTTTGCTTGCTGGAGGCTGAATTATGAGTAGAAAATCTTCATTTCGCCTGTGCCCTGAAATATCTAGTTCCCAGTATCCATGTGGAATCTTCTCAGAGAATGGCTCAACTCTCCTGCCTGGGAGAAAGGAGCAGAAGGGCTTATTAACAAAACAAAAGATGGAGCTGAGAGCCAGAGAGAAATTCTACCTTTAAAAAAATCGTAAAAAGGAAAAATTACCAAAAATTGAGGAGACAGGAGCAGAGAGAGACAGAGACCTCAGAGACACAGAGACAGGGATAGAAGGCCAGAGGGGCTCCCTACCACACTAGCTTTGCTTGCTGGAGGCTGAATTATGAGTAGAAAATCTTCATTTCACATGTGCCTTGAAATATCTAGTTCCCAGTATCCATGTGGAATCTTCTCAGAGAATGGCTCAACTCTCCTGCCTGGGAGAAAGGAGCAGAAGGGCTTATTAACAAAACAAAAGATGGAGCTGAGAGCCAGAGAGAAATTCTACCTTTAAAAAAATCGTAAAAAGGAAAAATTACCAAAAATTGAGGAGACAGGAGCAGAGAGAGACAGAGACCTCAGAGACACAGAGACAGGGATAGAAGGCCAGAGGGGCTCCCTACCACACTAGCTTTGCTTGCTGGAGGCTGAATTATGAGTAGAAAATCTTCATTTCACCTGTGCCTTGAAATATCTAGTTCCCAGTATCCATGTGGAATCTTCTCAGAGAATGTCTCAACTCTCCTGCCTGGGAGAAAGGAGCAGAAGGGCTTATTAACAAAACAAAAGATGGAGCTGAGAGCCAGAGAGAAATTCTACCTTTAAAAAAAATCGTAAAAAGGAAAAATTACCAAAAAAATGAGGAGACAGGAGCAGAGGGAGACAGAGACCTCAGAGACACAGAGACAGGGATAGAAGGCCAGAGGGGCTCCCTACCACACTAGCTTTGCTTGCTGGAGGCTGTATTATGAGTAGAAAATCTTCATTTCGCCTGTGCCCTGAAATATCTAGTTCCCAGTATCCATGTGGAATCTTCTCAGAGAATGTCTCAACTCTCCTGCATGGGAAAAAGGAGCAGAAGGGCTTATTAACAAAACAAAAGATGGAGCTGAGAGCCAGAGAGAAATTCTACCTTTAAAAAAATCGTAAAAAGAAAAATTACCGAAAAAAATGAGGAGACATGAGCAGAGAGAGACAGAGACCTCAGAGACACAGAGACAGGGATAGAAGGCCAGAGGGGCTCCCTACCACACTAGCTTTGCTTGCTGGAGGCTGAATTATGAGTAGAAAATCTTCATTTCGCCTGTGCCCTGAAATATCTTGTTCCCAGTATCCATGTGGAATCTTCTCAGAGAATGGCTCAACTCTCCTGCCTGGGAGAAAGGAGCAGAAGGGCTTATTAACAAAACAAAAGATGGAGCTGAGAGCCAGAGAGAAATTCTACCTTTAAAAAAATCGTAAAAAGAAAAATTACCGCAAAAAAATTGAGGAGACAGGAGCAGAGAGAGACAGAGACCTCAGAGACACAGAGACAGGGATAGAAGGCCAGAGGGGCTCCCTACCACACTAGCTTTGCTTGCTGGAGGCTGAATTATGAGTAGAAAATCTTCATTTCACCTGTGACCTTAAATATCTAGTTCCCAGTATCCATGTGGAATCTTCTCAGAGAATGGCTCAACTCTCCTGCCTGGGAGAAAGGATCAGAAGGGCTTATTAACAAAACAAAAGATGGAGCTGAGAGCCAGAGAGAAATTCTACCTTTAAAAAACGTAAAAAGGAAAAATTACCAAAAAAAATGAGGAGACAAAGCAGAGAGAGACAGAGACCTCAGAGACACAGAGACAGGTTATAGAAGGCCATAGGGGCTCCCTACCACACTAGCTTTGCTTGCTGGAGGCTGAATTATGAGTAGAAAATCTTCATTTCGCCTGTGCCTTGAAATATCGAGTTCCCGGTATCCATGTGGAATCTTCTCACAGAATGGCTCAACTCTCCTGCATGGGAGAAAGGAGCAGAAGGGCTTATTAACAAAACAAAAGATGGAGCTGAGAGCCAGAGAGAAATTCTACCTTTAAAAAAATCGTAAAAAGGAAAAATTACCAAAAAAATGAGGAGACAGGAGCAGAGGGAGACAGAGACCTCAGAGACACAGAGACAGGGATAGAAGGCCAGAGGGGCTCCCTACCACACTAGCTTTGCTTGCTGGAGGCTGAATTATGAGTAGAAAATCTTCATTTCGCCTGTGCCCTGAAATATCTAGTTCCCAGTATCCATGTGGAATCTTCTCAGAGAATGGCTCAACTCTCCTGCATGGGAGAAAGGAGCAGAAGGGCTTATTAACAAAACAAAAGATGGAGCTGAGAGCCAGAGAGAAATTCTACCTTTAAAAAAATCGTAAAAAGGAAAAATTACCGAAAAAAATGAGGAGACAGTAGCAGAGAGAGACAGAGACCTCAGAGACACAGAGACAGGGATAGAAGGCCAGAGGGGCTCCCTACCACACTAGCTTTGCTTGCTGGAGGCTGAATTATGAGTAGAAAATCTTCATTTCGCCTGTGCCCTGAAATATCTTGTTCCCAGTATCCATGTGGAATCTTCTCAGAGAATGGCTCAACTCTCCTGCCTGGGAGAAAGGAGCAGAAGGGCTTATTAACAAAACAAAAGATGGAGCTGAGAGCCAGAGAGAAATTCTACCTTTAAAAAAATCGTAAAAAGGAAAAATTACCAAAAACAATGAGGAGACAGGAGCAGAGAGAGACAGAGACCTCAGAGACACAGAGACAGGGATAGAAGGCCAGAGGGGCTCCCTACCACACTAGCTTTGCTTGCTGGAGGCTGAATTATGAGTAGAAAATATTCATTTCGCCTCTGCCCAGAAATATCTAGTTCCCAGTATCCATGTGGAATCTTCTCAGAGAATGGCTCAACTCTCCTGCCTGGGAGAAAGGAGGAGAAGGGCTTATTAACAAAACAAAAGATGGAGCTGAGAGCCAGAGAGAAATTCTACCTTTAAAAAAATCGTAAAAAGAAAAATTACCGCAAAAAAATTGAGGAGACAGGAGCAGAGAGAGACAGAGACCTCAGAGACACAGAGACAGGGATAGAAGGCCAGAGGGGCTCCCTACCACACTAGCTTTGCTTGCTGGAGGCTGAATTATGAGTAGAAAATCTTCATTTCACCTGTGACCTTAAATATCTAGTTCCCAGTATCCATGTGGAATCTTCTCAGAGAATGGCTCAACTCTCCTGCCTGGGAGAAAGGATCAGAAGGGCTTATTAACAAAACAAAAGATGGAGCTGAGAGCCAGAGAGAAATTCTACCTTTAAAAAAACGTAAAAAGGAAAAATTACCAAAAAAAATGAGGAGACAAAGCAGAGAGAGACAGAGACCTCAGAGACACAGAGACAGGTTATAGAAGGCCATAGGGGCTCCCTACCACACTAGCTTTGCTTGCTGGAGGCTGAATTATGAGTAGAAAATCTTCATTTCGCCTGTGCCTTGAAATATCGAGTTCCCGGTATCCATGTGGAATCTTCTCACAGAATGGCTCAACTCTCCTGCATGGGAGAAAGGAGCAGAAGGGCTTATTAACAAAACAAAAGATGGAGCTGAGAGCCAGAGAGAAATTCTACCTTTAAAAAAATCGTAAAAAGGAAAAATTACCAAAAAAATGAGGAGACAGGAGCAGAGGGAGACAGAGACCTCAGAGACACAGAGACAGGGATAGAAGGCCAGAGGGGCTCCCTACCACACTAGCTTTGCTTGCTGGAGGCTGAATTATGAGTAGAAAATCTTCATTTCGCCTGTGCCCTGAAATATCTAGTTCCCAGTATCCATGTGGAATCTTCTCAGAGAATGGCTCAACTCTCCTGCATGGGAGAAAGGAGCAGAAGGGCTTATTAACAAAACAAAAGATGGAGCTGAGAGCCAGAGAGAAATTCTACCTTTAAAAAAATCGTAAAAAGGAAAAATTACCGAAAAAAATGAGGAGACAGTAGCAGAGAGAGACAGAGACCTCAGAGACACAGAGACAGGGATAGAAGGCCATAGGGGCTCCCTACCACACTAGCTTTGCTTGCTGGAGGCTGAATTATGAGTAGAAAATCTTCATTTCGCCTGTGCCCTGAAATATCTTGTTCCCAGTATCCATGTGGAATCTTCTCAGAGAATGGCTCAACTCTCCTGCCTGGGAGAAAGGAGCAGAAGGGCTTATTAACAAAACAAAAGATGGAGCTGAGAGCCAGAGAGAAATTCTACCTTTAAAAAAATCGTAAAAAGGAAAAATTACCAAAAACAATGAGGAGACAGGAGCAGAGAGAGACAGAGAACTCAGAGACACAGAGACAGGGATAGAAGGCCAGAGGGGCTCCCTACCACACTAGCTTTGCTTGCTGGAGCCTGAATTATGAGTAGAAAATATTCATTTCGCCTGTGCCCTGAAATATCTAGTTCCCAGTATCCATGTGGAATCTTCTCAGAGAATGGCTCAACTCTCCTGCCTGGGAGAAAGGAGCAGAAGGGCTTATTAACAAAACAAAAGATGGAGCTGAGAGCCAGAGAGAAATTCTACCTTTAAAAAAATCGTAAAAAGGAAAAATTACCACAAAAAAATTGAGGAGACAGGAGCAGAGAGATACAGAGACCTCAGAGACACAGAGACAGGGATAGAAGGCCAGAGGGGCTCCCTACCACACTAGCTTTGCTTGCTGGAGGCTGAATTATGAGTAGAAAATCTTCATTTCGCCTGTGCCCTGAAATATCTTGTTCCCAGTATCCATGTGGAATCTTCTCAGAGAATGGCTCAACTCTCCTGCCTGGGAGAAAGGAGCAGAAGGGCTTATTAACAAAACAAAAGATGGAGCTGAGAGCCAGAGAGAAATTCTACCTTTAAAAAAATCGTAAAAAGAAAAATTACCGCAAAAAAATTGAGGAGACAGGAGCAGAGAGAGACAGAGACCTCAGAGACACAGAGACAGGGATAGAAGGCCAGAGGGGCTCCCTACCACACTAGCTTTGCTTGCTGGAGGCTGAATTATGAGTAGAAAATCTTCATTTCACCTGTGACCTTAAATATCTAGTTCCCAGTATCCATGTGGAATCTTCTCAGAGAATGGCTCAACTCTCCTGCCTGGGAGAAAGGATCAGAAGGGCTTATTAACAAAACAAAAGATGGAGCTGAGAGCCAGAGAGAAATTCTACCTTTAAAAAAACGTAAAAAGGAAAAATTACCAAAAAAAATGAGGAGACAAAGCAGAGAGAGACAGAGACCTCAGAGACACAGAGACAGGTTATAGAAGGCCATAGGGGCTCCCTACCACACTAGCTTTGCTTGCTGGAGGCTGAATTATGAGTAGAAAATCTTCATTTCGCCTGTGCCTTGAAATATCGAGTTCCCGGTATCCATGTGGAATCTTCTCACAGAATAGCTCAACTCTCCTGCATGGGAGAAAGGAGCAGAAGGGCTTATTAACAAAACAAAAGATGGAGCTGAGAGCCAGAGAGAAATTCTACCTTTAAAAAAATCGTAAAAAGGAAAAATTACCAAAAAAATGAGGAGACAGGAGCAGAGGGAGACAGAGACCTCAGAGACACAGAGACAGGGATAGAAGGCCAGAGGGGCTCCCTACCACACTAGCTTTGCTTGCTGGAGGCTGAATTATGAGTAGAAAATCTTCATTTCGCCTGTGCCCTGAAATATCTAGTTCCGAGTATCCATGTGGAATCTTCTCAGAGAATGGCTCAACTCTCCTGCATGGGAGAAAGGAGCAGAAGGGCTTATTAACAAAACAAAAGATGGAGCTGAGAGCCAGAGAGAAATTCTACCTTTAAAAAAATCGTAAAAAGGAAAAATTACCGAAAAAAATGAGGAGACAGTAGCAGAGAGAGACAGAGACCTCAGAGACACAGAGACAGGGATAGAAGGCCAGAGGGGCTCCCTACCACACTAGCTTTGCTTGCTGGAGGCTGAATTATGAGTAGAAAATCTTCATTTCGCCTGTGCCCTGAAATATCTTGTTCCCAGTATCCATGTGGAATCTTCTCAGAGAATGGCTCAACTCTCCTGCCTGGGAGAAAGGAGCAGAAGGGCTTATTAACAAAACAAAAGATGGAGCTGAGAGCCAGAGAGAAATTCTACCTTTAAAAAAATCGTAAAAAGGAAAAATTACCAAAAACAATGAGGAGACAGGAGCAGAGAGAGACAGAGAACTCAGAGACACAGAGACAGGGATAGAAGGCCAGAGGGGCTCCCTACCACACTAGCTTTGCTTGCTGGAGGCTGAATTATGAGTAGAAAATATTCATTTCGCCTGTGCCCTGAAATATCTAGTTCCCAGTATCCATGTGGAATCTTCTCAGAGAATGGCTCAACTCTCCTGCCTGGGAGAAAGGAGCAGAAGGGCTTATTAACAAAACAAAAGATGGAGCTGAGAGCCAGAGAGAAATTCTACCTTTAAAAAAATCGTAAAAAGGAAAAATTACCACAAAAAATTGAGGAGACAGGAGCAGAGAGATACAGAGACCTCAGAGACACAGAGACAGGGATAGAAGGCCAGAGGGGCTCCCTACCACACTAGCTTTGCTTGCTGGAGGCTGAATTATGAGTAGAAAATCTTCATTTCGCCTGTGCCCTGAAATATCTAGTTCCCAGTATCCATGTGGAATCTTCTCAGAGAATGGCTCAACTCTCCTGCCTGGGAGAAAGGAGCAGAAGGGCTTATTAACAAAACAAAAGATGGAGCTGAGAGCCAGAGAGAAATTCTACCTTTAAAAAATCGTAAAAAGGAAAAATTACCACAAATAAATGAGGAGACAGGAGCAGAGAGAGACAGAGACCTCAGAGACACAGAGACAGGGATAGAAGGCCAGAGGGGCTCCCTACCACACTAGCTTTGCTTGCTGGAGGCTGAATTACGAGTAGAAATCTTCATTTCGCTTGTGCCCTGAAATGTCTAGTTCCCAGTATCCATGTGGGATCTTCTCAGAGAATGGCTCAACTCTCCTGCCTGGGAGAAAGGAGCAGAAGGGCTTATTAACAAAACAAAAGATGGAGCTGAGAGCCAGAGAGAAATTCTACCTTTAAAAAAATCGTAAAAAGGAAAAATTTCCACAAAATTTGAGGAGACAGTAGCAGAGAGAGACAGAGACCTCAGAGACACAGAGACAGGGATAGAAGGCCAGAGGGGCTCCCTACCACACAAGCTTTGCTTGCTGGAGGCTGAATTATGAGTAGAAAATTTCATTTCGCCTGTGCCCTGAAATATCTAGTTCCCAGTATCCATGTGGAATCTTCTCAGAGAATGGCTCAACTCTCCTGCCTGGGAGAAAGGAGCAGAAGGGCTTATTAACAAAACAAAAGATGAAGCTGAGAGCCAGAGAGAAATTCTACCTTTAAAAAATCGTAAAAAGGAAAAATTACCACAAATAAATGAGGAGACAGGAGCAGAGAGAGACAGAGACCTCAGAGACACAGAGACAGGGATAGAAGGCCAGAGGGGCTCCCTACCACAATAGCTTTGCTTGCTGGAGGCTGAATTACGAGTAGAAATCTTCATTTCGCTTGTGCCCTGAAATGTCTAGTTCCCAGTATCCATGTGGGATCTTCTCAGAGAATGGCTCAACTCTCCTGCCTGGGAGAAAGGAGCAGAAGGGCTTATTAACAAAACAAAAGATGGAGCTGAGAGCCAGAGAGAAATTCTACCTTTGAAAAAATCGTAAAAAGGAAAAATTTCCACAAAAAATTGAGGAGACAGGAGCAGATAGAGACAGAGACCTCAGAGACACAGAGACAGGGATAGAAGGCCAGAGGGGCTCCCTACCACACTAGCTTTGCTTGCTGGAGGCTGAATTATGAGTAGAAAATCTTCATTTCGCCTGTGCCCTGAAATATCTAGTTCCCAGTATCCATGTGGAATCTTCTCAGAGAATGGCTCAACTCTCCTGCCTGGGAGAAAGGATCAGCAGGGCTTATTAACAAAACAAAAGATGGAGCTGAGAGCCAGAGAGAAATTCTACCTTTAAAAAAATCGTAAAAAGGAAAAATTACCAAAAAAAAATGAGGAGACAGGAGCAGAGAGAGACAGAGACCTCAGAGACACAGAGACAGGGATAGAAGGCCAGAGGGGCTCCCTACCACACTAGCTTTGCTTGCTGGAGGCTGAATTATGAGTAGAAAATCTTCATTTCGCCTGTGCCCTGAAATATCTAGTTCCCAGTATCCATGTGGAATCTTCTCAGAGAATGGCTCAACTCTCCTGCCTGGGAGAAAGGAGCAGAAGGGCTTATTAACAAAACAAAAGATGGAGCTGAGAGCCAGAGAGAAATTCTACCTTTAAAAAAATCGTAAAAAGGAAAAATTACCAAAAAAAATGGGGAGAGAGGAGCAGAGACAGACAGAGACCTCAGAGACACAGAGACAGGGATAGAAGGCCAGAGGGGCTCCCTACCACACTAGCTTTGCTTGCTGGAGGCTGAATTATGAGTAGAAAATATTCATTTTGCCTGTGCCCTGAAATATCTATTTCCCAGTATCCATGTGGAATCTTCTCAGAGAATGGCTCAACTCTCCTGCCTGGGAGAAAGGAGCAGAAGGGCTTATTAACAAAACAAAAGATGGAGCTGAGAGCCAGAGAGAAATTCTACCTTTAAAAAAATCGTAAAAAGGAAAAATTACCACAAAAAATTGAGGAGACAGGAGCAGAGAGAGACAGAGACCTCAGAGACACAGAGACAGGGATAGAAGGCCAGAGGGGCTCCCTACCACACTAGCTTTGCTTGCTGGAGGCTGAATTATGAGTAGAAAATCTTCATTTCGCCTGTGCCCTGAAATATCTTGTTCCCAGTATCCATGTGGAAACTTCTCAGAGAATGGCTCAACTCTCCTGCCTGGGAGAAAGGAGCAGAAGGGCTTATTAACAAAACAAAAGATGGAGCTGAGAGCCAGAGAGAAATTCTACCTTTAAAAAAATCGTAAAAAGGAAAAATTACCAAAAACAATGAGGAGACAGGAGCAGAGAGAGACAGAGACCTCAGAGACACAGAGACAGGGATATAAGGCCAGAGGGGCTCCCTACCACACTAGCTTTGCTTGCTGGAGGCTGAATTATGAGTAGAAAATCTTCATTTCGCCTGTGCCCTGAAATATCTATTTTCCAGTATCCATGTGGAATCTTCTCAGAGAATGGCTCAACTCTCCTGCCTGGGAGAAAGGAGCAGAAGGGCTTATTAACAAAACAAAAGATGGAGCTGAGAGCCAGACAGAAATTCTACCTTTAAAAAAATCGTAAAAAGGAAAAATTACCACAAAAAATTGAGGAGACAGGAGCAGAGAGAGACAGAGACCTCAGAGACACAGAGACAGGGATAGAAGGCCAGAGGGGCTCCCTACCACACTAGCTTTGCTTGCTGGAGGCTGAATTATGAGTAGAAAATCTTCATTTCGCCTGTGCCCTGAAATATCTAGTTCCCAGTATCCATGTGGAAGCTTCTCAGAGAATGGCTCAACTCTCCTGCCTGGGAGAAAGGAGCAGAAGGGCTTATTAACAAAACAAAAGATGGAGATGAGAGCCAGAGAGAAATTCTACATTTAAAAAAATCGTAAAAAGGAAAAATTACCAAAAAAAAATGAGGAGACAGGAGCAGAGAGAGACAGAGACCTCAGAGACACAGAGACAGGGATATAAGGCCAGAGGGGCTCCCTACCACACTAGCTTTGCTTGCTGGAGGCTGAATTATGAGTAGAAAATCTTCATTTCGCCTGTGCCCTGAAATATCTAGTTCCCAGTATCCATGTGGAATCTTCTCAGAGAATGGCTCAACTCTCCTGCCTGGGAGAAAGGAGCAGAAGGGCTTATTAACAAAACAAAAGATGGAGCTGAGAGCCAGAGAGAAATTCTACCTTTAAAAAAATCGTAAAAAGAAAAATTACCGCAAAAAATTGAGGAGACAGGAGCAGAGAGAGACAGAGACCTCAGAGACACAGAGACAGGGATAGAAGGCCAGAGGGGCTCCCTACCACACTAGCTTTGCTTGCTGGAGGCTGAATTATGAGTAGAAAATCTTCATTTCACCTGTGCCCTTAAATATTTAGTTCCCAGTATCCATGTGGAATCTTCTCAGAGAATGGCTCAACTCTCCTGCCTGGGAGAAAGGATCAGAAGGGCTTATTAACAAAACAAAAGATGGAGCTGAGAGCCAGAGAGAAATTCTACCTTTAAAAAAACGTAAAAAGGAAAAATTACCAAAAAAAATGAGGAGACAAAGCAGAGAGAGACAGAGACCTCAGAGACACAGAGACAGGTTATAGAAGGCCAGAGGGGCTCCCTACCACACTAGCTTTGCTTGCTGGAGGCTGAATTATGAGTAGAAAATCTTCATTTCGCCTGTGCCCTGAAATATCTAGTTCCCAGTATCCATGTGGAATCTTCTCAGAGAATGGCTCAACTCTCCTGCATGGGAGAAAGGAGCAGAAGGGCTTATTAACAAAACAAAAGATGGAGCTGAGAGCCAGAGAGAAATTCTACCTTTAAAAAAATCGTAAAAAGGAAAAATTACCAAAAAAAATGAGGAGACAGGAGCAGAGAGAGACAGAGACCTCAGAGACACAGAGACAGGGATAGAAGGCCAGAGCGGCTCCCTACCACACTACCTTTGCTTGCTGGAGGCTGAATTATGAGTAGAAAATCTTCATTTCGCCTGTGCCCTGAAATATCTAGTTCCCAGTATCCATGTGGAATCTTCTCAGAGAATGGCTCAACTCTCCTGCCTGGGAGAAAGGAGCAGAAGGGCTTATTAACAAAACAAAAGATGGAGCTGAGAGCCAGAGAGAAATTCTACCTTTAAAAAAATCGTAAAAAGGAAAAATTACCAAAAAAAATGAGGAGACAGGAGCAGAGAGAGACGGAGACCTCAGAGACACAGAGACAGGGATAGAAGGCCAGAGGGGCTCCCTACCACACTAGCTTTGCTTGCTGGAGGCTGAATTATGAGTAGAAAATCTTCATTTCGCCTGTGCCCTGAAATATCTAGTTCCCAGTATCCATGTGGAATCTTCTCAGAGAATGGCTCAACTCTCCTGCCTGGGAGAAAGGAGCAGAAGGGCTTATTAACAAAACAAAAGATGGAGCTGAGAGCCAGAGAGAAATTCTACCTTTAAAAAAATCGTAAAAAGGAAAAATTACCAAAAAAAAATGAGGAGACAGGAACAGAGAGAGACAGAGACCTCAGAGACACAGAGACAGGGATAGAAGGCCAGAGGGCCTCCCTACCACACTAGCTTTGCTTGCTGGAGGCTGAATTATGAGTAGAAAATCTTCATTTCGCCTGTGCACTGAAATATCTAGTTCCCAGTGTCCATGTGGAATCTTCTCAGAGAATGGCTCAACTCTCCTGCCTGGGAGAAAGGATCAGAAGGGCTTATTAACAAAAAAAAAGATGGAGCTGAGAGCCAGAGAGAAATTCTACCTTTAAAAAAACGTAAAAAGGAAAAATTACCAAAAAAAATGTGGAGACAAAGCAGAGAGAGACAGAGACCTCAGAGACACAGAGACAGGTTATAGAAGGCCATAGCGGCTCCCTACCACACTAGCTTTGCTTGCTGGAGGCTGAATTATGAGTAGAAAATCTTCATTTCGCCTGTGCCCTGAAATATCGAGTTCCCGGTATCCATGTGGAATCTTCTCACAGAATGGCTCAACTCTCCTGCCTGGGAGAAAGGAGCAGAAGGGCTTATTAACAAAACAAAAGATGGAGCTGAGAGCCAGAGAGAAATTCTACCTTTAAAAAAATCGTAAAAAGGAAAAATTACCAAAAATTGAGGAGACAGGAGCAGAGAGAGACAGAGACCTCAGAGACACAGAGACAGGGATAGAAGGCCAGAGGGGCTCCCTACCACACTAGCTTTGCTTGCTGGAGGCTGAATTATGAGTAGAAAATCTTCATTTCACCTGTGCCTTGAAATATCTAGTTCCCAGTATCCATGTGGAATCTTCTCAGAGAATGCCTCAACTCTCCTGCCTGGGAGAAAGGAGCAGAAGGGCTTATTAACAAAACAAAACATGGAGCTGAGAGCCAGAGAGAAATTCTACCTTTAAAAAAAATCGTAAAAAGGAAAAATTACCAAAAAAATGAGGAGACAGGAGCAGAGGGAGACAGAGACCTCAGAGACACAGAGACAGGGATAGAAGGCCAGAGGGGCTCCCTACCACACTAGCTTTGCTTGCTGGAGGCTGAATTATGAGTAGAAAATCTTCATTTCGCCTGTGCCCTGAAATATCTAGTTCCCAGTATCCATGTGGAATCTTCTCAGAGAATGGCTCAACTCTCCTGCATGGGAGAAAGGAGCAGAAGGGCTTATTAACAAAACAAAAGATGGAGCTGAGAGCCAGAGAGAAATTCTACCTTTAAAAAAATCGTAAAAAGGAAAAATTACCGAAAAAATTGAGGAGACAGGAGCAGAGAGAGACAGAGACCTCAGAGACACAGAGACAGGAATAGAAGGCCAGAGGGGCTCCCTACCACACTAGCTTTGCTTGCTGGAGGCTGAATTATGAGTAGAAAATCTTCATTTCGCCTGTGCCCTGAAATATCTTGTTCCCAGTATCCATGTGGAAACTTCTCAGAGAATGGCTCAACTCTCCTGCCTGGGAGAAAGGAGCAGAAGGGCTTATTAACAAAACAAAAGATGGAGCTGAGAGCCAGAGAGAAATTCTACTTTTAAAAAAATCGTAAAAAGGAAAAATTACCAAAAACAATGAGGAGACAGGAGCAGAGAGAGACAGAGACCTCAGAGACACAGAGACAGGGATAGAAGGCCAGAGGGGCTCCCTACCACACTAGCTTTGCTTGCTGGAGGCTGAATTATGTGTAGAAAATCTTCATTTCGCCTGTGCCCTGAAATATCTAGTTCCCAGTATCCATGTGGAATCTTCTCAGAGAATGGCTCAACTCTCCTGCCTGGGAGAAAGGAGCAGAAGGGCTTATTAACAAAATAAAAGATGGAGTTGAGAGCCAGAGAGAAATTCTACCTTTAAAAAAATCGTAAAAAGGAAAAATTACCACAAAAAATTGAGGAGACAGGAGCAGAGAGAGACAGAGACCTCAGAGACACAGAGAAAGGGATAGAAGGCCAGAGGGGCTCCCTACCACACTAGCTTTGCTTGCTGGAGGCTGAATTATGAGTAGAAAATCTTCATTTCGCCTGTGCCCTGAAATATCTAGTTCCCAGTATCCATGTGGAATCTTCTCAGAGAATGGCTCAACTCTCCTGCCTGGGAGAAAGGAGCAGAAGGGCTTATTAACAAAACAAAAGATGGAGCTGAGAGCCAGAGAGAAATTCTACCTTTAAAAAAATCGTAAAAAGAAAAATTACCGCAAAAAATTGAGGAGACAGGAGCAGAGAGAGACAGAGACCTCAGAGACACAGAGACAGGGATAGAAGGCCAGAGGGGCTCCCTACCACACTAGCTTTGCTTGCTGGAGGCTGAATTATGAGTAGAAAATCTTCATTTCACCTGTGCCCTTAAATATCTAGTTCCCAGTATCCATGTGGAATCTTCTCAGAGAATGGCTCAACTCTCCTGCCTGGGAGAAAGGATCAGAAGGGCTTATTAACAAAACAAAAGATGGAGCTGAGAGCCAGAGAGAAATTCTACCTTTAAAAAAAACGTAAAAAGGAAAAATTACCAAAAAAAAATGAGGAGACAAAGCAGAGAGAGACAGAGACCTCAGAGACACAGAGACAGGTTATAGAAGGCCAGAGGGGCTCCCTACCACACTAGCTTTGCTTGCTGGAGGCTGAATTATGAGTAGAAAATCTTCATTTCGCCTGTGCCCCTGAAATATCTAGTTCCCAGTATCCATGTGGAATCTTCTCAGAGAATGGCTCAACTCTCCTGCATGGGAGAAAGGAGCAGAAGGGCTTATTAACAAAACAAAAGATGGAGCTGAGAGCCAGAGAGAAATTCTACCTTTAAAAAAATCGTAAAATGAAAAATTACCAAAAAAATTGAGGAGACAGGAGCAGAGAGAGACAGAGACCTCAGAGACACAGAGACAGGGATAGAAGGCCAGAGCGGCTCCCTACCACACTAGCTTTGCTTGCTGGAGGCTGAATTATGAGTAGAAAATCTTCATTTCGCCTGTGCCCTGAAATATCTAGTTCCCAGTATCCATGTGGAATCTTCTCAGAGAATGGCTCAACTCTCCTGCCTGGGAGAAAGAGCAGAAGGGCTTATTAACCAAAACAAAAG
>JAKSZU010000345.1:0-184056 GCA_026018925.1 Tupaia tana | reverse complement strand
CCCCACCCCACTTCCAGACCCCCAGGCCCCAGACTCCACCTTCTAGCTAGGTAGCCCAGGATCTCCTTGAGGCGGGTTTTTTTTTTTTTCTTTTCTCTTGACCCCCCTGCATTCCCCTGTTAACACCTAGCCCTCCTTCTCCCCCCAGACTTTCCTGGACTGCCAGCAGGCAATAGCGTGTCCTGCAAGCCTCTGGCCAGCAAGTGATACTGAGGGAGTGTCACCTCTGACCCCCACCCCACTTCCAGACCCCCCAAGCCCCAGACTCCACCTTCTAGGTAGGTAGCCAGGATCTCCTTGAGGCGGGTTTTTTTTTTTTCTTTTCTCTTGACCCCCCTGCATTCCCCTGTTAACACCTACCCTCCTTATCCCCCCAGACTTTGCTGGACTGCCAACAGGCAATAGCGTGTCCTGCAAACTTCTGGCCATCAAGGCATACTGAGGGCGTGTCAGCGCTGAACCCCACCCCACTTCCAGACGCCCAGGCCCCAGACTCCACCTTCTAGGTAGGTAGCCAGGATCTCCTTGAGGCGGGTTTTTTTTTTTTTTTTCTATTCTCTTGACCCCCCTGCATTCCCCTGTTAACACCTAGCCCTCCTTCTCCCCCCAGACTTTCCTGGACTGCCAGCAGGCAATAGCGTGTCCTGCAAGACTCTGGCCAGCAAGGGATACTGTGGGAGGGTCACCTCTGACCCCCACCCCACTTCAGACCCCCAGGCCCCAGACTCCACCTTCTAGGTAGGTAGCCAGGATCTCCTTGAGGCGGGTTTTTTTTTTTTTTTTTTTTTACTTTTCTCTTGACCCCCCTGCATTCCCCTGTTAACACCTAGCCCTCCGTCTCCCCCCAGAGTTTGCTGGACTGCCAGCAGGCAGTAGCGTGTCCTGCAAGCCTCTGGCCAGCAAGTGATACTGAGGGAGTGTCACCTCTGACCCACACCCCACTTCCAGACCCCCAGGCACCAGACTCCACCTTCTAGGTAGGTAGCCAGGATCACCTTGAGGCGGGTTTTTTTTTTTTTTCTTTTCTGTTGACCCCCCTGAATTCCCCTGTTAACACCTACCCTCCTTCACTCCCCAGACTTTGCTGGACAGCCAGCAGGCAATAGCGTGTCCTTCAAGCCTCTGGCCAGCAAGGCATACTGACGGAGGTTCAGCTCTGAACCCCACCCCACTTCCAGACCCCCAGGCCCCAGACTCAACCTTCTAGATAGGTAGCCAGGATCTCCTTGAGGCGGGTTTTTTTTTTTTTTCTATTCTCTTGACCCCCCTGCATTCCCCTGTTAACACCTAGCCCTCCTTCTCCCCCCAGAATTTCCTGGACTGCCAGCAGGCAATAGCGTGTCCTGCAAGCCTCTGGCCAGCAAGGGATACTGAGGGAGGGTGACCTCTGACCCCCAACCCACTTCCAGACCCCCAGGCCCCAGACACCACCTTCTAGGTAGGTAGCCAGGATCTCCTTGAGGCGGGTTTATATTTTTTTCTTTTCTCTTGACCCCCCTGCATTCCCCTGTTGACACCTAGCCCTGCTTCTACCCCCAGACTTTCCTGGACTGCCAGCAGGCAATAGCGTCTCCTGCAAGCCTCTGGCCAACAAGGGATACTGAGGGAGGGTCACCTCTGACCCCCACCCCACTTCCAGACCCCCAGGCCCCAGACTCCACCTTCTAGGTAGGTAGCCAGGATCTCCTTGAGGCGGGTTTTTTTTTTTTTTTCTTTTTTCTTGATCCCCCTGCATTCCCCTGTTAACATCTAGCCCTCCTTCTCCCCCCAGACTTTCCTAGACTGCCAGCAGGAAATAGCGTGTCCTGCAAGCCTCTGGCCAGGAAGGGATACTGAGGGAGGGTCACCTCTGACCCCCACCCCACTTCCAGACCCCCAGGCCCCAGACTCCACCTTCTAGGTAGGTAGCCAGGGTCTCCTTAAGGCGGGTTTTTTTTTTTTCTTTTCTCTTGACCCCCCTGCATTCCCCTGTTAACAGCTATCCCTCCTTCTCCCCCGAGACTTTTCTGGACTGCCAGCAGGCAACAGCGTGTCCTGCAAGCCTCTGCCAAGCAAGGGATACTGAGGGAGTGTCACCTCTGACCCCCACCCCAATTCCAGACCCCCAGACCCCAGACTCCACCTTCTAGGTAGGTAGCCAGGATCTCCTTGAGGCAGTTTTTTTTTTTTTTTCTTGTCTCTTGACTCCCCTGCATTCCCCTGTTAACACCTAGCCCTCCTTCTCTCCCCAGACTATCCTGGACTGCCAGCTGGCCATAGCGTGTCTTGCAGGCCTCTGGTCAGCAAGGGATACTGAGGGAGGGTCACCTCTGACCCCCAACCCACTTCCAGACCCCCAGGCCGGCAGACTCCACCTTCTAGGTAGGTAGCCAAGATCTCCTTGAGGCGGGTTATTATTTTTTTTCTTTTCTCTTGATCCCCCTGCATTCCCCTGTTAACACCTAGCCCTCCTTCTTCCCCCAGAATTTCCTGGGACTGCCAGCAGGCAATAGCGTGTCCTGCAAGCCTCTGGCCAGCAAGGGATACTGAGGGAGGGTCACCTCTGACCCCCACCCCACTTCCTGACCCCCCAGACCTCAGACACCACCCTCTAGTTAGGTAGCCAGGATGTCCTTGAGGCGGGTTTTTTTTTTTTTTTCTTTTCTCTTGACCCCCCTGCATTCCCCTGTTAACACCTAGCCCTCCCTTCTCCCCCCAGAATTTCCTGGACTGCCAGCAGGCAATAGCGTGTCCTGCAAGCCTCTGGCCAGCAAGGGGATACTGAGGGAGGGGACACCTCTGACCCCCACCCCACTTCCAGACCCCCAGGCCCCAGACTCCACATTCTAGGTAGGTAGCCAGGATCTCCTTGAGGCGGGTTTTTTTTTTTTTTTTTCTTTTCTCTTGATCCCCCTGCATTTCGCTGTTAACACCTAGCCCTCCTTCTCCCCCCAGATTTTCCTGGACTGCCAGCAGGCAATAGCGTGTCCTGCAAGCCTCTGGCCAACAAGGGATACTGAGGGAGGGTCACCTCTGATCCCCACCCCACTTCCAGACCCCCAGGCCCCAGACTCCACCTTCTAGGTAGGTAGCCAGGATCTCCTTGAGGCGGGTTTTTTTTTTTTTTTTTCCTTTTCTCTTGATCCCCCTGCATTCCCCAGTTAACATCTAGCCCTCCTTCTCCCCCCAGAATTTCCTGGACTGCCAGCAGGAAATAGCGTGTCCTGCAAGCCTCTGGCCAGCAAGGGATACTGAGGGAGGGTCACCTCTGAACCCCACCCCACTTCCAGACCCCCAGGCCCCAGACTCCACCTTCTAGGTAGGTAGCCAGGGTCTCCTTGAGGCGGGATTTTTTTTTTTCTTTTCTCTTGACCCCCCTGCATTCCCCTGTTAACACCTACCCTCCTTCACTCCCCAGACTTTCCTGGACTGCCAGCAGGCAATAGCGTGTCCTGCAAGCCTCTGGCCATCAAGGCATACTGAGGGAGGGTCAGCTCTGAACCCCACCCCACTTCCAGACCCCCAGGCCCCAGACTCCACCTTCTAGGTAGGTAGCCAGGATCTCCTTGAGGCGGGTTTTTTTTTTTTTTTCTATTCTCTTGACCCCCCCTGCATTCCCCTGTTAACACCTAGCCCTCCTTCTCCCCCCAGACTTTCCTGGACTGCCAGCAGGCAATAGCGTGTCCTGCAAGCCTCTGGCCAGCAAGGGATACTGAGGGAGGGTCACCTCTGACTCCCACCCCACTTCCAGACCCCCAGGCCCCAGACTCCACCTTCTAGGTAGGTAGCCAGAATCTCCTTGAGGCGGGTTTTTTTTTTTTTCCTTTTCTCTTGACCCCCCTGCATTCCCCTGTTAACACCTAGCCCTCCTTCTACCCTCAGACTTTCCTGGACTCCCAGCAGGCAATAGCGTGTCCTGCAAGTCTCTGGCCAGCAAGGGATAATGAGGGAGGGTCACCTCTGACCCCCACCCCACTTCCAGACCCCCAGGCCCCAGACTCCACCTTCTAGGTAGGTAGCCAGGATCTCCTTTAGGAGGGTTTTTTTTTTTCTTTTCTCTTGACCCCCCTGCATTCCCCTGTTAACACCTAGCCCTCCTTCTCCCCCCAGAATTTCCTGGACTGCCAGCAGGCAATAGCGTGTCCTGCAAGCCTCTGGCCAGCAAGGGATACTGAGGGAGGGTCACCTCTGTCCCCCACCCCACTTCCAGACCCCCAGGCCCCAGACTCCACCTTCTAGGTAGGTAGCCAGGATCTCCTTGAGGCGTGTTTTTTTTTTTTTTTTTCTTTTCTCTTGACCACCTGCATTCCCCTGTTAACAGCTATCCCTCCTTCTCCCCCGAGACTTTCCTGGACTGCCAGCAGGCAATAGCGTGTCCTGCAAGACTCTGGCAAGCAAGGGATACTGAGGGAGGGTCACCTCTGACCCCCACCCCAAATCCAGACCCCCAAGCCCCAGACTCCACCTTCTAGGTAGGTAGCCAGGATCTCCTTGAGGCAGGTTTTTTTTTTTTCTTTTCTCTTGACCCCCCTGCATTCCCCTGTTAACACCTAGCCCTCCTTCTCCCCCCAGACTTTCCTGTACTGCCAGCCGGCCATAGCGTGTCTTGCAAGCCTCTGGTCAGCAAGGGATACTGAGGGAGGGTCACCTCTGACCCCCAACCCACTTCCAGACCCCCAGGACCCAGACTCCACCTTCTAGGGAGGTAGCCAAGATCTCCTTGAGGCGGGTTTTTTTTTTTTCTTTTCTCTTGATTCCCCTGCATTCCCCTGTTAACACCTAGCCCTCCTTCTCCCCCCAGATTTTCCTGGACTGCCAGCAGGCAATAGCGTGTCCGGCAAGCCTCTGGCCAGCAAGGGATACTGAGGGAGGATCACCTCTAACCCCCACCCCACTTCCAGACCCCCAGGACCCTGACTCCACCTTCTAGGTAGGTAGCCAGGATCTCCTTGAGGCGCGTTTTTTTTTTTCTTTTCTTTTCTCTTGACCCCCCTGCATTCCCTGTTAACACCTAGCCCTCCTTCTCCCCCCAGTCTTTCCTGGACTGCCAACAGTCAATATTGTGTCCTGCAAGCCTCTGGCCAGCAAGGGATACTGGGGGAGGGTCACCACTGACCCCCACCCCACTTCCAGACCCCCAGGCCCCAGACTCCACCTTCTAGGTAGGTAGCCAGGATCTCCTTGAGGCGGGTTTTTTTCTTTCTTTTCTCTTGACCCCCCCTGCATTCCCCTGTTAACACCAAGCCCTCTTTTCTCCCCCCAGAATTTCCTGGACTGCCAGCAGGCAATAGCGTGTCCTGCAAGCCTCTGGCCATCAAGGGATACTGAGGGAGGGTCACCTCTGAACCCCACCCCACTTCCAGACCCCCAGGCCCCAGACTCCACCTTCTAGCTAGGTAGCCAGGATCTCCTTGAGGCGGGTTTTTTTTTTTTTTCTTTTCTCTTGACCCCCCTGCATTCCCCTGTTAACACCTAGCTCTCCTTCTTCCCCCAGACTTTCCTGGACTGCCAGCAGGCAATAGCGTGTCCTGCAAGCCTCTGGCCAGCAAGTGATACTGAGGGAGTGTCACCTCTGACCCCCACCCCCACTTCCAGACCCCCAAGCCCCAGACTCCACCTTCTAGGTAGGTAGCCAGGATCTCCTTGAGGCGGGTTTTTTTTTTTTCTTTTCTCTTGACCCCCCTGCATTCCCCTGTTAACACCTACCCTCCTTATCCCCCCAGACTTTGCTGGACTGCCAACAGGCAATAGCGTGTCCTGCAAAACTTCTGGCCATCAAGGCATACTGAGGGCGTGTCAGCTCTGAACCCCACCCCACTTACAGACGCCCAGGCCCCAGACTCCACCTTCTAGGTAGGTAGCCAGGATCTCCTTGAGGCGGGTTTTTTTTTTTTTTCTATTCTCTTGACCCCCCCTGCATTCCCCTGTTAACACCTAGCCCTCCTTCTCCCCCCAGACTTTCCTGGACTGCCAGCAGGCAATAGCGTGTCCTGCAAGACTCTGGCCAGCAAGGGATACTGAGGGAGGGTCACCTCTGACCCCCACCCCACTTCCAGACCCCCAGGCCCCAGACTCCACCTTCTAGGTAGGTAGCCAGGATCTCCTTGAGGCGGGTTTTTTTTTTTTTTTTTACTTTTCTCTTGACCCCCCTGCATTCCCCTGTTAACACCTAGCCCTCCGTCTCCCCCCAGAGTTTGCTGGACTGCCAGCAGGCAGTAGCGTGTCCTGCAAGCCTCTGGCCAGCAAGTGATACTGAGGGAGTGTCACCTCTGACCCCCACCCCACTTCCAGACCCCCCAGGCACCAGACTCCACCTTCTAGGTAGGTAGCCAGGATCACCTTGAGGCGGGTTTTTTTTTTTTCTTTCCTGTTGACCCCCCTGAATTCCCCTGTTAACACCTACCCTCCTTCACTCCCCAGACTTTGCTGGACAGCCAGCAGGCAATAGCGTGTCCTGCAAGCCTCTGGCCATCAAGGCATACTGACGGAGGTTCAGCTCTGAACCCCACCCCACTTCCAGACCCCCAGGCCCCAGACTCAACCTTCTAGGTAGGTAGCCAGGATCTCCTTGAGGCGGGTTTTTTTTTTTTTTCTATTCTCTTGACCCCCCTGCATTCCCTGTTAACACCTAGCCCTCCTTCTCCCCCCCAGAATTTCCTGGACTGCCAGCAGGCAATAGCGTGTCCTGCAAGCCTCTGGCCAGCAAGGGATACTGAGGGAGGGTGACCTCTGACCCCCAACCCACTTCCAGACTCCCAGGCCCCAGACAACCACCTTCTAGGTAGGTAGCCAGGATCTCCTTGAGGCGGGTTTATATTTTTTTCTTTTCTCTTGACCCCCCCTGCATTCCCCTGTTGACACCTAGCCCTGCTTCTACCCCCCAGACTTTCCTGGACTCCCAGCAGGCAATAGCGTGTCCTGCAAGCCTCTGGCCAGCAAGGGATAATGAGGGAGGGTCACCTCTGACCCCCACCCCACTTCCCAGACCCCCAGGCCCCAGACTCCACCTTCTAGGTAGGTAGCCAGGATCTCCTTGAGGCGGGTTTTTTTTTTTTTTTTTTTTCTCTTGACCCCCCTGCATTCCCCTGTTAACACCTAGCCTTCCTTCTCCCCCCAGAATTTCCTGGACTGCCAGCAGGCAATAGCGTGTCCTGCAAGCCTCTGGCCAGGAAGGGATACTGAGGGAGGGTCACCTCTGACCCCCACCACACTTCCAGACCCCCAGGCCCCAGACTCCAACTTCTAGGTATGTAGCCAGGAGCTCCTTGAGGCGGTTTTTTTTTTCTTTTCTCTTGATCACCCTGAATTCCCCTGTTAACACCTAGCCCTCCTTCTCCCCCCCAGATTTTCCTGGACTGCCAGCAGGCAATAGCGTCTCCTGCAAGCCTCTGGCCAACAAGGGATACTGAGGGAGGGTCACCTCTGACCCCCACCCCACTTCCAGACCCCCAGGCCCCAGACTCCACCTTCTAGGTAGGTAGCCAGGATCTCCTTGAGGCGGGTTTTTTTTTTTTTTTCTTTCTCTTGATCCCTGCATTCCCCTGTTAACATCTAGCCCTCCTTCTCCCCCCAGACTTTCCTAGACTGCCAGCAGGAAATAGCGTGTCCTGCAAGCCTGTGGCCAGGAAGGGATACTGAGGGAGTGGCACCTCTGACCCCCACCCCACTTCCAGACCCCCAGGCCCCCAGACTCCAACTTCTAGGTAGGTAGCCAGGGTCTCCTTAAGGCGGTTTTTTTTTTTTTTTTTTCTTTTCTCTTGACCCCCCTGCATTCCCCTGTTAACAGCTATACCTCCTTCTCCCCCGAGACTTTTCTGGACTGCCAGCAGGCAACAGCGTGTCCTGCAAGCCTCTGCCAAGCAAGGGATACTGAGGGAGTGTCACCTCTGACCCCCCACCCCAATTCCAGACCCCCAGACCCCAGACTCCACCTTCTAGGTAGGTAGCCAGGATCTCCTTGAGGAAGTTTTTTTTTTTTTTTTTCTTGTCTCTTGACTCCCCTGCATTCCCCTGTTAACACCTAGCCCTCCTTCTCCCCCCAGACTATCCTGGACTGCCAGCTGGCCATAGCGTGTCTTGCAGGCCTCTAGTCAGCAAGGGATACTGAGGGAGGGTCACCTCTGACCCCCAACCACTTCCAGACCCCCAGGCCGCAGACTCCACCTTCTAGGTAGGTAGCCAAGATTCTCCTTGAGGCGGGTTTTTATTTTTTTTCTTTTCTCTTGATCCCCCTGCATTCCCCTGTTAACACCTAGCCCTCCTTCTTCCCCCAGAATTTCCTGGACTGCCAGCAGGCAATAGCGTGTCCTGCAAGCCTCTGGCCAGCAAGGGATACTGAGGGAGGGTCACCTCTGACCCCCACCCCACTTCCTGACCCCCCAGACCTCAGACACCACCCTCTAGTTAGGTAGCCAGGATGTCCTTGAGGCGGGTTTTTTTTTTTTTTCTTTTCTCTTGACCCCCCTGCATTCCCCTGTTAACACCTAGCCCTCCTTCTCCCCCCAGAATTTCCTGGACTGCCAGCAGGCAATAGCGTGTCCTGCAAGCCTCTGGCCAGCAAGGGATACTGAGGGAGGGACACCTCTGACCCCCACCCCCACTTCCAGACCCCCCAGGCCCCCAGACTCCACATTCTAGGTAGGTAGCCAGGATCTCCTTGAGGCGGGTTTTTTTTTTTTTTCTTTTCTCTTGATCCCCCTGCATTCCGCTGTTAACACCTAGCCCTCCTTCTCCCCCCAGATTTTCCTGGACTGCCAGCAGGCAATAGCGTGTCCTGCAAGCCTCTGGCCAACAAGGGATACTGAGGGAGGGTCACCTCTGATCCCCACCCCCACTTCCAGACCCCCAGGCCCCAGACTCCACCTTCTAGGTAGGTAGCCAGGATCTCCTTGAGGCGGGTTTTTTTTTTTTTTCCTTTTCTCTTGATCCCCCTGCATTCCCCAGTTAACATCTAGCCCTCCTTCTCCCCCCAGAATTTCCTGGACTGCCAGCAGGAAATAGCGTGTCCTGCAAGCCTCTGGCCAGCAAGGGATACTGAGGGAGGGTAACCTCTGAACCCCACCCCACTTCCAGACCCCCAGGCCCCAGACTCCACCTTCTAGGTAGGTAGCCAGGGTCTCCTTGAGGCGGGATTTTTTTTTTTCTTTTCTCTTGACCCCCCTGCATTCCCCTGTTAACACCTACCCTCCTTCA
This sequence comes from Tupaia tana, assembly GCA_026018925.1. Classification (NCBI taxonomy): domain Eukaryota; kingdom Metazoa; phylum Chordata; class Mammalia; order Scandentia; family Tupaiidae; genus Tupaia; species Tupaia tana. Next base: position 174,885 of record JAKSZU010000345.1, on the reverse strand, counting down.
CTCCCCAGACTTTCCTGGACTGCCAGCAGGCAATAGCGTGTCCTGCAAGCCTCTGGCCATCAAGGCATACTGAGGGAGGGTCAGCTCTGAACCCCACCCCACTTCCAGACCCCCAGGCCCCAGACTCCACCTTCTAGATAGGTAGCCAGGATCTCCTTGAGGCGGGTTTTTTTTTTTTTCTATTCTCTTGACCCCCCTGCATTCCCCTGTTAACACCTAGCCCTCCTTCTCCCCCCAGACTTTCCTGGACTGCCAGCAGGCAATAGCGTGTCCTGCAAGCCTCTGGCCAGCAAGGGATACTGAGGGAGGGTCACCTCTGACTCCCACCCCACTTCCAGACCCCCAGGCCCCAGACTCCACCTTCTAGGTAGGTAGCCAGAATCTCCTTGAGGCGGGTTTTTTTTTTTTTCCTTTTCTCTTGACCCCCCTGCATTCCCCTGTTAACACCTAGCCCTCCTTCTACCCCCAGACTTTCCTGGACTCCCAGCAGGCAATAGCGTGTCCTGCAAGTCTCTGGCCAGCAAGGGATAATGAGGGAGGGTCACCTCTGACCCCCACCCCACTTCCAGACCCCCAGGCCCCAGACTCCACCTTCTAGGTAGGTAGCCAGGATCTCCTTGAGGAGGGTTTTTTTTTTTTTCTTTTCTCTTGACCCCCCCTGCATTCCCCTGTTAACACCTAGCCCTCCTTCTCCCCCCAGAATTTCCTGGACTGCCAGCAGGCAATAGCGTGTCCTGCAAGACTCTGGCCAGCAAGGGATACTGAGGGAGGGTCACCTCTGTCCCCCACCCCACTTCCAGACCCCCAGGCCCCAGACTCCACCTTCTAGGTAGGTAGCCAGGATCTCCTTTAGGCGTGTTTTTTTTTTTTTTTTTCTTTTCTCTTGACCACCTGCATTCCCCTGTTAACAGCTATCCCTCCTTCTCCCCCGAGACTTTCCTGGACTGCCAGCAGGCAATAGCGTGTCCTGCAAGACTCTGGCAAGCAAGGGATACTGAGGGAGGGTCACCTCTGACCCCCACCCCAAATCCAGACCCCCAAGCCCCAGACTCCACCTTCTAGGTAGGTAGCCAGGATCTCCTTGAGGCAGGTTTTTTTTTTTTTTTCTTTTCTCTTGACCCCCCTGCATTCCCCTGTTAACACCTAGCCCTCCTTCTCCCCCCAGACTTTCCTGTACTGCCAGCCGGCCATAGCGTGTCTTGCAAGCCTCTGGTCAGCAAGGGATACTGAGGGAGGGTCACCTCTGACCCCCAACCCACTTCCAGACCCCCAGGCCCCAGACTCCACCTTCTAGGTAGGTAGCCAAGATCTCCTTGAGGCGGGTTTTTTTTTTTTTCTTTTCTCTTGATTCCCCTGCATTCCCCTGTTAACACCTAGCCCTCCTTCTCCCCCCAGACTTTCCTGGACTGCCAGCAGGCAATAGCGTGTCCGGCAAGCCTCTGGCCAGCAAGGGATACTGAGGGAGGATCACCTCTAACCCCCACCCCACTTCCAGACCCCCAGACCCTGACTCCACCTTCTAGGTATGTAGCCAGTATCTCCTTGAGGCGCGTTTTTTTTTTTTCTTTTCTTTTCTCTTGACCCCCCTGCATTCCCCTGTTAACACCTAGCCCTCCTTCTCCCCCCAGTCTTTCCTGGACTGCCAACAGACAATATTGTGTCCTGCAAGCCTCTGGCCAGCAAGGGATACTGGGGGAGGGTCACCACTTACCCCACCCCACTTCCAGACCCCCAGGCCCCAGACTCCACCTTCTAGGTAGGTAGCCAGGATCTCCTTGAGGCGGGTTTTTTTTTTTTTCCTTTCTCTTGACCCCCCTGCATTCCCCTGTTAACACCAAGCCCTCTTTCTCCCCCCAGAATTTCCTGGACTGCCAGCAGGCAATAGCGTGTCCTGCAAGCCTCTGGCCATAAAGGGATACTGAGGGAGGGTCACCTCTGAACCCCACCCCACTTCCAGACCCCCAGGCCCCAGACTCCACCTTCTAGGTAGGTACCCAGGATCTCCTTGAGGCGGTTTTTTGTTTTTTCTTTTCTCTTGACACCCCTGCATTCCCCTGTTAACCCCTAGCCCTCCTTCTCCCCCCAGAATTTCCTGGACTGCCAGCAGGCAATAGCGTGTCCTGCAAACCTCTGGCCAGCAAGGGATACTAAGGGAGGGTCACCTCTGACCCCCACCCCACCTCCAGACCCCCAGGCCCCAGACTCCACCTTCTAGGTAGGTAGCCAGGATATCCTTGAGGCTGTTTTTTTTTTTTTTCTTTTCTCTTGACCCCCCCGCATTCCCCTGTTAACACCTAGCCCTCCTTCTCCCCCCAGACTTTCATGGACTCCCAGCAGGCAATAGCGTGTCCTGCAAGCCTCTGGCCAGCAAGGGATACTGAGGGAGGGTCACCTCTGACCCCCACCCCACTTCCAGACCCCCAGGCCGCAGACTCCACCTTCTAGGTAGGTAGCCAGGATCTCCTTGAGGCGGGTTTTTCTTTTTTTTTCTTTTCTCTTGACCCCCCTGCATTCCCCTGTTAACACCTAGCCCTCCTTCTCCCCCCAGACTTTCCTGGACTGCCAGCAGGCAATAGCGTGTCCTGCAATCCTCTGGCCAGCAAGGGATACTGAGGGAGTGTCACCTCTGACCCCCACCCCACTTCCAGACCCCCAGGCCCCAGAATCCACCTTCTAGGTAGGTAGCCAGGATCTCCTTGAGGCGGGTTTTTTTTTTTTTTTCTTTTCTCTTGATCCCCCTGCATTCGCCTGTTAACACCTAGCCCTCCTTCTCCCCCCAGACTTTCCTGGACTGTCAGCAGGCAATAGCGTGTCCTGCAAGCCTCTGGCCAGCAAGGGATACTGAGGGAGGGTCACCTCTGACCCCCACCACACTTCCAGACCCCCAGAACCTGACTCCACCTTCTAGGTAGGAAGCCAGGATCTCCTTGAGGCGTGTTTTTTTTTTTTTTTTTTTCTTTTCTCTTGACTCCCCTGCATTCTCCTGTTAACACCTAGCCCTCCTTCTCCCCCCAGACTTTCCTGGACTGCCAGCAGGCAATAGCGTGTCCTGCAAGCCTCTGGCCAGCAAGGGATACTGAGGGAGGGTCACCTCTGACCCCCACCCCACTTCCAGACCCCCAGGCCCCAGAATCCACCTTCTAGGTAGGTAGCCAGGATCTTCTTGAGGCCGGGTTTTTTTTTTTTTCTTTTCTCTTGACCCCCCTGCATTCCCCTGTTAACACCTAGCCCTCCTTCTCCTCCCAGACTTTCCTGGACTGCCAGCAGGCAATAGCGTGTCCTGCAAGCCTCTGGCCAGCAAGGGATACTGAGGGAGGGTCACCTCTGACCCCCACCCCACTTCCAGACCCCCAGGCCCCAGACTCCACCTTCTAGCTAGGTAGCCAGGATCTCCTTGAGGCGGGTTTTTTTTTTTTTTTCTTTTCTCTTGACCCCCCTGCATTCCCCTGTTAACACCTAGCCCTCCTTCTCCCCCTAGACTTTCCTGGACTGCCAGCAGGCAATAGCGTGTCCTGCAAGCCTCTGGCCAGCAAGTGATACTGAGGGAGTGTCACCTCTGACCCCCACCCCACTTCCAGACCCCCAAGCCCCAGACTCCACCTTCTAGGTAGGTAGCCAGGATCTCCTTGAGGCGGGTTTTTTTTTTTTCTTTTCTCTTGACCCCCCTGCATTCCCCTGTTAACACCTAGCCCTCCTTCTCCCCCCAGACTTTGCTGGACTGCCAAAAGGCAATAGCGTGTCCTGCAAGACTCTGGCCAGCAAGGGATACTGAGGGAGGGTGACTTCTGACCCCCAACCCACTTCCAGACCCCCAGGCCCCAGACACCACCTTCTAGGTAGGTAGCCAGGATCTCCTTGAGGCGGGTTTATATTTTTTTCTTTTCTCTTGACCCCCCTGCATTCCCCTGTTGACACCTAGCCCTCCTTCTACTCCCAGAATTTCCTGGACTCCCAGCAGGCAATAGCGTGTCCAGCAAGCCTGTGGCCAGCAAGGGATAATGAGGGAGGGTCACCTCTGATCCCCACCCCACTTCCAGACCCCCAGGCCCCAGACTCCACCTTCTAGGTAGGTAGCCAGGATCTCCTTGAGGCGGGTTTTTTTTTTTTTTTTTTTTTCTCTTGACCCCCCTGCATTCCCCTGTTAACACCTAGCCCTCCTTCTCCCCCCAGAATTTCCTGGACTGCCAGCAGGCAATAGCGTGTCCTGCAAGCCTCTGGCCAGCAAGGGATACTGAGGGAGGGTCACCTCTGACCCCCACCCCACTTCCAGACCCCCAGGCCCCAGACTCCAACTTCTAGGTATGTAGCCAGGAGCTCCTTGAGGCGGGTTTTTTTTTTTTCTTTTCTCTTGATCCCCCTGCATTCCCCTGTTAACACCTAGCCCTCCTTCTCCCCCCAGACTTTCCTGGACTGCCAGCAGGCAATAGCGTCTCCTGCAAGCCTCTGGCCAACAAGGGATACTGAGGGAGGGTCACCTCTGACCCCCACCCCACTTCCAGACCCCCAGGCCCCAGACTCCACCTTCTAGGTAGGTAGCCAGGATCTCCTTGCGGCGGGTTTTTTTTTTTTTTTTTTCTTTTCTCTTGATCCCCCTGCATTCCCCTGTTAACATCTAGCCCTCCTTCTCCCCCCAGACTTTCCTGGACTGCCAGCAGGAAATAGCGTGTCCTGCAAGCCTCTGGCCAGGAAGGGATACTGAGGGAGGGTCACCTCTGACCCCCACCCCACTTCCAGACCCCCAGGCCCCAGACTACACCTTCTAGGTACGTAGCCAGGGTCTCCTTGAGGCGGGTTTTTTTTTTTTTTTTCTTTTCTCTTGACCCCCCTGCATTCCCCTGTTAACAGCTATCCCTCCTTCTCCCCCGAGACTTTCCTGGACTGCCAGCAGGAAATAGCGTGTCCTGCAAGCCTCTGGCAAGCAAGGGATACTGAGGGAGGGTCACCTCTGACCCCCACCCCAATTGCAGACCCCCAGGTCCGAGACTCCACATTCTAGGTAGGTAGCCAGGATCTCCTTGAGGCAAGTTTTTTTTTTCTTTTCTCTTGACCCCCCTGCATTCCCCTGTTAACACCTAGCCCTCCTTCTCCCCCCAGACTTTGCTGGACTGCCAGCAGGCAGTAGCGTGTCCTGCAAGCCTCTGGCCAGAAAGTGATACTGAGGGAGTGTCAACTCTGACCCCCACCCCACTTCCAGACCCCTAGGCACCAGACTCCACCTTCTAGGTATGTAGCCAGGATCTCCTTGAGGCGGTTTTTTTTTTTTTTTTCTTTTCTCTTGACCCCCCTGCATTCCCCTGTTAACACCTACCCTCCTTCACTCCCCAGACTTTCCTGGACTGCCAGCAGGCAATAGCGTGTCCTGCAAGTCTCTGGCCATCAAGTCATACTGAGGGAGGGTCAGCTCTGAACCCCTCCCCACTTCCAGACCCCCAGGCCCCAGACTCCACCTTCTAGGTAGGTAGCCAGGATCTCCTTGAGGCGGGTTTTTTTTTTTTTCTATTCTCTTGACCCCCCTGCATTCCCCTGTTAACACCTAGCCCTCCTTCTCCCCCCAGACTTTCCTGGACTGCCAGCAGGCAATACCGTGTCCTGCAAGCCTCTGGCCAGCAAGGGATACTGTGGGAGGGTCACCTCTGACTCCCACCCCACTTCCAGACCCCCAGGCCCCAGACTCCACCTTCTAGGTAGGTAGCCAGAATCTCCTTGAGGCGGGTTTTTTTTTTTTCTTTTCTCTTGACCCCCCTGCATTCCCCTGTTAACACCTAGCCCTCCTTCTACCCCCAGATTTTCCTGGACTCCCAGCAGGCAATAGCGTGTCCTGCAAGTCTCTGGCCAGCAAGGGATAATGAGGGAGGGTCACCTCTGACCCGCACCCCACTTCCAGACCCCCAGGCCCCAGACTCCACCTTCTAGGTAGGTAGCCAGGATCTCCTGAGGCGGGTTTTTTTTTTTTTTTCTTTTCTCTTGACCCCCCTGCATTCCCCTGTTAACACCTAGCCCTCCTTCTGCCCCCAGTCTTTCCTGGACTGCCAGCAGGCAATATTGTGTCCTGCAAGCCTCTGGCCAGCAAGGGATACTGAGGGAGGGTCACCTCTGACCCCCTCCCCACTTCCAGACCCCCAGGCCCCAGACTCCACCTTCTAGGTAGGTAGCCAGGATCTCCTTGAGGCCGGGTTTTTTTTTTTCTTTTCTCTTGCCCCCCCTGCATCCCCTGTTAACACCTAGCCCTCCTTCTCCCCCCAGACTTTCCTGGACTGCCAGCATGCAATAGCGTGTCCTGCAAGCCTCTGGCCAGCAAGGGATACTGAGGAAGGGTCACCTCTGACCCCCACCCCACTTCCAGACCCCCAGGCCTCAGACTCCACCTTCTAGGTACGTAGCCACGATCTCCTTGAGGCGGGGTTTTTTTTTTTCTTTTCTCTTGACCACCCTGCATTCCCCTGTTAACACCAAGCCCTCTTTCTCCCCCCAGAATTTCCTGGACTGCCAGCAGGCAATAGCGTGTCCTGCAAGCCTCTGGCCAGCAAGGGATACTGAGGGAGGGTCACCTCTGACCCCCACCCCACTTCCAGACCCCCAGGCTCCAGACTCCACCTTCTAGCTAGGTAGCCAGTATCTCCTTGAGGCGGGTTTTTTTTTTTTTTCTTTTCTCTTGACCCCCCTGCATTCCCCTGTTAACACCTAGCCCTCCTTCTCCCCCCAGACTTGCCTGGACTGCCAGCAGGCAAAAGCGTGTCCTGCAAGCCTCTGGCCAGCAGGGATACTGAGGGAGGGTCACCTCTGACCCCCACCCCACTTCCAGACCCCCAGGCCCCAGACTCCACCTTCTAGGTAGGTAGCCAGGATCTCCTTGAGGCGGGTATTTTACTTTTTCTTTTCTCTTGACCCCCCTGCATTCCCCTGTAAACACCTAGCCCTCCTTCTCCCCCCAGTCTTTCCTGGACTGCCAGCAGGCAATATTGTGTCCTGCAAGCCTCTGGCCAGCAAGGGATACTGAGGGAGGGTCACCTCTGACCCTCACCCCACTTCCAGATCCCCAGGCCCCAGACTCCACCTTCTAGGTAGGTAGCCAGGATCTCCTTGAGGCGGGTATTTTATTTTTTCTTTTCTCTTGCCCCCCCTGCATCCCCTGTTAACACCTAGCCCTCCTTCTCCCCCCAGACTTTCCTGGACTGCCAGCATGCAATAGCGTGTCCTGCAAGCCTCTGGCCAGCAAGGGATACTGAGGGAGGGTCACCTCTGACCCCCACCCCACTTCCAGACCCCCAGGCCTCAGACTCCACCTTCTAGGTACGTAGCCACGATCTCCTTGAGGCGGGGTTTTTTTTTTTCTTTTCTCTTGACCACCCTGCATTCCCCTGTTAACACCAAGCCCTCTTTCTCCCCCCAGAATTTCCTGGACTGCCAGCAGGCAATAGCGTGTCCTGCAAGCCTCTGGCCAGCAAGGGATACTGAGGGAGGGTCACCTCTGACCCCCACCCCACTTCCAGACCCCCAGGCTCCAGACTCCACCTTCTAGCTAGGTAGCCAGTATCTCCTTGAGGCGGGTTTTTTTTTTTTTTCTTTTCTCTTGACCCCCCTGCATTCCCCTGTTAACACCTAGCCCTCCTTCTCCCCCCAGACTTGCCTGGACTGCCAGCAGGCAATAGCGTGTCCTGCAAGCCTCTGGCCAGCAAGGGATACTGATGGAGGGTCACCTCTGACCCCCACCCCACTTCCAGACCCCCAGGCCCCAGACTCCACCTTCTAGGTAGGTAGCCAGGATCTCCTTGAGGCGGGTATTTTATTTTTTCTTTTCTCTTGACCCCCCTGCATTCCCCTGTAAACACCTAGCCCTCCTTCTCCCCCCAGTCTTTCCTGGACTGCCAGCAGGCAATATTGTGTCCTGCAAGCCTCTGGCCAGCAAGGGATACTGAGGGAGGGTCACCTCAGACCCTCACCCCACTTCCAGACCCCCAGGCCCCAGACTCCACCTTCTAGGTAGGTAGCCAGGATCTCCTTGAGGCGGGTTTTTTTTTTTTCTTTTCTCTTGACCCCCCTGCATTCCCCTGTTAACACCTAGCCCTCCTTCTCCCCCCAGACATTCCTGGACTGCCAGCAGGCAATAGCGTGTCCTGCAATCCTCTGGCCAGCAAGTGATACTGAGGGAGGGTCACCTCTGACCCCCACCGCACTTCCAGACCCCGAGGCCCCAGACTCCACCTTCTAGGTAGGTAGCCAGGATCTCCTTGATGCGGGTTTTTTTTTTTTTTTCGTTTCTCTTGACCCCCCTGCATTCCCCTGTTAACACCTACCCTCCTTCACTCCCCAGACTTTGCTGGATTGCCAGTAGACAATAGCGTGTCCTGCAAGCCTCTGGCCATCAAGGCATACTGAGGGAGGGTCAGCTCTGAACCCCACGCTACTTCCAGACCCCCAGGCCCGAGATTCCACCTTCTAGGTAGGTAGCCAGGATCTCTTTGAGGCGGGCTTTTTTTTTCTTTCCATTCTCTTGACCCCCCTGCTTTCCCCTGTTAACACCTAGCCCTCCTTCTCCCCCCAGACTTTCCTGGACTTCCAGAAGGCAATAGCGTGTCCTGCAAGCCTCTGGCCAGCAAGGGATACTGAGGGAGGGTCACCTCTGACCCCCACCCCACTTCCAGACCCCCAGGCCCCAGACTCCACCTTCTAGGTAGGTAGCCAGGATCTCCTTCAGGCGGGTTTCTTTTTTTTTTTTTCTTTTCTCTTGACCACCCTGTATTCCGCTGTTAACACCTAGCCCTCCTTCTCCCCCCAGACTTTCCTGGACTACCAGCAGGCCATAGCGTGTCTTGCAAGCCTCTGGCCAGCAAGGGATACTGAGGGAGGGTCACCTCTGACCCCCACCCCACTTCCAGGCCCCCAGGCCCGAGAATCCACCTTCTAGGTAGGTAGCAAGGATCTCCTTGAGGCGGGTTTTTTTTTTTTCTTTTCTGTTGACCCCCCTGCAATCCCCTGTTAACACCTAGCCCTCCTTCTCCCCCCAGACTTTCCTGGACTGCCAGCAGGCAATAGCTTGTCCTGCAAGACTCTGGCCAGCAAGGGATACTGAGGGAGGGTCACCTCTGACCTCCACCGCACCGCACTTCCAGACCCCCAGTCCCCAGACTCCACCTTCTAGGTAGGTAGCCAGGATCTCCTTGAGGCGGGTTTTTTTTTTTTTTCTTTTCTCTTGACCCCCCTGCATTCCCCTGTTAACACCTAGCCCTCCTTCTCCCCCCAGATTTTCCTGGACTGCCAACAGGCAATAGCGTGTCCTGCAAGCCTCTGGCCAGCAATGGATACTCAGGGAGGGTCACCTTTGACCCCCACCCCACTTCCAGACCCCCAGGCCCCAGACTCCACCTTCTAGGTAGGTAGCCAGGATCTCCTTGAGGCTGGTTTTTATTTTTTTTCTATTCTCTTGACCCCCCTGCATTCCCCTGTTAACACCTTGCCCTCCTTCTCCTCCCAGACTTTCATGGACTGCCAGCAGGCAATAGCGTGTCCTGCAAGCCTCTGGCCAGAGAGGGATACTCAGGGAGGGTCACCTTTGACCCCCACCCCACTTCCAGACCCCCAGGCCCCAGACTCCACCTTCTAGCTAGGTAGCCAGGATCTCCTTGAGGCTGGTTTTTTTTTTTTTCTTTTCTCTTGACCCCCCTGCATTCCCCTGTTAACACCTAGCCCTCCTTCTCCCCCCAGACTTTCCTGGACTGCCAGCAGGCAATAGCGTGTCCTGCAAGACTCTGGCCAGCAAGGGATACTGAGGGAGGGTCACCTCTGACCCCCACCCCACTTCCAGACCCCCAGGCCTCAGACTCCACCTTCTAGGTACGTAGCCACGATCTCCTTGAGGCGGGGTTTTTTTTTTTCTTTTCTCTTGACCACCCTGCATTCCCCTGTTAACACCAAGCCCTCTTTCTCCCCCCAGAATTTCCTGGACTGCCAGCAGGCAATAGCGTGTCCTGCAAGCCTCTGGCCAGCAAGGGATACTGAGGGAGGGTCACCTCTGACCCCCACCCCACTTCCAGACCCCCAGGCTCCAGACTCCACCTTCTAGCTAGGTAGCCAGTATCTCCTTGAGGCGGGTTTTTTTTTTTTTCTTTTCTCTTGACCCCCCTGCATTCCCCTGTTAACACCTAGCCCTCCTTCTCCCCCCAGACTTGCCTGGACTGCCAGCAGGCAATAGCGTGTCCTGCAAGCCTCTGGCCAGCAAGGGATACTGAGGGAGGGTCACCTCTGACCCCCACCCCACTTCCAGACCCCCAGGCCCCAGACTCCACCTTCTAGGTAGGTAGCCAGGATCTCCTTGAGGCGGGTATTTTATTTTTTCTTTTCTCTTGACCCCCCTGCATTCCCCTGTAAACACCTAGCCCTCCTTCTCCCCCCAGTCTTTCCTGGACTGCCAGCAGGCAATATTGTGTCCTGCAAGCCTCTGGCCAGCAAGGGATACTGAGGGAGGGTCACCTCTGACCCCCACCCCACTTCCAGACCCCCAGGCCCCAGACTCCACCTTCTAGGTAGGTAGCCAGGATCTCCTTGAGGCGGGTTTTTTTTTTTCTTTTCTCTTGACCCCCCTGCATTCCCCTGTTAACACCTAGCCCTCCTTCTCCCCCCAGACATTCCTGGACTGCCAGCAGGCAATAGCGTGTCCTGCAATCCTCTGGCCAGCAAGTGATACTGAGGGAGGGTCACCTCTGACCCCCACCGCACTTCCAGACCCCGAGGCCCCAGACTCCACCTTCTAGGTAGGTAGCCAGGATCTCCTTGAGGCGGGTTTTTTTTTTTTTTCGTTTCTCTTGACCCCCCTGCATTCCCCTGTTAACACCTACCCTCCTTCACTCCCCAGACTTTGCTGGATTGCCAGTAGGCAATAGCGTGTCCTGCAAGCCTCTGGCCATCAAGGCATACTGAGGGAGGATCAGCTGTGAACCCCACGCTACTTCCAGACCCCCAGGCCCGAGATTCCACCTTCTAGGTAGGTAGCCAGGATCTCTTTGAGGCGGGCTTTTTTTTTCTTTCCATTCTCTTGACCCCCCTGCTTTCCCCTGTTAACACCTAGCCCTCCTTCTCCCCCCAGACTTTCCTGGACTTCCAGAAGGCAATAGCGTGTCCTGCAAGCCTCTGGCCAGCAAGGGATACTGAGGGAGGGTCACCTCTGACCCCCACCCCACTTCCAGACCCCCAGGCCCCAGACTCCACCTTCTAGGTAGGTAGCCAGGATCTCCTTCAGGCGGGTTTCTTTTTTTTTTTTTCTTTTCTCTTGACCACCCTGTATTCCGCTGTTAACACCTAGCCCTCCTTCTCCCCCCAGACTTTCCTGGACTACCAGCAGGCCATAGCGTGTCTTGCAAGCCTCTGGCCAGCAAGGGATACTGAGGGAGGGTCACCTCTGACCCCCACCCCACTTCCAGGCCCCCAGGCCCGAGAATCCACCTTCTAGGTAGGTAGCAAGGATCTCCTTGAGGCGGGTTTTTTTTTTTCTTTTCTGTTGACCCCCCTGCAATCCCCTGTTAACACCTAGCCCTCCTTCTCCCCCCAGACTTTCCTGGACTGCCAGCAGGCAATAGCTTGTCCTGCAAGACTCTGGCCAGCAAGGGATACTGAGGGAGGGTCACCTCTGACCTCCACCGCACCGCACTTCCAGACCCCCAGTCCCCAGACTCCACCTTCTAGGTAGGTAGCCAGGATCTCCTTGAGGCGGGTTTTTTTTTTTTTCTTTTCTCTTGACCCCCCTGCATTCCCCTGTTAACACCTAGCCCTCCTTCTCCCCCCAGATTTTCCTGGACTGCCAACAGGCAATAGCGTGTCCTGCAAGCCTCTGGCCAGCAATGGATACTCAGGGAGGGTCACCTTTGACCCCCACCCCACTTCCAGACCCCCAGGCCCCAGACTCCACCTTCTAGGTAGGTAGCCAGGATCTCCTTGAGGCTGGTTTTTATTTTTTTTCTATTCTCTTGACCCCCCTGCATTCCCCTGTTAACACCTTGCCCTCCTTCTCCTCCCAGACTTTCATGGACTGCCAGCAGGCAATAGCGTGTCCTGCAAGCCTCTGGCCAGAGAGGGATACTCAGGGAGGGTCACCTTTGACCCCCACCCCACTTCCAGACCCCCAGGCCCCAGACTCCACCTTCTAGCTAGGTAGCCAGGATCTCCTTGAGGCTGGTTTTTTTTTTTTTCTTTTCTCTTGACCCCCCTGCATTCCCCTGTTAACACCTAGCCCTCCTTCTCCCCCCAGACTTTCCTGGACTGCCAGCAGGCAATAGCGTGTCCTGCAAGACTCTGGCCAGCAAGGGATACTGAGGGAGGGTCACCTCTGACCCCCACCCCACTTCCAGACCCCCAGGCCTCAGACTCCACCTTCTAGGTACGTAGCCACGATCTCCTTGAGGCGGGGTTTTTTTTTTTCTTTTCTCTTGACCACCCTGCATTCCCCTGTTAACACCAAGCCCTCTTTCTCCCCCCAGAATTTCCTGGACTGCCAGCAGGCAATAGCGTGTCCTGCAAGCCTCTGGCCAGCAAGGGATACTGAGGGAGGGTCACCTCTGACCCCCACCCCACTTCCAGACCCCCAGGCTCCAGACTCCACCTTCTAGCTAGGTAGCCAGTATCTCCTTGAGGCGGGTTTTTTTTTTTTCTTTTCTCTTGACCCCCCTGCATTCCCCTGTTAACACCTAGCCCTCCTTCTCCCCCCAGACTTGCCTGGACTGCCAGCAGGCAATAGCGTGTCCTGCAAGCCTCTGGCCAGCAAGGGATACTGAGGGAGGGTCACCTCTGACCCCCACCCCACTTCCAGACCCCCAGGCCCCAGACTCCACCTTCTAGGTAGGTAGCCAGGATCTCCTTGAGGCGGGTATTTTATTTTTTCTTTTCTCTTGACCCCCCTGCATTCCCCTGTAAACACCTAGCCCTCCTTCTCCCCCCAGTCTTTCCTGGACTGCCAGCAGGCAATATTGTGTCCTGCAAGCCTCTGGCCAGCAAGGGATACTGAGGGAGGGTCACCTCTGACCCCCACCCCACTTCCAGACCCCCAGGCCCCAGACTCCACCTTCTAGGTAGGTAGCCAGGATCTCCTTGAGGCGGGTTTTTTTTTTTCTTTTCTCTTGACCCCCCTGCATTCCCCTGTTAACACCTAGCCCTCCTTCTCCCCCCAGACATTCCTGGACTGCCAGCAGGCAATAGCGTGTCCTGCAATCCTCTGGCCAGCAAGTGATACTGAGGGAGGGTCACCTCTGACCCCCACCGCACTTCCAGACCCCGAGGCCCCAGACTCCACCTTCTAGGTAGGTAGCCAGGATCTCCTTGAGGCGGGTTTTTTTTTTTTTCGTTTCTCTTGACCCCCCTGCATTCCCCTGTTAACACCTACCCTCCTTCACTCCCCAGACTTTGCTGGATTGCCAGTAGGCAATAGCGTGTCCTGCAAGCCTCTGGCCATCAAGGCATACTGAGGGAGGGTCAGCTGTGAACCCCACGCTACTTCCAGACCCCCAGGCCCGAGATTCCACCTTCTAGGTAGGTAGCCAGGATCTCTTTGAGGCGGGCTTTTTTTTTCTTTCCATTCTCTTGACCCCCCTGCTTTCCCCTGTTAACACCTAGCCCTCCTTCTCCCCCCAGACTTTCCTGGACTTCCAGAAGGCAATAGCGTGTCCTGCAAGCCTCTGGCCAGCAAGGGATACTGAGGGAGGGTCACCTCTGACCCCCACCCCACTTCCAGACCCCCAGGCCCCAGACTCCACCTTCTAGGTAGGTAGCCAGGATCTCCTTCAGGCGGGTTTCTTTTTTTTTTTTTCTTTTCTCTTGACCACCCTGTATTCCGCTGTTAACACCTAGCCCTCCTTCTCCCCCCAGACTTTCCTGGACTACCAGCAGGCCATAGCGTGTCTTGCAAGCCTCTGGCCAGCAAGGGATACTGAGGGAGGGACACCTCTGACCCCCACCCCACTTCCAGACCCCCAGGCCCGAGAATCCACCTTCTAGGTAGGTAGCAAGGATCTCCTTGAGGCGGGTTTTTTTTTTTCTTTTCTGTTGACCCCCCTGCAATCCCCTGTTAACACCTAGCCCTCCTTCTCCCCCCAGACTTTCCTGGACTGCCAGCAGGCAATAGCTTGTCCTGCAAGACTCTGGCCAGCAAGGGATACTGAGGGAGGGTCACCTCTGACCTCCACCGCACCGCACTTCCAGACCCCCAGTCCCCAGACTCCACCTTCTAGGTAGGTAGCCAGGATCTCCTTGAGGCGGGTTTTTTTTTTTTTTCTTTTCTCTTGACCCCCCTGCATTCCCCTGTTAACACCTAGCCCTCCTTCTCCCCCCAGATTTTCCTGGACTGCCAACAGGCAATAGCGTGTCCTGCAAGCCTCTGGCCAGCAATGGATACTCAGGGAGGGTCACCTTTGACCCCCACCCCACTTCCAGACCCCCAGGCCCCAGACTCCACCTTCTAGGTAGGTAGCCAGGATCTCCTTGAGGCTGGTTTTTATTTTTTTTCTATTCTCTTGACCCCCCTGCATTCCCCTGTTAACACCTTGCCCTCCTTCTCCCCCCAGACTTTCATGGACTGCCAGCAGGCAATAGCGTGTCCTGCAAGCCTCTGGCCAGAGAGGGATACTCAGGGAGGGTCACCTTTGACCCCCACCCCACTTCCAGACCCCCAGGCCCCAGACTCCACCTTCTAGGTAGGTAGCCAGGATCTCCTTGAGGCTGGTTTTTTTTTTTTTTCTTTTCTCTTGACCCCCCTGCATTCCCCTGTTAACACCTAGCCCTCCTTCTCCCCCCAGACTTTCCTGGACTGCCAGCAGGCAATAGCGTGTCCTGCAAGACTCTGGCCAGCAAGGGATACTGAGGGAGGGTCACCTCTGACCCCCACCCAACTTCCAGACCCCCAGGCCTCAGACTCCACCTTCTAGGTACGTAGCCACGATCTCCTTGAGGCGGGGTTTTTTTTTTTCTTTTCTCTTGACCACCCTGCATTCCCCTGTTAACACCAAGCCCTCTTTCTCCCCCCAGAATTTCCTGGACTGCCAGCAGGCAATAGCGTGTCCTGCAAGCCTCTGGCCAGCAAGGGATACTGAGGGAGGGTCACCTCTGACCCCCACCCCACTTCCAGACCCCCAGGCTCCAGACTCCACCTTCTAGCTAGGTAGCCAGTATCTCCTTGAGGCGGGTTTTTTTTTTTTTCTTTTCTCTTGACCCCCCTGCATTCCCCTGTTAACACCTAGCCCTCCTTCTCCCCCCAGACTTGCCTGGACTGCCAGCAGGCAATAGCGTGTCCTGCAAGCCTCTGGCCAGCAAGGGATACTGAGGGAGGGTCACCTCTGACCCCCACCCCACTTCCAGACCCCCAGGCCCCAGACTCCACCTTCTAGGTAGGTAGCCAGGATCTCCTTGAGGCGGGTATTTTATTTTTTCTTTTCTCTTGACCCCCCTGCATTCCCCTGTAAACACCTAGCCCTCCTTCTCCCCCCAGTCTTTCCTGGACTGCCAGCAGGCAATATTGTGTCCTGCAAGCCTCTGGCCAGCAAGGGATACTGAGGGAGGGTCACCTCTGACCCCCACCCCACTTCCAGACCCCCAGGCCCCAGACTCCACCTTCTAGGTAGGTAGCCAGGATCTCCTTGAGGCGGGTTTTTTTTTTTCTTTTCTCTTGACCCCCCTGCATTCCCCTGTTAACACCTAGCCCTCCTTCTCCCCCCAGACATTCCTGGACTGCCAGCAGGCAATAGCGTGTCCTGCAATCCTCTGGCCAGCAAGTGATACTGAGGGAGGGTCACCTCTGACCCCCACCGCACTTCCAGACCCCGAGGCCCCAGACTCCACCTTCTAGGTAGGTAGCCAGGATCTCCTTGAGGCGGGTTTTTTTTTTTTTCGTTTCTCTTGACCCCCCTGCATTCCCCTGTTAACACCTACCCTCCTTCACTCCCCAGACTTTGCTGGATTGCCAGTAGGCAATAACGTGTCCTGCAAGCCTCTGGCCATCAAGGCATACTGAGGGAGGGTCAGCTCTGAACCCCACGCTACTTCCAGACCCCCAGGCCCGAGATTCCACCTTCTAGGTAGGTAGCCAGGATCTCTTTGAGGCGGGCTTTTTTTTTCTTTCCATTCTCTTGACCCCCCTGCTTTCCCCTGTTAACACCTAGCCCTCCTTCTCCCCCCAGACTTTCCTGGACTTCCAGAAGGCAATAGCGTGTCCTGCAAGCCTCTGGCCAGCAAGGGATACTGAGGGAGGGTCACCTCTGACCCCCACCCCACTTCCAGACCCCCAGGCCCCAGACTCCACCTTCTAGGTAGGTAGCCAGGATCTCCTTCAGGCGGGTTTCTTTTTTTTTTTTCTTTTCTCTTGACCACCCTGTATTCCGCTGTTAACACCTAGCCCTCCTTCTCCCCCCAGACTTTCCTGGACTACCAGCAGGCCATAGCGTGTCTTGCAAGCCTCTGGCCAGCAAGGGATACTGAGGGAGGGTCACCTCTGACCCCCACCCCACTTCCAGACCCCCAGGCCCGAGAATCCACCTTCTAGGTAGGTAGCAAGGATCTCCTTGAGGCGGGTTTTTTTTTTTCTTTTCTGTTGACCCCCCTGCAATCCCCTGTTAACACCTAGCCCTCCTTCTCCCCCCCAGACTTTCCTGGACTGCCAGCAGGCAATAGCTTGTCCTGCAAGACTCTGGCCAGCAAGGGATACTGAGGGAGGGTCACCTCTGACCTCCACCGCACCGCACTTCCAGACCCCCAGTCCCCAGACTCCACCTTCTAGGTAGGTAGCCAGGATCTCCTTGAGGCGGGTTTTTTTTTTTTTTTCTTTTCTCTTGACCCCCCTGCATTCCCCTGTTAACAACTAGCCCTCCTTCTCCCCCCAGATTTTCCTGGACTGCCAACAGGCAATAGCGTGTCCTGCAAGCCTATGGCCAGCAATGGATACTCAGGGAGGGTCACCTTTGACCCCCACCCCACTTCCAGACCCCCAGGCCCCAGACTCCACCTTCTAGGTAGGTAGCCAGGATCTCCTTGAGGCTGGTTTTTATTTTTTTTCTATTCTCTTGACCCCCCTGCATTCCCCTGTTAACACCTTGCCCTCCTTCTCCCCCCAGACTTTCATGGACTGCCAGCAGGCAATAGCGTGTCCTGCAAGCCTCTGGCCAGAGAGGGATACTCAGGGAGGGTCACCTTTGACCCCCACCCCACTTCCAGACCCCCAGGACCCAGACTCCACCTTCTAGGTAGGTAGCCAGGATCTCCTTGAGGCTGGTTTTTTTTTTTTTCTTTTCTCTTGACCCCCCTGCATTCCCCTGTTAACACCTAGCCCTCCTTCTCCCCCCAGACTTTCCTGGACTGCCAGCAGGCAATAGCGTGTCCTGCAAGACTCTGGCCAGCAAGGGATACTGAGGGAGGGTCACCTCTGACCCCCACCCCACTTCCAGACCCCCAGGCCCCAGACTCCACCTTCTAGCTAGGTAGCCAGGATCTCCTTGATGCGGGTTTTTTTTTTTTTTCTTTACTCTTGACCCCCCTGCATTCCCCTGTTAACACCTAGCCCTCCTTCTCCCCCCAGAATTTCCTGGACTGCCAACAGGCAATAGCGTGTCCTGCAAGCCTCTGGCCAGCAAGGGATACTGAGGGAGGGTCACCTCTGACCCCCACCCCACTTCCAGACCCCCAGGCCCCAGACTCCACCTTCTAGGTAGGTAGCCAGGATCTCCTTGAGGCGGGTATTTTTTTTTTTCTTTTCTCTTGACCCCCCTGCATTCCCCTGTAAACACCTAGCCTTCCTTCTCCCCCCAGTCTTTCCTGGACTGCCAGCAGGCAATATTATGTCCTGCAAGCCTCTGGCCAGCAAGGGATACTGAGGGAGGGTCACCTCTGACCCCCTCCCCACTTCCAGACCCCCAGGCCCCAGACTCCACCTTCTAGCTAGGTAGCCAGTATCTCCTTGAGGCGGGTTTTTTTTTTTTTCTTTTCTCTTGACCCCCCTGCATTCCCCTGTTAACACCTAGCCCTCCTTCTCCCCCCAGTCTTTCCTGGACTGCCAGCAGGCAATATTTTGTCCTGCAAGCCTCTGGCCAGCAAGGGATACTGAGGGAGGGTCACCTCTGACCCCCACCCCACTTCCAGACCACCAGGCCCCAGACTCCACCTTCTAGGTAGGTAGCCAGGATCTCCTTGAGGCGGGTTTTTTTTTTTTTCTTTTCTCTTGACCCTCCTGCATTCCCCTGTTAACACCTAGCCCTCCTTCTCCCCCCAGACTTTCCTGGACTGCCAGCAGGCAACAGCGTGTCCTGCAAGCCTCTGGCCAGCAAGGGATACTGAGGGAGGGTCACCCCTTACCCCCACCCCACTTCCAGACCCCCCGGCCCCAGACTCCACCTTCTAGGTAGGTAGCCAGGATCTCCTTGAGGCGTGTTTTTTTTTTTTTTTACTTTTCTCTTAACCCCCCCCCTGCATTCCCCTGTTAACTCCTAGCCCTCCTTCTCCCCCCAGACTTTCCTGGACTGACAGCAGGCAATAGCGTGTCCTGCAATCCTCTGGCCAGCAAGTGATACTGAGGGAGGGTCACCTCTGACCCCCACCGCACTTCCAGACGCCGAGGCCCCAGACTCCACCTTCTAGGTAGGTAGCCAGGATCTCCTTGAGGCGGGTTTTTTTTTTTTTTTTTCGTTTCTCTTGACCCCCCTGCATTCCCCTGTTAACACCTACCCTCCTTCACTCCCCAGACTTTGCTGGATTGCCAGTAGGCAATAGCGTGTCCTGCAAGCCTCTGGCCATCAAGGCATACTGAGGGAGGGTCAGCTCTGACCCCCACCCCACTTCCAGACCCCCAGGCCTCAGACTCCACATTCTAGGTAGGTAGCCAGGATCTCCTTGAGGCGGGTTTTTTTTTTTCTTTTCTCTTGCCCCCCCTGCATTCCCCTGTTAACACCTAGCCCTCCTTCTCCCCCTAGACTTTCCTGGACTGCCAGCTGGCCATAGCGTGGCTTCCAAGACTCTGGCCAGCAAGGGATACTGAGGCAGGGTCACCTCTGACCCCCACCCCACTTCCAGACCCCCAGGCCGCAGACTCCACCTTCTAGCTAGGTAGCCAGGATCTCCTTGAGGCGGGTTTTTTTTTTTTTTCTTTTCTCTCGATCCCCCTGCATTCCCCTGTTAACACCTAGCCCTCCTTTTCCCCCAGACTTTCCTGGACTGCCAGCAGGCAATAGCGTGTCCTGCAAGCCTCTGGCCAAGAAGGGATAGTGAGGGAGGGTCACCTCTGACCCCCACCCCACTTCCAGACCCCCAGGCCCCAAACTCCACCTTCTAGGTAGGTAGCCAGGATCTCCTTGAGGCGGGTTTTATTTTTTTTTCTTTTCTCTTGATCCCCCTGCATTCCCCTGTTAACATCTAGCCCTCCTTCTCCCCCCAGACTTTCCTGGACTGCCAGCAGGAAATAGCGTGTCCTGCAAGCCTCTGGCCAGGAAGGATACTGAGGGAGGGTCACCTCTGACCCCCACCCCACTTCCAGACCCCCAGGCCCCAGACTCCACCTTCTAGGTAGGTAGCCAGGATCTCCTTGAGGCGGGTTTTTTTTTTTTTTCTTTTCTCTTGATCCCCCTGCATTCCCCTGTTAACAGCTATCCCTCCTTCTCCCCCGATAATTTCCTGGACTGCCAGCAGGCAATAGCGTGTCCTGTAAGCCTCTGGCCAGCAAGTGATACTGAGGGAGTGTCACCTCTGACCCCCACCCCACTTCCAGACCCCCAGGCCCCAAACTCCACCTTCTACGTAGGTAGCCAGGATCTTCTTGAGGCGGGTTTTTTTTTTTTTTTTCTTTTCTCTTGACCCCCCTGCATTCCCCTGTTAACACCTACCATCCTTCACCCCCCAAACTTTGCTGGACTGCCAGCAGGCAATAGCGTGTCCTGCAAGCCTCTGGCCAGCAAGGGATACTGAGGGAGGGTCACCTCTGACCCCCACCCCACTTCCAGACCCCCAGGCCTCAGACTCCACATTCTAGGTAGGTAGCCAGGATCTCCTTGAGGCGGGTTTTTTTTTTCTTTCTTTTCTCTTGACCCCCCTGCATTCCCCTGTTAACACCTAGCCCTCCTTCTCCCTCCAGACTTTCCTGGACTGCCAGCAGGAAATAGCGTGTCCTGCAAGCCTCTGGCCCGGAAGGGATACTGAGGGAGGGTCACCTCTGACCCCCACCCCACTTCCAGACCCCCAGGCCCCAGACTCCACCTTCTAGGTAGGTAGCCAGGATCTCCTTGAGGCGGGATTTTTTTTTTTTTTCTTTTCTCTTGATCCCCCTGCATTTCCCTGTTAACAGCTATCCCTCCTTCTCCCCCGAGAATTTCCTGGACTGCCAGCAGGCAATAGCGTGTCCTGCAAGCCTCTGGCCAGCAAGTGATACTGAGGGAGGGTCACCTCTGACCCCACCCCACTTCCAGACCCCCAGGCCCCAGACTCCACTTTCTAGGTAGATAGCCAGGATCTCCTAGAGGCGGGTTTTTTTTTTCTTTCTTTTCTCTTGACCCCCCTTCATTCCCCTGTTAACACCTAGCCCTCCTTCTCCCTCCAGACTTTCCTGGACTGCCAGCAGGCAATAGCGTGTCCTGCAAGCCTCTGGCCAGCAAGGGATACTGAGGGAGGGTCACCTCTGACCCCCACCCCACTTCCAGACCCCCAGGCCCCAGACTACACCTTCTAGGTTGGTAGCCAGGATCTCCTTGAGTCGGTTTTTTTTTTTTTTTCTTTTCTCTTGACCCCCCTGCATTCCCCTGTTAACACCTAGCCCTCCTTCTCCCCCCAGACTTTCTTGGACTGCCAGCAGGCAATAGGGTGTCCTGCAAGCCTGTGTCCAGCAAGGGATACTGAGGCAGGGTCACCTCTGTCCCCCACACCACTTCCAGACCCCCAGGCCACAGACTCCACCTTCTAGGTAGGTAGCCAGGATCTCCTTGAGGTGGGTTTTTTTTTTTCTTTCCTCTTGACCCCCCTGCATTCCCCTGTTAACACCTCGCCCTCCTTCTCCCTCCAGATTTTCCTGGACTGCCAGCAGGCAATAGCGTGTCCTGCAAGTCTCTGGCCAGCAAGTGATACTGAGGGAGGGTCACCTCTGAACCCCACCCCACTTCCAGACCCCCAGGCCCCAGACTCCACCTTCTAGGTAGGTAGCCAGGATCTCCTTGAGGCGGGTTTATTTTTTTTTCTTTTCTCTTGACCCCCCTGCATTCCCCTATTAACACCTACCCTCCTTCACTCCCCAGACTTTGCTGGACAGCCAGCAGGCAATAGCGTGTCCTGTAAGCCTCTGGCCATCAAGGCATACTGAGGGAGGGTCAGCTCTGAAACCCACCGCACTTCCAGACCCCCAGGCCCCAAACTCCACCTTCTAGGTAGGTAGCCAGGATCTCCTTGAGGCGGGTTTTTTTTTTTTTTTTCTATTCTCTTGACCCCCCTGCATTCCCCTGTTAACACCTAGCCCTCCTTCTCCCCCCAGACTTTCCTGGACTGCCAGCAGGCAATAGCGTGTCCTTCAAGCCTCTGGCCAGCAAGTGATACTGAGGGAGGGTCACCTTTGACCCCCACCCCCACTTCCAGACCCCCAGGCCCCAGACTCCACCTTCTAGGTAGGTAGCCAGGATCTCCTTGAGGCGTGTTTTTTTTTTTTTTTCTTTTCTCTTGACCCCCCTGCATTCCCCTGTTAACACCTAGCCCTCCTTCTCCCCCCAGACTTTCCTGGACTGCCAGCAGGCAATATTGTGTAATGCAAGCCTCTGGCCAGCAAGGGATACTGAGGGAGGGTCACATCTGTACCCCACCCCACTTCCAGACCCCCAGGCCCCAGACTCCACCTTCTAGGAAGGTAGCCAGCATCTCCTTGAGGCCTGTTTTTATTTTTTTTTCTTTTCTCTTGACCTCCCTGCATTCCCCTGTTAACACCTAGCCCTCCTTCTCCCCCCAGATTTTCCTGGATTGCCATCAGGCAATAGCGTGTCCTGCAAGCCTCTGGCCAGCTAGTGATACTTAGGGAGGGTCACCTCTGACCCCCACCCCACTTCCAGACCTCCAGGGCCCAGAATCCACCTTCTACGTAGGTAGCCAGGATCTACTTGAGGCGGGTTTTTTTTTTTTTTTTCGTTTCTCTTGACCCTCCTGCATTCCGCTGTTAACACCTAACCCTCCTTCTCTCCCCAGACTTTACTGGACTGCCAGCATGCAATAGCGTGTCCTGCAAGACTCTGGCCAGCAAGGGATACTGAGGGAGGGTCACTTCTGACCGCCACCCAACTTCCAGACCCCCAGGCCCCAGACTCCACCTTCTAGGTAGGTAGCCAAGATATCCTTGATGCAGGTTTATTTTTTTTCTTTTCTCTTGACTCCCCTGCATTCACCTGTTAACATCTAGCCCTCCTTCACCCCCCAGATTTTCCTGGACTGCCAGCAGGCAATAGCGTGTCCTGCAAGACTCTGGCCAGCAAGGGATACTGAGGGAGGGTCACCTCTGACCCCCACCCCACTTCCAGACCCCCAGGACCCGGACTCCAACTTCTAGGTAGGTAGCCAGGATCTCCTTGAGGCGGGTTTGTTTTTTTTTTTTTTTTCTTTTCTCTTGACCCCCCTGCATTCCCCTGTTAACACCTAGCCCTCCTTCTCCCCCCGGACTTTCCTGGACTGCCAGCAGGCGCTAGCGTGTCCTGCAAGCCTCTGGCCAGCAAGGGATACTGAGGGAGGGTCACCTCTGACCCCCACCCCAGTTCCAGACCCCCAGGCCCCAGACTCCACCTTCTAGGTAGGTAGCCAGGATCTCCTTGAGGCGGGATTTTTTTTTTTTCTTTTCTCTTGACCCCCCTGCATTCCCCTGTTAACACCTGGCCCTCCTACTCCCCGCAGAGTTTCCTGGACTGCCAGCAGGCAATAGCGTGTCCTGCAAGCCTCTGGCCAGCAAGGGATACTGAGGGAGGGTCACCTCTGACCCCCTCCCCACTTCCAGACCCCCAGGACCCAGACTCCACCTTCTAGGTAGGTAGCCAGGATCTCCTTGAGGCGGTTTTTTTTTTTCTTTTCTCTTGACCCCCCTGCATTCCCCTGTTAACACCTAGCCCTCCTTCTCCCCCCAGACTTTCCTGGACTGCGAGCAGGCAATAGCGTGTCCTGCAATCCTCTGGCCAGCAAGGGATAGTGAGGGAGGGTCACCTCTGACCCCCACCCCACTTCCAGACCCCCAGGCCCCAGACTCCACCTTCTAGGTAGGTAGCCAGGATCTCCTTGAGGCGGTTTTTTTTTTTTTTTCGTTTCTCTTGACCCCCCTGCATTCCCCTGTTAACACCTAGCCCTCCTTCTCCCCCCAGACTTTCCTGGACTCCCAGCAGGCAATAGCGTGTCCTGCAAGCCTCTGGCCAGCAAGGGATACTGAGGGAGGGTCACCTCTGATCCCCACCCCACTTCCAGACCCCCAGGCCCCAGACGCCACCTTCTAGGTAGGTAGCCAGTATCTCCTTGAGGCGGGTTTTTTTTTTTTATTTCTCTTGACCCCCCTGCATTCCCCTGTTAACACCTAGCCCTCCTTCTCCCACCAGAATTTCCTGGACAGCCAGCAGGCAATAGCGTGTCCTGCAAGCCTCTGGCCAGCAAGGGATACTGAGGGAGGGTTACCCTTGACACCCACCCCACTTCCAGAGCCCCAGGCCCCAGACTCCAATTTCTAGGTAGGTAGCCAGGATCTCCTTGAGGCGGGTTTTTTTTTTCTTTTCTCTTGACCCCCCTGCATTCCACTGTTAAAACCTACCCTCCTTCACCCCCCAGACTTTGCTGGACTGCCAGCAGGCAATAGCGTGTCCTGCAAGCCTCTGGCCATCAAGGGATACTGAGGGAGGGTCACCTCTGAACCCCACCCCACTTCCAGACCCCCAGGCCCCAGACTCCACCTTCTAGGTAGGTAGCCAGGATCTCCTTGAGGCGGGTTTTATTTTTTTTTTCTTTTCTCTTGATCCCCCTGCATTCCCCTGTTAACATCTAGCCCTCCTTCTCCCCCCAGACTTTCCTGGACTGCCAGCAGGAAATAGCGTGTCCTGCAAGCCTCTGGCCAGGAAGGATACTGAGGGAGGGTCACCTCTGACCCCCACCCCACTTCCAGACCCCCAGGCCCCAGACTCCACCTTCTAGGTAGGTAGCCAGGATCTCCTTGAGGCGGGTTTTTTTTTTTTTTCTTTTCTCTTGATCCCCCTGCATTCCCCTGTTAACAGCTATCCCTCCTTCTCCCCCGATAATTTCCTGGACTGCCAGCAGGCAATAGCGTGTCCTGCAAGCCTCTGGCCAGCAAGTGATACTGAGGGAGTGTCACCTCTGACCCCCACCCCACTTCCAGACCCCCAGGCCCCAAACTCCACCTTCTACGTAGGTAGCCAGGATCTTCTTGAGGCGGGTTTTTTTTTTTTTTTCTTTTCTCTTGACCCCCCTGCATTCCCCTGTTAACACCTACCATCCTTCACCCCCCAAACTTTGCTGGACTGCCAGCAGGCAATAGCGTGTCCTGCAAGCCTCTGGCCAGCAAGGGATACTGAGGGAGGGTCACCTCTGACCCCCACCCCACTTCCAGACCCCCAGGCCTCAGACTCCACTTTCTAGGTAGGTAGCCAGGATCTCCTTGAGGCGGGTTTTTTTTTTCTTTCTTTTCTCTTGAACCCCCTGCATTCCCCTGTTAACACCTAGCCCGCCTTCTCCCTCCAGAATTTCCTGGACTGCCAGCAGGAAATAGCGTGTCCTGCAAGCCTCTGGCCCGGAAGGGATACTGAGGGAGGGTCACCTCTGACCCCCACCCCACTTCCAGACCCCCAGGCCCCAGACTCCACCTTCTAGGTAGGTAGCCAGGATCTCCTTGAGGCGGGATTTTTTTTTTTTTTCTTTTCTCTTGATCCCCCTGCATTTCCCTGTTAACAGCTATCCCTCCTTCTCCCCCGAGAATTTCCTGGACTGCCAGCAGGCAATAGCGTGTCCTGCAAGCCTCTGGCCAGCAAGTGATACTGAGGGAGGGTCACCTCTGACCCCACCCCACTTCCAGACCCCCAGGCCCCAGACTCCACTTTCTAGGTAGATAGCCAGGATCTCCTAGAGGCGGGTTTTTTTTTTTCTTTCTTTTCTCTTGACCCCCCTTCATTCCCCTGTTAACACCTAGCCCTCCTTCTCCCTCCAGAATTTCCTGGACTGCCAGCAGGCAATAGCTTGTCCTGCAAGCCTCTGGCCAGCAAGGGATACTGAGGGAGGGTCACCTCTGACCACCACCCCACTTCCAGACCCCCAGGCCCCAGACTCCACCTTCTAGGTAGGTAGCCAGGATCTCCTTGAGGCGGGTTTTTTTTTTTCCTTTTCTCTTGACCCCCCTACATTCCCCTGTTAACACCTAGCCCTCCTTCTCCCCCTAGACTTTCCTGGACTGCCAGCAGGCAATAGGGTGTCCTGCAAGCCTGTGTCCAGCAAGGGATACTGAGGCAGGGTCACCTCTGTCCCCCACACCACTTCCAGACCCCCAGGCCACAGACTCCACCTTCTAGGTAGGTAGCCAGGATCTCCTTGAGGTGGGTTTTTTTTTTTCTTTCCTCTTGACCCCCCTGCATTCCCCTGTTAACACCTCGCCCTCCTTCTCCCTCCAGATTTTCCTGGACTGCCAGCAGGCAATAGCGTGTCCTGCAAGTCTCTGGCCAGCAAGTGATACTGAGGGAGGGTCACCTCTGAACCCCACCCCACTTCCAGACCCCCAGGCCCCAGACTCCACCTTCTAGGTAGGTAGCCAGGATCTCCTTGAGGCGGGTTTATTTTTTTTTCTTTTCTCTTGACCCCCCTGCATTCCCCTATTAACACCTACCCTCCTTCACTCCCCAGACTTTGCTGGACTGCCAGCAGGCAATAGCGTGTCCTGTAAGCCTCTGGCCATCAAGGCATACTGAGGGAGGGTCAGCTCTGAAACCCACCGCACTTCCAGACCCCCAGGCCCCAAACTCCACCTTCTAGGTAGGTAGCCAGGATCTCCTTGAGGCGGGTTTTTTTTTTTTTTTTTCTATTCTCTTGACCCCCCTGCATTCCCCTGTTAACACCTAGCCCTCCTTCTCCCCCCCAGACTTTCCTGGACTGCCAGCAGGCAATAGCGTGTCCTTCAAGCCTCTGGCCAGCAAGTGATACTGAGGGAGGGTCACCTTTGACCCCCACCCCACTTCCAGACCCCCAGGCCCCAGACTCCACCTTCTAGGTAGGTAGCCAGGATCTCCTTGAGGCGTGTTTTTTTTTTTTTTTTTCTTTTCTCTTGACCCCCCTGCATTCCCCTGTTAACACCTAGCCCTCCTTCTCCCCCCAGACTTTCCTGGACTGCCAGCAGGCAATATTGTGTAATGCAAGCCTCTGGCCAGCAAGGGATACTGAGGGAGGGTCACATCTGTACCCCACCCCACTTCCAGACCCCCAGGCCCCAGACTCCACCTTCTAGGAAGGTAGCCAGCATCTCCTTGAGGCCTGTTTTTATTTTTTTTTCTTTTCTCTTGACCTCCCTGCATTCCCCTGTTAACACCTAGCCCTCCTTCTCCCCCCAGATTTTCCTGGATTGCCATCAGGCAATAGCGTGTCCTGCAAGCCTCTGGCCAGCTAGTGATACTTAGGGAGGGTCCCCTCTGACCCCCACCCCACTTCCAGACCTCCAGGCCCCAGACTCCACCTTCTAGGTAGGTAGCCAGGATCTCCTTGAGGCGGTTTTTTTTTTTTTTTCTTTTCTCTTGACCCCCCTGCATTCCCCTGTTAACACCTATCCCTCCTTCTCCCCCCAGACTTTCCAGGACTGCCAGCAGGCACTAGCGTGTCCTGCAAGCCTCTGGCCAGCAAGGGATACTAAGGGAGGGTCACCTCTGACCCCCACCCCACTTCCAGACCACCAGGCCCCAGACTCCACATTCTAGGTAGGTAGCCAGGATCTCCTTGAGGCCTGTTTTTTTTTTTTTCTTTTCTCTTGACCCCCCTGCATTCCCCTGTTAACACCAAGCCCTCCTTCTCCCCCCAGACTTTCCTGGACTGCCAGCAGGCAATAGAGTGTCCTGCAAGCCTCTGGCCAGCAAGGGATACTGAGGGAGGGTCACCTCTGACCCCCACCCCACTTCCAGACCCCCAGGCCCCAGACACCAACTTCTAGGTAGGTAGCCAGGATCTCCTGGAGGCGGGTTTTTTTTTTTTTTTTTCTTTTCTCTTGACCCCCCTGCATTCCCCTGTTAACACCTAGCCCTCCTTCTCCCCCCGGACTTTCCTGCGCTGCCAGCAGGCAATAGCGTGTCCTGCAAGCCTCTGGCCAGCAAGCAATACTGAGGGAAGGTCACCTCTTACCCCCACCCCACTTCCAGTCCCCCAGGCCCCAGACTCCACCTTCTAGGTAGGTAGCCAGGATCTCCTTGAGGCGGGTTTTTTTTTTTTTTCTTTTCTCTTGACCGCCCTGCATTCCCCTGTTAACACCTAGCCCTCCTTTTCCCCCCCAGACTTCCCTCGACTGCCAGCAGGCAATAGCGTGTCCTGCAAGGCTCTGGCCAGCAGGGGATACTGAGAGAGGGTCACCTCTGACCCCCACCCCACTTCCAGACCCCCAGGCCCCAGACTTCACCTTCTAGGTAGGTAAGCAGGATCTCCTTGAGGCGGGTTTATTTTTTTCTTTTCTCTTGACCCCCCTGCATTCCCCTGTTAACACCTAGCCCTCCTTCTTCCCCCAGACTTTCCTGTATTGCCAGCAGGCAATAGCGTGTCCTGCAAGCCTCTGGCCAGCAAGTGAAACTGAGGGAAGGTCACCTCTGAACCCCACCCCACTTCCAGACCCCCAGGCCCCAGACTCCACCTTATACGTAGGTAGCCAGGATCTACTTGAGGCGGGTTTTTTTTTTTTTTCTTTTCTCTTGACCGCCCTGCATTCCCCTGTTAACACCTAGCCCTCCTTTTCCCCCCAGACTTCCCTCGACTGCCAGCAGGCAATAGCGTGTCCTGCAAGGCTCTGGCCAGCAGGGGATACTGAGAGAGGGTCACCTCTGACCCCCACCCCACTTCCAGACCCCCAGGCCCCAGACTTCACCTTCTAGGTAGGTAAGCAGGATCTCCTTGAGGCGGGTTTATTTTTTTCTTTTCTCTTGACCCCCCTGCATTCCCCTGTTAACACCTAGCCCTCCTTCTTCCCCCAGACTTTCCTGTATTGCCAGCAGGCAATAGCGTGTCCTGCAAGCCTCTGGCCAGCAAGTGAAACTGAGGGAAGGTCACCTCTGAACCCCACCCCACTTCCAGACCCCCAGGCCCCAGACTCCACCTTATACGTAGGTAGCCAGGATCTACTTGAGGCGGGTTTTTTTTTTTTTTTCGTTTCTCTTGACCCGCCTGCATTAACCTGTTAACACCTAGCCCTCCTTCTCCCCCCAGACTTTCCTGGACTGCCAGCAGGCAATAGTGTGTCCTGCAAGCCTCTGGCCAGCAAGGGATACTGAGGGAGGGTCAGCTCTGACCACCACGCACTTCCAGACCCCCAGGCCCCAGACTCCACCTTCTAGGTAGGTAGACAGGATCTCCTTGAGGCGGTATTTTTTTTTTCTTTTCTCTTGACCCCCCTGCATTCCCCTGTTAACACCTACCCTCCTTCACTCCCCAGACTTTGCTGGACTGCCAGCAGGCAATAGCGTGTCCTGCAATCCTATGGCCAGCAAGGCATACTGAGGGAGGGTCAGCTCTGATCCCCAACCGACTTCCAGACCCCCAGGCCCCAGACTCCACCTTCTAGGTAGGTAGCCAGGATCTCCTTGAGGCGGGTTTTTTTTTTTTTTCTATTCTCTTGACCCCCCTGCATTCCCCTGTTAACACCTAGCCCTCCTTCTCCCCCCCAGACTTTCCTGGACTGCCAGCAAGCAATAGCGTGTCCTGCAAGCCTCTGGCCAGCAAGGGATACTGAGGTAGGGTCACCTCTGACCCCCACCCCACTTCCAGACCCCCAGGCCCCAGACTCCACCTTCTAGGTAGGTAGCCAGGATCTCCTTGAGGCGGGATTTTTTTTTTTCTTTTCTCTTGACCCCCCTGCATTCCCCTGTTAACACCTAGCCCTCCTACTCCCCGCAGACTTTCCTGTACTGCCAGCAGGCAATAGCGTGTCCTGCAATCCTCTGGTCAGCAAGGGATACTGAGGGAGGGTCACCTCTGACCCCCACCCCACTTCCAGACCCCCAGGACCCAGACTCCACCTTCTAGGTAGGTAGCCAGGATCTCCTTGAGGCGGGTTTTTTTTTTTTTTCTTTTCTCTTGACCCCCCTGCATTCCCCTGTTAACACCTAGCCCTCCTTCTCCCCCCAGACTTTCCTGGACTGCCAGCAGGCCATAGCTTGTCCTGCAAGCCTCTGGCCAGCAAGGGATACTGAGGGAGGGTCACCTCTGACCCCCACCCCACTTCCAGACCCCCAGGTCCCAGACTCCACCTTCTAGGTAGGTAAGCAGGATCTCCTTGAGGCGGGTTTTTTTTTTCTTTTCTCTTGACCCCCCTGCATTCCCCTGTTAACACCTAGCCCTCCTTCTTCCCCCAGAATTTCCTGTATTGCCAGCAAGCAATAGCGTGTCCTGCAAGCCTCTGGCCAGCAAGTGAAACTGAGGGAGGGTCACCTCTGAACCCCACCCCACTTCCAGACCCCCAGGCCCCAGACTCCACCTTCTACGTAGGTAGCCAGGATCTACTTGAGGCGGGTTTTTTTTTTTTTTTTTTTCGTTTCTCTTGACCCGCCTGCATTCCCCTGTTAACACCTAGCCCTCCTTCTCCCCCCAGACTTTACTGGACTGCCAGCAGGCAATAGCGTGACCTGCAAGCCTCTGGCCAGCAAGGGATACTGAGGGAGGGTCACCTCTGACCCCCACCCCACTTCCAGTCCCCCAGGCCCCAGACTCCACCTTCTAGGTAGGTAGCCAAGATCTCCTTGAGGCGGGTTTTTTTTTTTTTTCTTTTCTCTTGACCCCCCTGCATTCCCCTGTTAACACCTAGCCCTCCTTCACCCCCCAGATTTTCCTGGACTGCCAGCAGGCAATAGCGTGTCCTGCAAGCCTCTGGCCAGCAAGGGATTCTGAGGGAGGGTCACCTCTGACTCCCACCGCACTTCCAGACCCCCATGCCCCAGACTCCACCTTCTAGGTAGGTAGCCAGCATCTCCTTCAGGCGTGTTTTTTTTTTTGTTTTTTTTTTTCTTTTCTCGTGACCCCCCTGCATTCCCCTGTTAACTCCTAGCCCTCCTTCTCCCCCCAGACTTTCCTGGACTGCCAGCAGGAAATAGTGTGTCCTGCAAGCCTCTGGCCAGCAAGGGATACTGAGGGAGGGTCACCTCTGACCCCCAGCCCACTTCCAGACCCCCAGGCCATAGACTCCACCTTCTAGGTAGGTAGCCAGGATCTCCTTGAGGCGGTATTTTTTTTTTTTCGTTTCTCTTGACCCCCCTGCATTCCCCTGTTAACACCTAGCCCTCCTTCTCCCGCCAAACTTTCCTGGACTCCCAGCAGGCCATAGCGTGTCCTGCAAGCCTCTGACCAGCAAGGGATACTGAGGGAGGGTCACCTCTGACCCCCACCACACTTCCAGTCCCCCAGGCCCCAGACTCCAATTTCTAGGTAGGTAGCCAGGATCTCCTTGAGGCGGGTTTTTTTTTTTTTCTTTTCTCTTGACCCCCCTACATTCCCCTGTTAACACCTAGCCCTCCTTCTCCCCCCAGACTTTCCTGGACTGCCAGCAGGCCATAGCGTGTCCTGCAAGCCTCTTGCCAGCAAGGGATACTGAGGGAGGGTCACCTCTGACCCCCACCCCACATCCAGGCCCCTAGGCCCCAGACTCCCCCTTCTAGGTAGGTAGCCAGCATTTCCTTGAGGCGTGTTTTTTTTTTTTTTTTTCTTTTCTCTTGACCCCCCTGCATTCCCCTGTTAACACCTAGCCCTCCTTCTCCCCCTAGACTTTCCTGGATTGCCAGTAGGCAATAGCGTGTCCTGCAAGCCTCTGGCCAGCAAGTGATACTGAGGGAGGGTCACCTCTGAACCCCACCCCACTTCCAGACCCCCAGGCCCCAGACTCCACCTTCTACGTAGGTAGCCAGGATCTACTTGAGGGGGTTTTTTTTTTTTTTTTTCGTTTCTCTTGACCCGCCCTCATGCCCATGTTAACACCTAGCCCTCCTTCTCCCCCCAGACTTTACTGGACTGCAAGCAGGCAATAGCGTGTCCTGCAAGCCTCTGGCCAGCAAGGGATACTGAGGGAGGGTCACCTCTGACCCCCACCCCACTTCCAGACCCCCAGGCCCCAGACTCCTCCTTCTAGGTAGGTAGTCAGGATCTCCTTGAGGCGGGGTTTTTTTTTTTTCTTTTCTCTTGACCTCCCTGCATTCCCCTGTTAACACCTAGCCCTCCTTCTCCCCCCAGACTTTCCTGGACAGCCAGCAGACAATAGCGTGTCCTGCAAGCCTCTGGTCAGCAAGGGATACTGAGGGAGGGTCACCTCTGACCCCCACCCCACTTCCAGACCCCCAGGCCCCAGACTCCACCTTCTAGGTAGGTAGCCAGGATCTCCTTGAGGAGGGTTTTTTTTTTTTCTCTTTTCTCTTGACCTCCCTGCATTCCGCTGTTAACACCTAGCCCTCCTTCTCCCCCCAGACTTTCCTGTACTGCCAGCAGGCAATAGCGTGTCCTGCAAGCCTCTGGCCAGCAAGGGATACTGAGGGAGGGTCACCTCTGACCCCCACCCCACATCCAGGCCCCCAGGCCCCAGACTCCACCTTCTAGGTAGGTAGCCAGCATCTTCTTGAGGCGTGTTTTTTTTTTTTTCTTTTCTTTTCTCTTGACCCCCCTGCATTCCCCTGTTAACACCTAGCCCTCCTTCTCCCCCCAGAGTTTCCTGTATTACCAGCAGGCAATAGCGTGTCCTGCAAGCCTCTGGCCAGCAAGGGATACTGAGGGAGGGTCACCTCTGACCCCCACCCCACTTCCAGACCCCCAGGCCCCAGACTCCACCTTCTAGGTAGGTAGCCAGGATCTCCTTGAGGCGTGTTTTTTTTTTTTTTTCTTTTCTCTTGACCCCCCTGCATTCCCCTGTTAACACCTAGCCCTCCTTCTCCCCCCAGACTTTCCTGGACTGCCAGTAGGCAATAGTGTGTCCTGCAAGCCTCTGGCCAGCAAGGGATACTGAGGGAGGGTCAGTTCTGACCCCCACGTACTTCCAGACCCCCCAGGCCACAGACTCCACCTTCTAGGTAGGTAGCCAGGATCTCCTTGAGGCGTGTTTTTTTTTTTTTTCTTTTGTCTTGACCCCCCCGCATTCCCCTGTTAACACCTAGCCCTCCTTCTCCTCCCAGACTTTCCTGGACTGCCAGCAGGCAGTCGTGTCCTGCAAGCCTCTGGCCAGCAAGTGATACTGAGGGAGGGTCACCTCTGACCCCCACCCCACTTCCAGACGCCCAGGCCCCAGACTCCACCTTCTAGGTAGGTAGCCAGGATGTCCTTGAGGCGTTTTTTTTTTTTTTTTTTCTTTTCTCTTGACCCCCCTGCATTCCCCTGTTACCACCTATCCCTCCTTCTCCCCCCAGACTTTCCAGGACTGCCAGCAGGCCATAGCGTGTCCTGCAAGTCTCTGGACAGCAAGGGATACTGAGGGAGCGTCACCTCTGAACCCCACCCCACATCCAGACCCCCAGGCCCCAGACTCCACCTTCTAGGTAGGTAGCCAGCATCTCCTTGAGGCGTGATTTTTTTTTTCTTTTCTCTTGACCCCCCTGCATTCCCCTGTTAACACCTAGCCCTCCTTCTTCCCCCAGACTTTCCTGTATTGCCAGCAAGCAATAGCGTGTCCTGCAAGCCTCTGGCCAGCAAGTGAAACTGAGGGAGGGTCACTTCAGACCCCCACCCAACTTCCAGACCCCCAGGCCCCAGACTCAATCTTCTAGGTAGGTAGCCAGGATCTCCTTGAGGCGGGTTTTTTTTTTTTCTTTTCTCTTGAACCCCCTGCACTCCCCTGTTAAAACCCACCCTCCTTCACCCCCCAGACTTTGCTGGACTGCCAGCAGGCAATAGCATGTCTTGCAAGCCTCTGGCCATCAAGGGATACTGAGGGAGGGTCACCTCTGAACCCCACCCCACTTCCAAACCCCCAGGCCCCAGACTCCACCTTCTAGGTAGGTAGCCAGTATCTCCTTGAGGCGGGTTTTTTTTTTTTTTTTCTTTTCTCTTGACCCCCCTGCATTCCCCTGTTAACGCCTTGCCGTCCTTCTCCCCCAGACTTTCCTGGACTGCCAGCATGCAATAGCGTGTCCTGCAAGCCTCTGGCCAGCAAGGGATACTGAGGGAGGGTCACCTCTGACCCCCACCCCACTTCCAGACCCCCAGGACCCGGACTCCAACTTCTAGGTAGGTAGCCAGGATCACCTGGAGGCGGGTTTTTTTTTTTTTTTTTTTTTCTTTTCTCTTGATCCCCCTGCATTCCCCTGTTAACACCTAGCCCTCCTTCTCCCCCCGGACTTTCCTGGACTGCCAGCAGGCACTAGCGTGTCCTGCAAGCCTCTGGCCAGCAAGGGATACTGAGGGAGGGTCACCTCTGAACCCCACCCCAGTTCCAGACCCCCAGGCCCCAGACTCCACCTTCTAGGTAGGTAGCCAGGATCTCCTTGAGGCGGGATTTTTTTTTTCTTTTCTCTTGACCCCCCTACATTCCCCAGTTAACACCTAGCCCTCCTACTCCCCGCAGAGTTTCTTGGACTGCCAGCAGGCAATAGCGTGTCCTGCAAGCCTCTGGCCAGCAAGGGATACTGAGGGAGGGTCACCTCTGACCCCCTCCCCACTTCCAGACCCCCAGGACCCAGACTCCACCTTCTAGGTAGGTAGCCAGGATCTCCTTGAGGCGGGTTTTTTTTTTTTTCTTTTCTCTTGACCCCCCTGCATTCCCCTGTTAACACCTAGCCCTCCTTCTCCCCCCAGACTTTCCTGGACTGCGAGCAGGCTATAGCGTGTCCTGCAATCCTCTGGCCAGCAAGGGATAGTGAGGGAGGGTCACCTCTGACCCCCACCCCACTTCCAGACCCCCAGGCCCCTGACTCCACCTTCTAGGTAGGTAGCCAGGATCTCCTTGAGGCGTTTTTTTTTTTTTTTTTCGTTTCTCTTGACCCCCCTGCATTCCCCTGTTAACACCTAGCCCTCCTTCTCCCCCCAGACTTTCCTGGACTCCCAGCAGGCAATAGCGTGTCCTGCAAGCCTCTGGCCAGCAAGGGATACTGAGGGAGGGTCACCTCTGATCCCCACCCCAATTCCAGACCCCCAGGCCCCAGACTCCACCTTCTAGGTAGGTAGCCAGTATCTACTTGAGGCGGGTTTTTTTTTTTTTTTATTTCTCTTGACCCCCCTGCATTCCCCTGTTAACACCTAGCCCTCCTTCTCCCACCAGAATTTCCTGGACTGCCAGCAGGCAATAGCGTGTCCTGCAAGCCTCTGGCCAGCAAGGGATACTGAGGGAGGGTTACGCTTGACACCCACCCCACTTCCAGAGACCCAGGCTCCAGACTCCAACTTCTAGGTAGGTAGCCAGGATCTCCTTGAGGCGGGTTTTTTTTTTTTTCTTTTCTCTTGAACCCCTGCATTCCACTGTTAAAACCTACCCTCCTTCACCCCCCAGACTTTGCTGGACTGCCAGCAGGCAATAGCGTGTCCTGCAAGCCTCTGGCCATCAAGGGATACTGAGGGAGGGTCACCTCTGAACCCCACCCCACTTCCAGACCCCCAGGCCCCAGACTCCACCTTCTAGGTAGGTAGCCAGGATCTCCTTGAGGCGGGTTTTTTTTTTTTTTCTTTTCTCTTGACCCCCCTGCATTCCCCTGTTAACACCTAGCCCTCCTTCTCCCCCAGACTTTCCTGGACTGCCAGCAGGCAATAGCGTGTCCTGCAAGGCTCTGGCCAGCAAGGGATACTGAGGGAGGGTCACCTCTGACCCCCACCCCACTTCCAGACCCCTAGGCCCCAGACTCCACCTTCTAGGTTGGTAGCCTGGATCTCCTTGAGGCGGGTTTTTTTTTTTTCTCTTTTCTCTTGACCCCCCTGCATTCCCCTGTTAACACCTGGCCCTCCTACTCCCCCCAGACTTTCCTGTACTGCCAGCAGGCAATAGCGTGTCCTGCAAGCGTCTGGCCAGCAAGGGATACTGAGGAAGGGTCACCTCTTACCCCCACCCCACTTCCAGACCCCCAGGCCCCAGACTCCACCTTCTAGGTAGGTAGCCAGGATCTCCTTGAAGCGCGTTTTTTTTTTTTTCGTTTCTCTTGACCCCCCTGCATTCCCCTGTTAACACCTACCCTCCTTCACTCCCCAGACTTTCCTGGACTGCCAGCAGGCAATAGCGTGTCCTGCAATCTTCTGGCAAGCAAGGCATACTGAGGGAGGGTCAGCTCTGATCCCCAACCGACTTCCAGACCCCCAGGCCCCAGACTCCACCTTCTAGGTAGGTAGCCAGGATCTCCTTGAGGCGGGGTTTTTTTTTTTTTTCTATTCTCTTGACCCCCCTGCATTCCCCTGTTAACACCTAGCCCTCCTTCTCCCCCCAGACTTTCCTGGACTGCCAGCAAGCAATAGCGTGTCCTGCAAGCCTCTGGCCAGCAAGGGACACTGAGGGAGGGTCACCTCTGACCCCCACCCCACTTCCAGACCCCCAGGCCCCAGACTCCAACTTCTAGGTAGGTAGCCAGGATCTCCTTGAGGCGGGATTTTTTTTTTCCTTTTCTCTGGACCCCCCTGCATTCCCCTGTTAACACCTAGCCCTCCTTCTCCCCCCAGACTTTCCAGGACTGCCAGCAGGCACTAGCGTGTCCTGCAAGCCTCTGGCCAGCAAGGGATACTGAGGGAGGGTCACCTCTGACCCCCACCCCACTTCCAGACCACCAGGCCCCAGACTCCATATTCTAGGTAGGTAGCCAGGATCTCCTTGAGGCCTGTTTCTTTTTTTTTTTCTTTTCTCTTGACCCCCCTGCATTCCCCTGTTAACACCTAGCCCTCTTTCTCCCCCCAGACTTTCCTGGACTGCCAGCAGGCAATAGCGTGTCCTGCAAGCCTCTGGCCAGCAAGGGATACTGAGGGAGGGTCACCTCTGACCCCCACCCCACTTCCAGACCCCCAGGCCCGAGACTCCACCTTCTAGGTAGGTAGCCAGGATTTCCTTGAGGCGGGTTTTTTTTTTTCTTTTCTGTTGACCCCCCTGCATTCCCCTGTTAACACCTAGCCCTCCTTCTCCCCCCAGAATTTCCTAGACTGCCAGCAGGCAATAGCGTGTCCCGCAAGCCTCTGGGCAGCAAGGGATACTGAGGGAGGATCACCTCTGACCCCCACCCCACTTCCAGACCCCCAGGCCCAAGACTCCACCTTCTAGGTAGGTAGCCAGGATCTCCTTGAGGCGGGTTTTTTTTTTTTTTTTCTTTTCTCTTGACCCCCCTGCATTCCCCTGTTAACACCTAGCCCTCCTTCTCCCCCCAGACTTTCCTGGACTGCCAGCAGGCAACAGCGTGTCCTGCAAGCCTCTGGCCAGCAAGGGATACTGAGGGAGGGTCACCTCTGACCCCCAACCCACTTCCAGACCCCCAGGACCCAGACTCCACCTTCTAGGTAGGTAGCCAAGATCTCCTTGAGGCGGGTTTTTTTTTTTTTCTTTTCTCTTGATTCCCCTGCATTCCCCTGTTAACACCTAGCCCTCCTTCTCCCCCCAGACTTTCCTGGACTGCCAGCAGGCAATAGCGTGTCCGGCAAGCCTCTGGCCAGCAAGGGATACTGAGGGAGGATCACCTCTAACCCCCCACCCCACTTCCAGACCCCCAGACCCTGACTCCACCTTCTAGGTAGGTAGCCAGGATCTCCTTGAGGCGCGTTTTTTTTTTTTTCTTTTCTTTTCTCTTGACCCCCCTGCATTCCCCTGTTAACACCTAGCCCTCCTTCTCCCCCCAGATTTTCCTGGATTGCCATCAGGCAATAGCGTGTCCTGCAAGCCTCTGGCCAGCTAGTGATACTGAGGGAGGGTCACCTCTGACCCCCACCCCACTTCCAGAACTCCAGGCCCCAGAATCCACCTTCTACGTAGGTAGCCAGGATCTACTTGAGGCGGGTTTTTTTTTTTTTTTTTCGTTTCTCTTGACCCGCCTGCATTCCGCTGTTAACACCTAGCCCTCCTTCTCTCCCCAGACTTTACTGGACTGCCAGCATGCAATAGCGTGTCCAGCAAGACTCTGGCCAGCAAGGGATACTGAGGGAGGGTCACTTCAGACCCCCACCCAACTTCCAGACCCCCAGGCCCCAGACTCAATCTTCTAGGTAGGTAGCCAGGATCTCCTTGAGGCGGGTTTTTTTTTTTCTTTTCTCTTGAACCCCCTGCACTCCCCTGTTAAAACCCACCCTCCTTCACCCCCCAGACTTTGCTGGACTGCCAGCAGGCCATAGCATGTCTTGCAATCCTCTGGCCATCAAGGGATACTGAGGGAGGGTCACCTCTGAACCCCACCCCACTTCCAAACCCCCAGGCCCCAGACTCCACCTTCTAGGTAGGTAGCCAGTATCTCCTTGAGGCGGGTTTTTTTTTTTTTTTTCTTTTCTCTTGACCCCCCTGCATTCCCCTGTTAACGCCTTGCCGTCCTTCTCCCCCCAGACTTTCCTGGACTGCCAGCATGCAATAGCGTGTCCTGCAAGCCTCTGGCCAGCAAGGGATACTGAGGGAGGGTCACCTCTGACCCCCACCCCACTTCCAGACCCCCAGGACCCGGACTCCAACTTCTAGGTAGGTAGCCAGGATCTCCTGGAGGCGGGTTTTTTTTTTTTTTTTTTTCTTTTCTCTTGATCCCCCTGCATTCCCCTGTTAACACCTAGCCCTCCTTCTCCCCCCGGACTTTCCTGGACTGCCAGCAGGCACTAGCGTGTCCTGCAAGCCTCTGGCCAGCAAGGGATACTGAGGGAGGGTCACCTCTGACCCCCACCCCAGTTCCAGACCCCCAGGCCCCAGACTCCACCTTCTAGGTAGGTAGCCAGGATCTCCTTGAGGCGGGATTTTTTTTTTCTTTTCTCTTGACCCCCCTACATTCCCCAGTTAACACCTAGCCCTCCTACTCCCCGCAGAGTTTCCTGGACTGCCAGCAGGCAATAGCGTGTCCTGCAAGCCTCTGGCCAGCAAGGGATACTGAGGGAGGGGTCACCTCTGACCCCCTCCCCACTTCCAGACCCCCAGGACCCAGACTCCACCTTCTAGGTAGGTAGCCAGGATCTCCTTGAGGCGGGTTTTTTTTTTTCTTTTCTCTTGACCCCCCTGCATTCCCCTGTTAACACCTAGCCCTCCTTCTCCCCCCAGACTTTCCTGGACTGCGAGCAGGCAATAGCGTGTCCTGCAATCCTCTGGCCAGCAAGGGATAGTGAGGGAGGGTCACCTCTGACCCCCACCCCACTTCCAGACCCCCAGGCCCCTGACTCCACCTTCTAGGTAGGTAGCCAGGATCTCCTTGAGGCGGGTTTTTTTTTTTTTTCTTTTCTCTTGACCCCCCTGCATTCCCCTGTTAACACCTAGCCCTCCTTCTCCCCCCAGACTTTCCTGGACTGCCAGCAGGCCATAGCTTGTCCTGCAAGCCTCTGGCCAGCAAGGGATACTGAGGGAGGGTCACCTCTGACCCCCACCCCACTTCCAGACCCCCAGGTCCCAGACTCCACCTTCTAGGTAGGTAAGCAGGATCTCCTTGAGGCGGGTTTTTTTTTTCTTTTCTCTTGACCCCCCTGCATTCCCCTGTTAACACCTAGCCCTCCTTCTTCCCCCAGAATTTCCTGTATTGCCAGCAAGCAATAGCGTGTCCTGCAAGCCTCTGGCCAGCAAGTGAAACTGAGGGAGGGTCACCTCTGAACCCCACCCCACTTCCAGACCCCCAGGCCCCAGACTCCACCTTCTACGTAGGTAGCCAGGATCTACTTGAGGCGGGTTTTTTTTTTTTTTTTTTCGTTTCTCTTGACCCGCCTGCATTCCCCTGTTAACACCTAGCCCTCCTTCTCCCCCCAGACTTTACTGGACTGCCAGCAGGCAATAGCGTGACCTGCAAGCCTCTGGCCAGCAAGGGATACTGAGGGAGGGTCACCTCTGACCCCCACCCCACTTCCAGTCCCCCAGGCCCCAGACTCCACCTTCTAGGTAGGTAGCCAAGATCTCCTTGAGGCGGGTTTTTTTTTTTTTTCTTTTCTCTTGACCCCCCTGCATTCCCCTGTTAACACCTAGCCCTCCTTCACCCCCCAGATTTTCCTGGACTGCCAGCAGGCAATAGCGTGTCCTGCAAGCCTCTGGCCAGCAAGGGATTCTGAGGGAGGGTCACCTCTGACTCCCACCGCACTTCCAGACCCCCATGCCCCAGACTCCACCTTCTAGGTAGGTAGCCAGCATCTCCTTCAGGCGTGTTTTTTTTTTTGTTTTTTTTTTTCTTTTCTCGTGACCCCCCTGCATTCCCCTGTTAACTCCTAGCCCTCCTTCTCCCCCCAGACTTTCCTGGACTGCCAGCAGGAAATAGTGTGTCCTGCAAGCCTCTGGCCAGCAAGGGATACTGAGGGAGGGTCACCTCTGACCCCCAGCCCACTTCCAGACCCCCAGGCCATAGACTCCACCTTCTAGGTAGGTAGCCAGGATCTCCTTGAGGCGGTATTTTTTTTTTTTTCGTTTCTCTTGACCCCCCTGCATTCCCCTGTTAACACCTAGCCCTCCTTCTCCCGCCAAACTTTCCTGGACTCCCAGCAGGCCATAGCGTGTCCTGCAAGCCTCTGACCAGCAAGGAATACTGAGGGAGGGTCACCTCTGACCCCCACCACACTTCCAGTCCCCCAGGCCCCAGACTCCAATTTCTAGGTAGGTAGCCAGGATCTCCTTGAGGCGGGTTTTTTTTTTTTTCTTTTCTCTTGACCCCCCCTACATTCCCCTGTTAACACCTAGCCCTCCTTCTCCCCCCAGACTTTCCTGGACTGCCAGCAGGCCATAGCGTGTCCTGCAAGCCTCTTGCCAGCAAGGGATACTGAGGGAGGGTCACCTCTGACCCCCACCCCACATCCAGGCCCCTAGGCCCCAGACTCCCCCTTCTAGGTAGGTAGCCAGCATTTCCTTGAGGCGTGTTTTTTTTTTTTTTTTTCTTTTCTCTTGACCCCCCTGCATTCCCCTGTTAACACCTAGCCCTCCTTCTCCCCCTAGACTTTCCTGGATTGCCAGTAGGCAATAGCGTGTCCTGCAAGCCTCTGGCCAGCAAGTGATACTGAGGGAGGGTCACCTCTGAACCCCACCCCACTTCCAGACCCCCAGGCCCCAGACTCCACCTTCTACGTAGGTAGCCAGGATCTACTTGAGGGGGTTTTTTTTTTTTTTTTTTCGTTTCTCTTGACCCGCCCTCATGCCCATGTTAACACCTAGCCCTCCTTCTCCCCCCAGACTTTACTGGACTGCAAGCAGGCAATAGCGTGTCCTGCAAGCCTCTGGCCAGCAAGGGATACTGAGGGAGGGTCACCTCTGACCCCCACCCCACTTCCAGACCCCCAGGCCCCAGACTCCTCCTTCTAGGTAGGTAGTCAGGATCTCCTTGAGGCGGGGTTTTTTTTTTTTCTTTTCTCTTGACCTCCCTGCATTCCCCTGTTAACACCTAGCCCTCCTTCTCCCCCCAGACTTTCCTGGACAGCCAGCAGACAATAGCGTGTCCTGCAAGCCTCTGGTCAGCAAGGGATACTGAGGGAGGGTCACCTCTGACCCCCACCCCACTTCCAGACCCCCAGGCCCCAGACTCCACCTTCTAGGTAGGTAGCCAGGATCTCCTTGAGGAGGGTTTTTTTTTTTTCTCTTTTCTCTTGACCTCCCTGCATTCCGCTGTTAACACCTAGCCCTCCTTCTCCCCCCAGACTTTCCTGTACTGCCAGCAGGCAATAGCGTGTCCTGCAAGCCTCTGGCCAGCAAGGGATACTGAGGGAGGGTCACCTCTGACCCCCACCCCACATCCAGGCCCCCAGGCCCCAGACTCCACCTTCTAGGTAGGTAGCCAGCATCTTCTTGAGGCGTGTTTTTTTTTTTTTCTTTTCTTTTCTCTTGACCCCCCTGCATTCCCCTGTTAACACCTAGCCCTCCTTCTCCCCCCAGAGTTTCCTGTATTACCAGCAGGCAATAGCGTGTCCTGCAAGCCTCTGGCCAGCAAGGGATACTGAGGGAGGGTCACCTCTGACCCCCACCCCACTTCCAGACCCCCAGGCCCCAGACTCCACCTTCTAGGTAGGTAGCCAGGATCTCCTTGAGGCGTGTTTTTTTTTTTTTTCTTTTCTCTTGACCCCCCTGCATTCCCCTGTTAACACCTAGCCCTCCTTCTCCCCCCAGACTTTCCTGGACTGCCAGTAGGCAATAGTGTGTCCTGCAAGCCTCTGGCCAGCAAGGGATACTGAGGGAGGGTCAGTTCTGACCCCCACGTACTTCCAGAC
The DNA here is from genome assembly GCA_026018925.1 of Tupaia tana. NCBI lineage: Eukaryota > Metazoa > Chordata > Mammalia > Scandentia > Tupaiidae > Tupaia > Tupaia tana. Next base: position 133,431 of record JAKSZU010000345.1, on the reverse strand, counting down.
CCCCAGGCCACAGACTCCACCTTCTAGGTAGGTAGCCAGGATCTCCTTGAGGCGTGTTTTTTTTTTTTTCTTTTGTCTTGACCCCCCCGCATTCCCCTGTTAACACCTAGCCCTCCTTCTCCTCCCAGACTTTCCTGGACTGCCAGCAGGCAGTCGTGTCCTGCAAGCCTCTGGCCAGCAAGTGATACTGAGGGAGGGTCACCTCTGACCCCCACCCCACTTCCAGACGCCCAGGCCCCAGACTCCACCTTCTAGGTAGGTAGCCAGGATGTCCTTGAGGCGTTTTTTTTTTTTTTTTTCTTTTCTCTTGACCCCCCTGCATTCCCCTGTTACCACCTATCCCTCCTTCTCCCCCCAGACTTTCCAGGACTGCCAGCAGGCCATAGCGTGTCCTGCAAGTCTCTGGACAGCAAGGGATACTGAGGGAGCGTCACCTCTGAACCCCACCCCACATCCAGACCCCCAGGCCCCAGACTCCACCTTCTAGGTAGGTAGCCAGCATCTCCTTGAGGCGTGATTTTTTTTTTCTTTTCTCTTGACCCCCCTGCATTCCCCTGTTAACACCTAGCCCTCCTTCTTCCCCCAGACTTTCCTGTATTGCCAGCAAGCAATAGCGTGTCCTGCAAGCCTCTGGCCAGCAAGTGAAACTGAGGGAGGGTCACTTCAGACCCCCACCCAACTTCCAGACCCCCAGGCCCCAGACTCAATCTTCTAGGTAGGTAGCCAGGATCTCCTTGAGGCGGGTTTTTTTTTTTCTTTTCTCTTGAACCCCCTGCACTCCCCTGTTAAAACCCACCCTCCTTCACCCCCCAGACTTTGCTGGACTGCCAGCAGGCAATAGCATGTCTTGCAAGCCTCTGGCCATCAAGGGATACTGAGGGAGGGTCACCTCTGAACCCCACCCCACTTCCAAACCCCCAGGCCCCAGACTCCACCTTCTAGGTAGGTAGCCAGTATCTCCTTGAGGCGGGTTTTTTTTTTTTTTTCTTTTCTCTTGACCCCCCTGCATTCCCCTGTTAACGCCTTGCCGTCCTTCTCCCCCAGACTTTCCTGGACTGCCAGCATGCAATAGCGTGTCCTGCAAGCCTCTGGCCAGCAAGGGATACTGAGGGAGGGTCACCTCTGACCCCCACCCCACTTCCAGACCCCCAGGACCCGGACTCCAACTTCTAGGTAGGTAGCCAGGATCACCTGGAGGCGGGTTTTTTTTTTTTTTTTTTTTTCTTTTCTCTTGATCCCCCTGCATTCCCCTGTTAACACCTAGCCCTCCTTCTCCCCCCGGACTTTCCTGGACTGCCAGCAGGCACTAGCGTGTCCTGCAAGCCTCTGGCCAGCAAGGGATACTGAGGGAGGGTCACCTCTGAACCCCACCCCAGTTCCAGACCCCCAGGCCCCAGACTCCACCTTCTAGGTAGGTAGCCAGGATCTCCTTGAGGCGGGATTTTTTTTTTCTTTTCTCTTGACCCCCCTACATTCCCCAGTTAACACCTAGCCCTCCTACTCCCCGCAGAGTTTCTTGGACTGCCAGCAGGCAATAGCGTGTCCTGCAAGCCTCTGGCCAGCAAGGGATACTGAGGGAGGGTCACCTCTGACCCCCTCCCCACTTCCAGACCCCCAGGACCCAGACTCCACCTTCTAGGTAGGTAGCCAGGATCTCCTTGAGGCGGGTTTTTTTTTTTTTCTTTTCTCTTGACCCCCCTGCATTCCCCTGTTAACACCTAGCCCTCCTTCTCCCCCCAGACTTTCCTGGACTGCGAGCAGGCTATAGCGTGTCCTGCAATCCTCTGGCCAGCAAGGGATAGTGAGGGAGGGTCACCTCTGACCCCCACCCCACTTCCAGACCCCCAGGCCCCTGACTCCACCTTCTAGGTAGGTAGCCAGGATCTCCTTGAGGCGTTTTTTTTTTTTTTTTTCGTTTCTCTTGACCCCCCTGCATTCCCCTGTTAACACCTAGCCCTCCTTCTCCCCCCAGACTTTCCTGGACTCCCAGCAGGCAATAGCGTGTCCTGCAAGCCTCTGGCCAGCAAGGGATACTGAGGGAGGGTCACCTCTGATCCCCACCCCAATTCCAGACCCCCAGGCCCCAGACTCCACCTTCTAGGTAGGTAGCCAGTATCTACTTGAGGCGGGTTTTTTTTTTTTTTATTTCTCTTGACCCCCCTGCATTCCCCTGTTAACACCTAGCCCTCCTTCTCCCACCAGAATTTCCTGGACTGCCAGCAGGCAATAGCGTGTCCTGCAAGCCTCTGGCCAGCAAGGGATACTGAGGGAGGGTTACGCTTGACACCCACCCCACTTCCAGAGACCCAGGCTCCAGACTCCAACTTCTAGGTAGGTAGCCAGGATCTCCTTGAGGCGGGTTTTTTTTTTTTTCTTTTCTCTTGAACCCCTGCATTCCACTGTTAAAACCTACCCTCCTTCACCCCCCAGACTTTGCTGGACTGCCAGCAGGCAATAGCGTGTCCTGCAAGCCTCTGGCCATCAAGGGATACTGAGGGAGGGTCACCTCTGAACCCCACCCCACTTCCAGACCCCCAGGCCCCAGACTCCACCTTCTAGGTAGGTAGCCAGGATCTCCTTGAGGCGGGTTTTTTTTTTTTTTCTTTTCTCTTGACCCCCCTGCATTCCCCTGTTAACACCTAGCCCTCCTTCTCCCCCAGACTTTCCTGGACTGCCAGCAGGCAATAGCGTGTCCTGCAAGGCTCTGGCCAGCAAGGGATACTGAGGGAGGGTCACCTCTGACCCCCACCCCACTTCCAGACCCCTAGGCCCCAGACTCCACCTTCTAGGTTGGTAGCCTGGATCTCCTTGAGGCGGGTTTTTTTTTTTTTCTCTTTTCTCTTGACCCCCCTGCATTCCCCTGTTAACACCTGGCCCTCCTACTCCCCCCAGACTTTCCTGTACTGCCAGCAGGCAATAGCGTGTCCTGCAAGCGTCTGGCCAGCAAGGGATACTGAGGAAGGGTCACCTCTTACCCCCACCCCACTTCCAGACCCCCAGGCCCCAGACTCCACCTTCTAGGTAGGTAGCCAGGATCTCCTTGAAGCGCGTTTTTTTTTTTTTCGTTTCTCTTGACCCCCCTGCATTCCCCTGTTAACACCTACCCTCCTTCACTCCCCAGACTTTCCTGGACTGCCAGCAGGCAATAGCGTGTCCTGCAATCTTCTGGCAAGCAAGGCATACTGAGGGAGGGTCAGCTCTGATCCCCAACCGACTTCCAGACCCCCAGGCCCCAGACTCCACCTTCTAGGTAGGTAGCCAGGATCTCCTTGAGGCGGGGTTTTTTTTTTTTTTCTATTCTCTTGACCCCCCTGCATTCCCCTGTTAACACCTAGCCCTCCTTCTCCCCCCAGACTTTCCTGGACTGCCAGCAAGCAATAGCGTGTCCTGCAAGCCTCTGGCCAGCAAGGGACACTGAGGGAGGGTCACCTCTGACCCCCACCCCACTTCCAGACCCCCAGGCCCCAGACTCCAACTTCTAGGTAGGTAGCCAGGATCTCCTTGAGGCGGGATTTTTTTTTTCCTTTTCTCTGGACCCCCCTGCATTCCCCTGTTAACACCTAGCCCTCCTTCTCCCCCCAGACTTTCCAGGACTGCCAGCAGGCACTAGCGTGTCCTGCAAGCCTCTGGCCAGCAAGGGATACTGAGGGAGGGTCACCTCTGACCCCCACCCCACTTCCAGACCACCAGGCCCCAGACTCCATATTCTAGGTAGGTAGCCAGGATCTCCTTGAGGCCTGTTTCTTTTTTTTTTCTTTTCTCTTGACCCCCCTGCATTCCCCTGTTAACACCTAGCCCTCTTTCTCCCCCCAGACTTTCCTGGACTGCCAGCAGGCAATAGCGTGTCCTGCAAGCCTCTGGCCAGCAAGGGATACTGAGGGAGGGTCACCTCTGACCCCCACCCCACTTCCAGACCCCCAGGCCCGAGACTCCACCTTCTAGGTAGGTAGCCAGGATTTCCTTGAGGCGGGTTTTTTTTTTTCTTTTCTGTTGACCCCCCTGCATTCCCCTGTTAACACCTAGCCCTCCTTCTCCCCCCAGAATTTCCTAGACTGCCAGCAGGCAATAGCGTGTCCCGCAAGCCTCTGGGCAGCAAGGGATACTGAGGGAGGATCACCTCTGACCCCCACCCCACTTCCAGACCCCCAGGCCCAAGACTCCACCTTCTAGGTAGGTAGCCAGGATCTCCTTGAGGCGGGTTTTTTTTTTTTTTTTCTTTTCTCTTGACCCCCCTGCATTCCCCTGTTAACACCTAGCCCTCCTTCTCCCCCCAGACTTTCCTGGACTGCCAGCAGGCAACAGCGTGTCCTGCAAGCCTCTGGCCAGCAAGGGATACTGAGGGAGGGTCACCTCTGACCCCCAACCCACTTCCAGACCCCCAGGACCCAGACTCCACCTTCTAGGTAGGTAGCCAAGATCTCCTTGAGGCGGGTTTTTTTTTTTTTCTTTTCTCTTGATTCCCCTGCATTCCCCTGTTAACACCTAGCCCTCCTTCTCCCCCCAGACTTTCCTGGACTGCCAGCAGGCAATAGCGTGTCCGGCAAGCCTCTGGCCAGCAAGGGATACTGAGGGAGGATCACCTCTAACCCCCACCCCACTTCCAGACCCCCAGACCCTGACTCCACCTTCTAGGTAGGTAGCCAGGATCTCCTTGAGGCGCGTTTTTTTTTTTTCTTTTCTTTTCTCTTGACCCCCCTGCATTCCCCTGTTAACACCTAGCCCTCCTTCTCCCCCCAGATTTTCCTGGATTGCCATCAGGCAATAGCGTGTCCTGCAAGCCTCTGGCCAGCTAGTGATACTGAGGGAGGGTCACCTCTGACCCCCACCCCACTTCCAGAACTCCAGGCCCCAGAATCCACCTTCTACGTAGGTAGCCAGGATCTACTTGAGGCGGGTTTTTTTTTTTTTTTTTCGTTTCTCTTGACCCGCCTGCATTCCGCTGTTAACACCTAGCCCTCCTTCTCTCCCCAGACTTTACTGGACTGCCAGCATGCAATAGCGTGTCCAGCAAGACTCTGGCCAGCAAGGGATACTGAGGGAGGGTCACTTCAGACCCCCACCCAACTTCCAGACCCCCAGGCCCCAGACTCAATCTTCTAGGTAGGTAGCCAGGATCTCCTTGAGGCGGGTTTTTTTTTTTCTTTTCTCTTGAACCCCCTGCACTCCCCTGTTAAAACCCACCCTCCTTCACCCCCCAGACTTTGCTGGACTGCCAGCAGGCCATAGCATGTCTTGCAATCCTCTGGCCATCAAGGGATACTGAGGGAGGGTCACCTCTGAACCCCACCCCACTTCCAAACCCCCAGGCCCCAGACTCCACCTTCTAGGTAGGTAGCCAGTATCTCCTTGAGGCGGGTTTTTTTTTTTTTTTTCTTTTCTCTTGACCCCCCTGCATTCCCCTGTTAACGCCTTGCCGTCCTTCTCCCCCAGACTTTCCTGGACTGCCAGCATGCAATAGCGTGTCCTGCAAGCCTCTGGCCAGCAAGGGATACTGAGGGAGGGTCACCTCTGACCCCCACCCCACTTCCAGACCCCCAGGACCCGGACTCCAACTTCTAGGTAGGTAGCCAGGATCTCCTGGAGGCGGGTTTTTTTTTTTTTTTTTTTCTTTTCTCTTGATCCCCCTGCATTCCCCTGTTAACACCTAGCCCTCCTTCTCCCCCCGGACTTTCCTGGACTGCCAGCAGGCACTAGCGTGTCCTGCAAGCCTCTGGCCAGCAAGGGATACTGAGGGAGGGTCACCTCTGACCCCCACCCCAGTTCCAGACCCCCAGGCCCCAGACTCCACCTTCTAGGTAGGTAGCCAGGATCTCCTTGAGGCGGGATTTTTTTTTTCTTTTCTCTTGACCCCCCTACATTCCCCAGTTAACACCTAGCCCTCCTACTCCCCGCAGAGTTTCCTGGACTGCCAGCAGGCAATAGCGTGTCCTGCAAGCCTCTGGCCAGCAAGGGATACTGAGGGAGGGTCACCTCTGACCCCGTCCCCACTTCCAGACCCCCAGGACCCAGACTCCACCTTCTAGGTAGGTAGCCAGGATCTCCTTGAGGCGGGTTTTTTTTTTTCTTTTCTCTTGACCCCCCTGCATTCCCCTGTTAACACCTAGCCCTCCTTCTCCCCCCAGACTTTCCTGGACTGCGAGCAGGCAATAGCGTGTCCTGCAATCCTCTGGCCAGCAAGGGATAGTGAGGGAGGGTCACCTCTGACCCCCACCCCACTTCCAGACCCCCAGGCCCCTGACTCCACCTTCTATGTAGGTAGCCAGGATCTCCTTGAGGCGTTTTTTTTTTTTTTTCGTTTCTCTTGACCCCCCTGCATTCCCCTGTTAACACCTAGCCCTCCTTCTCCCCCCAGACTTTCCTGTACTGCCAGCAGGCAATAGCGTGTCCTGCAAGCGTCTGGCCAGCAAGGGATACTGAGGAAGGGTCACCTCTTACCCCCACCCCACTTCCAGACCCCCAGGCCCCAGACTCCACCTTCTAGGTAGGTAGCCAGGATCTCCTTGAAGCGCGTTTTTTTTTTTTTCCTTTTCTCTTGACCCCCCTGCATTCCCCTGTTAACACCTACCCTCCTTCACTCCCCCGACTTTGCTGGACTGCCAGCAGGCAATAGCGTGTCCTGCAAGCCTCTGGCCAGCAAGGCATACTGAGGGAGGGTCAGCTCTGATCCCCAACCGACTTCCAGACCCCCAGGCCCCAGACTCCACCTTCTAGGTAGGTAGCCAGGATCTCCTTGAGGCGGGGTTTTTTTTTTTTTCTATTCTCTTGACCCCCCTGCATTCCCCTGTTAACACCTAGCCCTCCTTCTCCCCCCAGACTTTCCTGGACTGCCAGCAAGCAATAGCGTGTCCTGCAAGCCTCTGGCCAGCAAGGGACACTGAGGGAGGGTCACCTCTGACCCCCACCCCACTTCCAGACCCCCAGGCCCCAGACTCCAACTTCTAGGTAGGTAGCCAGGATCTCCTTGAGGCGGGATTTTTTTTTTCCTTTTCTCTGGACCCCCCTGCATTCCCCTGTTAACACCTAGCCCTCCTTCTCCCCCCAGACTTTCCAGGACTGCCAGCAGGCACTAGCGTGTCCTGCAAGCCTCTGGCCAGCAAGGGATACTGAGGGAGGGTCACCTCTGACCCCCACCCCACTTCCAGACCACCAGGCCCCAGACTCCACATTCTAGGTAGGTAGCCAGGATCTCCTTGAGGCCTATTTCTTTTTTTTTCTTTTCTCTTGACCCCCCTGCATTCCCCTGTTAACACCTAGCCCTCTTTCTCCCCCCAGACTTTCCTGGACTGCCAGCAGGCAATAGCGTGTCCTGCAAGCCTCTGGCCAGCAAGGGATACTGAGGGAGGGTCACCTCTGACCCCCACCCCACTTCCAGACCCCCAGGCCCGAGACTCCACCTTCTAGGTAGGTAGCCAGGATTTCCTTGAGGCGGGTTTTTTTTTTTTTTCTTTTCTGTTGACCCCCCTGCATTCCCCTGTTAACACCTAGCCCTCCTTCTCCCCCCAGAATTTCCTAGACTGCCAGCAGGCAATAGCGTGTACCGCAAGCCTCTGGGCAGCAAGGGATACTGAGGGAGGATCACCTCTGACCCCCACCCCACTTCCAGACCCCCAGGCCCAAGACTCCACCTTCTAGGTAGGTAGCCAGGATCTCCTTGAGGCGGGTTTTTTTTTTTTTTCTTTTCTCTTGACCCCCCTGCATTCCCCTGTTAACACCTAGCCCTCCTTCTCCCCCCAGACTTTCCTGGACTGCCAGCAGGCAATAGCGTGTCCTGCAAGCCTCTGGCCAGCAAGGGATACTGAGGGAGGGTCACCTCTGTCCCCCACCCCACTTCCAGACCCCCAGGCCCCAGACTCCACCTTCTAGGTAGGTAGCCAGGATCTCCTTGAGGCGTGTTTTTTTTTTTTTTTCTTTTCTCTTGACCACCTGCATTCCCCTGTTAACAGCTATCCCTCCTTCTCCCCCCGAGACTTTCCTGGACTGCCAGTAGGCAATAGCGTGTCCTGCAAGACTCTGGCAAGCAAGGGATACTGAGGGAGGGTCACCTCTGACCCCCACCCCAAATCCAGACCCCCAAGCCCCAGACTCCACCTTCTAGGTAGGTAGCCAGGATCTCCTTGAGGCAGGTTTTTTTTTTTTCTTTTCTCTTGACCCCCCTGCATTCCCCTGTTAACACCTAGCCCTCCTTCTCCCCCCAGACTTTCCTGTACTGCCAGCCGGCCATAGCGTGTCTTGCAAGCCTCTGGTCAGCAAGGGATACTGAGGGAGGGTCACCTCTGACCCCCAACCCACTTCCAGACCCCCAGGACCCAGACTCCACCTTCTAGGTAGGTAGCCAAGATCTCCTTGAGGCGGTTTTTTTTTTTTTTTCTTTTCTCTTGATTCCCCTGCATTCCCCTGTTAACACCTAGCCCTCCTTCTCCCCCCAGACTTTCCTGGACTGCCAGCAGGCAATAGCGTGTCCGGCAAGCCTCTGGCCAGCAAGGGATACTGAGGGAGGATCACCTCTAACCCCCACCCCACTTCCAGACCCCCAGACCCTGACTCCACCTTCTAGGTAGGTAGCCAGGATCTCCTTGAGGCGCGTTTTTTTTTTTCTTTTCTTTTCTCTTGACCCCCCTGCATTCCCCTGTTAACACCTAGCCCTCCTTCTCCCCCCAGATTTTCCTGGATTGCCATCAGGCAATAGCGTGTCCTGCAAGCCTCTGGCCAGCTATTGATACTTAGGGAGGGTCACTTCTGACCCCCACCCCACTTCCAGAACTCCAGGCCCCAGAATCCACCTTCTACGTAGGTAGCCAGGATCTACTTGAGGCGGGTTTTTTTTTTTTTTTTTCGTTTCTCTTGACCCGCCTGCATTCCGCTGTTAACACCTAGCCCTCCTTCTCTCCCCAGACTTTACTGGACTGCCAGCATGCAATAGCGTGTCCAGCAAGACTCTGGCCAGCAAGGGATACTGAGGGAGGGTCACTTCAGACCCCCACCCAACTTCCAGACCCCCAGGCCCCAGACTCAATCTTCTAGGTAGGTAGCCAGGATCTCCTTGAGGCGGGTTTTTTTTTTTCTTTTCTCTTGAACCCCCTGCACTCCCCTGTTAAAACCCACCCTCCTTCACCCCCCAGACTTTGCTGGACTGCCAGCAGGCAATAGCATGTCTTGCAAGCCTCTGGCCATCAAGGGATACTGAGGGAGGGTCACCTCTGAACCCCACCCCACTTCCAAACCCCCAGGCCCCAGACTCCACCTTCTAGGTAGGTAGCCAGTATCTCCTTGAGGCGGGTTTTTTTTTTTTTTTCTTTTCTCTTGACCCCCCTGCATTCCCCTGTTAACGCCTTGCCGTCCTTCTCCCCCAGACTTTCCTGGACTGCCAGCATGCAATAGCGTGTCCTGCAAGCCTCTGGCCAGCAAGGGATACTGAGGGAGGGTCACCTCTGACCCCCACCCCACTTCCAGACCCCCAGGACCCGGACTCCAACTTCTAGGTAGGTAGCCAGGATCTCCTGGAGGCGGGTTTTTTTTTTTTTTTTTTCTTTTCTCTTGATCCCCCTGCATTCCCCTGTTAACACCTAGCCCTCCTTCTCCCCCCGGACTTTCCTGGACTGCCAGCAGGCACTAGCGTGTCCTGCAAGCCTCTGGCCAGCAAGGGATACTGAGGGAGGGTCACCTCTGACCCCCACCCCAGTTCCAGACCCCCAGGCCCCAGACTCCACCTTCTAGGTAGGTAGCCTGGATCTCCTTGAGGCGGGATTTTTTTTTTCTTTTCTCTTGACCCCCCTACATTCCCCAGTTAACACCTAGCCCTCCTACTCCCCGCAGAGTTTCCTGGACTGCCAGCAGGCAATAGCGTGTCCTGCAAGCCTCTGGCCAGCAAGGGATACTGAGGGAGGGTCACCTCTGACCCCCTCCCCACTTCCAGACCCCCAGGACCCAGACTCCACCTTCTAGGTAGGTAGCCAGGATCTCCTTGAGGCGGGTTTTTTTTTTTTCTTTTCTCTTGACCCCCCTGCATTCCCCTGTTAACACCTAGCCCTCCTTCTCCCCCCAGACTTTCCTGGACTGCGAGCAGGCAATAGCGTGTCCTGCAATCCTCTGGCCAGCAAGGGATAGTGAGGGAGGGTCACCTCTGACCCCCACCCCACTTCCAGACCCCCAGGACCCTGACTCCACCTTCTAGGTACGTAGCCAGGATCTCCTTGAGGCGTTTTTTTTTTTTTTTTTTCGTTTCTCTTGACCCCCCTGCATTCCCCTGTTAACACCTAGCCCTCCTTCTCCCCCCAGACTTTCCTGGACTCCCAGCAGGCAATAGCGTGTCCTGCAAGCCTCTGGCCAGCAAGGGATACTGAGGGAGGGTCACCTCTGATCCCCACCACAATTCCATACCCCCAGGCCCCAGACTCCACCTTCTAGGTAGGTAGCCAGTATCTACTTGAGGCGGGTTTTTTTTTTTTTTATTTCTCTTGACCCCCCTGCATTCCCCTGTTAACACCTAGCCCTCCTTCTCCCACCAGAATTTCCTGGACTGCCAGCAGGCAATAGCGTGTCCTGCAAGCCTCTGGCCAGCAAGGGATACTGAGGGAGGGTTACCCTTGACACCCACCCCACTTCCAGAGACCCAGGCTCCAGACTCCAACTTCTAGGTAGGTAGCCAGGATCTCCTTGAGGCGGGTTTTTTTTTTTTTCTTTTCTCTTGACCCCCCTGCATTCCACTGTTAAAACCTACCCTCCTTCACCCCCCAGACTTTGCTGGACTGCCAGCAGGCAATAGCGTGTCCTGCAAGCCTCTGGCCATCAAGGGATACTGAGGGAGGGTCACCTCTGAACCCCACCCCACTTCCAGACCCCCAGGCCCCAGACTCCACCTTCTAGGTAGGTAGCCAGGATCTCCTTGAGGCGGGTTTTTTTTTTTTTTTCTTTTCTCTTGACCCCCCTGCATTCCCCTGTTAACACCTAGCCCTCCTTCTCCCCCAGACTTTCCTGGACTGCCAGAAGGCAATAGCGTGTCCTGCAAGGCTCTGGCCAGCAAGGGATACTGAGGGAGGGTCACCTCTGACCCCCACCCCACTTCCAGACCCCTAGGCCCCAGACTCCACCTTCTAGGTTGGTAGCCTGGATCTCCTTGAGGCGGGATTTTTTTTTTTCTCTTTTCTCTTGACCCCCCTGCATTCCCCTGTTAACACCTAGCCCTCCTTCTCCCCCCAGACTTTCCTGTACTGCCAGCAGGCAATAGCGTGTCCTGCAAGCGTCTGGCCAGCAAGGGATACTGAGGAAGGGTCACCTCTTACCCCCACCCCACTTCCAGACCCCCAGGCCCCAGACTCCACCTTCTAGGTAGGTAGCCAGGATCTCCTTGAAGCGCGTTTTTTTTTTTTTTCCTTTTCTCTTGACCCCCCTGCATTCCCCTGTTAACACCTACCCTCCTTCACTCCCCTGACTTTGCTGGACTGCCAGCAGGCAATAGCGTGTCCTGCAATCCTCTGGCAAGCAAGGCATACTGAGGGAGGGTCAGCTCTGATCCCCAACCGACTTCCAGACCCCCAGGCCCCAGACTCCACCTTCTAGGTAGGTAGCCAGGATCTCCTTGAGGCGGGGTTTTTTTTTTTTTCTATTCTATTGACCCCCCTGCATTCCCCTGTTAACACCTAGCCCTCCTTCTCCCCCCAGACTTTCCTGGACTGCCAGCAAGCAATAGCGTGTCCTGCAAGCCTATGGCCAGCAAGGGACACTGAGGGAGGGTCACCTCTGACCCCCACCCCACTTCCAGACCCCCAGACCCCAGACTCCAACTTCTAGGTAGGTAGCCAGGATCTCCTTGAGGCGGGATTTTTTTTTTCCTTTTCTCTGGACCCCCCTGCATTCCCCTGTTAACACCTAGCCCTCCTTCTCCCCCCAGACTTTCCAGGACTGCCAGCAGGCACTAGCGTGTCCTGCAAGCCTCTGGCCAGCAAGGGATACTGAGGGAGGGTCACCTCTGACCCCCACCCCACTTCCAGACCACCAGGCCCCAGACTCCACATTCTAGGTAGGTAGCCAGGATCTCCTTGAGGCCTGTTTCTTTTTTTTTCTTTTCTCTTGACCCCCCTGCATTCCCCTGTTAACACCTAGCCCTCTTTCTCCCCCCAGACTTTCCTGGACTGCCAGCAGGCAATAGCGTGTCCTGCAAGCCTCTGGCCAGCAAGGGATACTGAGGGAGGGTCACCTCTGACCCCCACCCCACTTCCAGACCCCCAGGCCCGAGACTCCACCTTCTAGGTAGGTAGCCAGGATTTCCTTGAGGCGGGTTTTTTTTTTTTTCTTTTCTGTTGACCCCCCTGCATTCCCCTGTTAACACCTAGCCCTCCTTCTCCCCCCAGAATTTCCTAGACTGCCAGCAGGCAATAGCGTGTCCCGCAAACCTCTGGGCAGCAAGGGATACTGAGGGAGGATCACCTCTGACCCCCACCCCACTTCCAGACCCCCAGGCCCAAGACTCCACCTTCTAGGTAGGTAGCCAGGATCTCCTTGAGGCGGGTTTTTTTTTTTTTTTTCTTTTCTCTTGACCCCCCCTGCATTCCCCTGTTAACACCTAGCCCTCCTTCTCCCCCCAGACTTTCCTGGACTGCCAGCAGGCAATAGCGTGTCCTGCAAGCCTCTGGCCAGCAAGGGATACTGAGGGAGGGTCACCTCTGACCCCCACCCCACTTCCAGATCCCCAGGCCCCAGACTCCACCTTCTAGGTAGGTAGCCAGTATCTCCTTGAGGCGGGTTTTTTTTTTTTTCTTTTCTCTTGACCCCCCTGCATTCCCCTGTTAACACCAAGCCCTCCTTCTCCCCCCCACACTTTCCTGGACTGCCAGCAGGCAATAGAGTGTCCTGCAAGCCTCTGGCCAGCAAGGGATACTGAGGGAGGGTCACCTCTGACCCCCACCCCCACTTCCAGACCCCCAGGCCCCAGACTCCAACTTGTAGGTAGGTAGCCAGGATCTCCTGGAGGCGGGTTTTTTTTTTTTTTTTTTCTTTTCTCTTGACCCCCCTGCATTCCCCTGTTAACACCTAGCCCTCCTTCTACCCCCGGACTTTCCTGGGCTGCCAGCAGGCAATAGCGTGTCCTGCAAGCCTCTGGTCAGCAAGCAATACTGAGGGAGGGTCACCTCTGACCCCCACCCCACTTCCAGTCCCCCAGGCCCCAGACTCCACCTTCTAGGTAGGTAGCCAGGATCTCCTTGAGGCGGGTTTTTTTTTTTTTTTCTTTTCTCTTGACCGCCCTGCATTCCCCTGTTAACACCTAGCCCTCCTTTTCCCCCCAGACTATCCTCGAATGCAAGCAGGCAATAGCGTGTCCTGCAAGGCTCTGGCCATCAGGGGATACTGAGAGAGGGTCACCTCTGACCCCTACCCCACTTCCAGACCAACAGGACCCAGAATCCCCCTTCTAGGTAGGTAGCCAGGATCTCCTTGAGGCGGGTTTTTGTTTTTTTCTTTTCTCTTGAACCCCCTGCATTCCCCTGTTAACACCTAGCCCTCCTTCTCCCCCCAAACTTTCCTGGATTGCCAGCAGGCAATAGCATGTCCTGCAAGCCTCTGGCCAGCAAGTGATACTGAGGGAGGGTCACCTCTGAACCCCACCCCACTTCCAGTCCCCCAGGCCCCAGACTCCAACTTCTAGGTAGGTAGCCAGGACCTCCTTGAGGCGGGTTTTTTTTTTTTTTTCGCTTCTCTTGACCCCCCTGCATTCCCCTGTTAACACCTATCCCTCCTTCTCCCCCCAGACTTTCCTGGACTGCCAGCAGGCCATAGCGTGTCCTGCAAGCATCTGGCCAGCAAGGGATACTGAGGGAGGGTCACGTCTGACCCCCAACCCACTTCCAGACCCCAGGCCCCAGACTCCAACTTCAAGGTAGGTAGCCAGGATCTCCTGGAGGCGGGTTTGTTTTTTTTTCTTTTCCTTTTCTCTTGACCCCGTGCATTCCCCTGTTAACACCGAGCCCTCCTTCTCCCCCCGGACTTTCCTGGACTACCAGCAGGCAATAGCGTGTCCTGCAAGCCTCTGGCCAGCAAGTGAAACTGAGGGAGGGTCACCTCTGAACCCCACCCCACTTCCAGACCCCCAGGCCCCAGACTCCACCTTCTACGTAGGTAGGCAGGATCTACTTGAGGCGGGTTTTTTTTTTTTTTTTTTCGTTTCTCTTGACCCGCCTGCATTCCCCTGTTAACACCTAGCCCTCCTTCTCCCCCCAGACTTTACTGGACTGCCAGCAGGCAATAGCGTGACCTGCAAGCCTCTGGCCAGCAAGGGATACTGAGGGAGGGTCACCTCTGACCCCCACCCCACTTCCAGTCCCCCAGGCCCCAGACTCCACCTTCTAGGTAGGTAGCCAAGATCTCCTTGAGGCGGGTTTTTTTTTTTTTCTTTTCTCTTGACCCCCCTGCATTCCCCTGTTAACACCTAGCCCTCCTTCACCCCCCAGATTTTCCTGGACTGCCAGCAGGCAATAGCGTGTCCTGCAAGCCTCTGGCCAGCAAGGGATTCTGAGGGAGGGTCACCTCTGACTCCCACCGCACTTCCAGACCCCCATGCCCCAGACTCCACCTTCTAGGTAGGTAGCCAGCATCTCCTTGAGGCGTGTTTTTTTTTTTGTTTTTTTTTTTTTCTTTTCTCGTGACCCCCCCTGCATTCCCCTGTTAACACCTAGCCCTCCTTCTCCCCCCAGACTTTCCTGGACTGCCAGCAGGCAATAGTGTGTCCTGCAAGCCTCTGGCCAGCAAGGGATACTGAGGGAGGGTCACCTCTGACCCCCAGCCCACTTCCAGACCCCCAGGCCACAGACTCCACCTTCTGGGTAGGTAGCCAGGATCTCCTTGTGGCGGTATTTTTTTTTTTTTTCGTTTCTCTTGACCCCCCTGCATTCCCCTGTTAACACCTAGCCCTCCTTCTCCCGCCAAACTTTCCTGGACTCCCAGCAGGCAATAGCGTGTCCTGCAAGCCTCTGACCAGCAAGGGATACTGAGGGAGGGTCACGTCTGACCCCCACCACACTTCCAGTCCCCCAGGCCCCAGACTCCAACTTCTAGGTAGGTAGCCAGGATCTCCTTGAGGCGGGTTTTTTTTTTTTCTTTTCTCTTGACCCCCCCTACATTCCCCTGTTAACACCTATCCCTCCTTCTCCCCCCAGACTTTCCTGGACTGCCAGCAGGCCATAGCGTGTCCTGCAAGACTCTTGCCAGCAAGGGATACTGAGGGAGGGTCACCTCTGACCCCCACCCCACATCCAGGCCCCTAGGCCCCAGACTCCACCTTCTAGGTAGGTAGCCAGCATTTCCTTGAGGCGTGTTTTTTTTTTTTTTTTTTTCTTTTCTCTTGACCCCCCTGCATTCCCCTGTTAACACCTAGCCCTCCTTCTCCCCCCAGACTTTCCTGGATTGCCAGCAGGCAATAGCGTGTCCTGCAAGCCTCTGGCCAGCAAGTGATACTGAGGGAGGGTCACCTCTGAAACCCACCCCACTTCCAGACCCCCAGGCCCCAGACTCCACCTTCTACGTAGGTAGCCAGGATCTACTTGAGGCGGGTTTTTTTTTTTTTTTTTTTCGTTTCTCTTGACCCGCCCTCATGCCCGTGTTAACACCTAGCCCTCCTTCTCCCCCCAGACTTTACTGGACTGCAAGCAGGCAATAGCGTGTCCTGCAAGCCTCTGGCCAGCAAGGGATACTGAGGGAGGGTCACCTCTGACCCCCACCCCACTTCCAGACCCCCAGGCCCCAGACTCCTCCTTCTAGGTAGGTAGCCAGGATCTCCTTGAGGCGGGTTTTTTTTTTTTTTCTTTTCTCTTGACCTCCCTGCATTCCCCTGTTAACACCTAGCCCTCCTTCTCCCCCCAGACTTTCCTGGACAGCCAGCAGACAATAGCGTGTCCTGCAAGCCTCTGGTCAGCAAGGGATACTGAGAGAGGGTCACCTCTGACCCCCACCCCACTTCCAGACCCCCAGGCCCCAGACTCCACTTTCTAGGTAGGTAGCCAGGATCTCCTTGAGGCGGGTTTTTTTTTTTTTTCTATTTTCTCTTGACCTCCCTGCATTCCGCTGTTAACACCTAGCCCTCCTTCTCCCCCCAGACTTTCCTGTACTGCCAGCAGGCAATAGCGTGTCCTGCAAGCCTCTGGCCAGCAAGGGATACTGAGGGAGGGTAACCTCTGACCCCCACCTCACATCCAGGCCCCCAGGCCCCAGACTCCACCTTCTAGGTAGGTAGCCAGCATCTCCTTGAGGCGTGTTTTTTTTTTTTCTTTTCTTTTCTCTTGACCCCCCTGCATTCCCCTGGTAACACCTAGCCCTCCTTCTCCCCCCAGAGTTTCCTGTATTACCAGCAGGCAATAGCGTGTCCTGCAAGCCTCTGGCCAGCAAGGGATACTGAGGGAGGGTCACCTCTGACCCCCACCCCACTTCCAGACCCCCAGGCCCCAGACTCCATCTTCGAGGTAGGTAGCCAGGATCTCCTTGAGGCGTGTTTTTTTTTTTTTTTCTTTTCTCTTGACCCCCCTGCATTCCCCTGTTAACACCTAGCCCTCCTTCTCCCCCCCAGACTTTCCTGGACTGCCAGTAGGCAATAGTGTGTCCTGCAAGCCTCTGGCCAGCAAGGGATACTGAGGGAGGGTCAGTTCTGACCCCCACGTACTTCCAGACCCCCAGGCCACAGACTCCACCTTCTAGGTAGGTAGCCAGGATCTCCTTGAGGCGTGTTTTTTTTTTTTTTTCTTTTGTCTTGACCCCCCCGCATTCCCCTGTTAACACCTAGCCCTCCTTCTCCTCCCAGACTTTCCTGGACTGCCAGCAGGCAGTAGCGTGTCCTGCAAGCCTTTGGCCAGCAAGTGATACTGAGGGAGGGTCACCTCTGACCCCCACCCCACTTCCAGACGCCCAGGCCCCAGACTCCACCTTCTAGGTAGGTAGCCAGGATGTCCTTGAGGCGTTTTATTTTTTTTTTCTTTTCTCTTGACCCCCCTGCATTCCCCTGTTACCACCTATCCCTCCTTCTCCCCCCAGACTTTCCAGGACTGCCAGCAGGCACTAGCGTGTCCTGCAAGCCTCTGGCCAGCAAGGGATACTGAGGGAGGGTCACCTCTGACCCCCACCCCACTTCCAGACCACCAGGCCCCCAGACTCCACATTCTAGGTAGGTAGCCAGGATCTCCTTGAGGCCTGTTTTTTTTTTTTTTTACTTTTCTCTTGACCCCCCTGCATTCCCCTGTTAACACCTAGCCCTCCATCTCCCCCTAGACTTTCCTGGACTGCCAGCAGGCCATAGCGTGTCCTGCAAGTCTCTGGACAGCAAGGGATACTGAGGGAGCGTCACCTCTGAACCCCACCCCACATCCAGACCCCCAGGCCCCAGACTCCACCTTTTAGGTAGGTAGCCAGCATCTCCTTGAGGCGTGATTTTTTTTTTCTTTTCTCTTGACCCCCCTGCATTCCCCTGTTAACACCTAGCCCTCCTTCTCCCCCCAGACTTTCCTGGACTGCCAGCAGGCAATAGTGTGTCCTGCAAGCCTCTGGCCAGCAAGGGATACAGAGGGAGGGTCACCTCTGACCCCCACCCCCATTTCCAGACCCACAGGCCACAGACTCCACCTTCTAGTTAGGTAGCCAGGATCTCCTTGAGGCGGTTTTTTTTTTTTTTTTCCTTTCTCTTGACCCCCCTGCATTCCCCTGTTAACACCTAGAACTCCTTCTCCCCCCAGAATTTCCTGGACTCCCAGCAGGCAATAGCGTGTCCTGCAAGACTCTGGCCAGCAAGGGGTACTGAGGGAGGGTCACATCTGTCCCCCACCCCACTTCCCTACCCCCAGGCCCCAGACTCCACCTTCTAGGAAGGTAGCCAGCATCTCCTTGAGGCGTGTTTTTATTTTTTTTTTCTTTTCTCTTGACCTCCCTGCATTCCCCTGTTAACACCTAGCCCTCCTTCTCCCCCCAGATTTTCCTGGATTGCCATCAGGCAATAGCGTGTCCTGCAAGCCTCTGGCCAGCTAGTGATACTTAGGGAGGGTCACCTCTGACCCCCACCCCACTTCCAGAACTCCAGGCCCCAGAATCCACCTTCTACGTAGGTAGCCAGGATCTACTTGAGGCGGGGTTTTTTTTTGTTTGTTTGTTTCTCTTGACCCGCCTGCATTCCGCTGTTAACACCTAGCCCTCCTTCTCTCCCCAGAATTTACTGGACTGCCAGCATGCAATAGCGTGTCCTGCAAGACTCTGGCCAGCAAGGGATACTGAGGGAGGGTCACTTCAGACCCCCACCCAACTTCCAGACCCCCAGGCCCCAGACTCAATCTTCTAGGTAGGTAGCCAGGATCTCCTTGAGGTGGGTTTTTTTTTTTTCTTTTCTCTTGACCCCCCTGCACTCCCCTGTTAAAACCCACCCTCCTTCACCCCCCCAGACTTTGCTTGACTGCCAGCAGGCAATAGCATGTCTTGCAAGCCTCTGGCCATCAAGGGATACTGAGGGAGGGTCACCTCTGAACCCCACCCCACTTCCAAACCCCCAGGCCCCAGACTCCACCTTCTAGGTAGGTAGCCAGTATCTCCTTGAGGCGGGTTTTTTTTTTTTTTTCTTTTCTCTTGACCCCCCTGCATTCCCCTGTTAACGCCTAGCCGTCCTTCTCCCCCAGACTTTCCTGGACTGCCAGCAAGCAATAGCGTGTCCTGCAAGCCTCTGGCCAGCAAGGGACACTGAGAGAGTGTCACCTCTGACCCCCCACCCCACTTCCAGACCCCCAGGCCCCAGACTCCAACTTCTAGGTAGGTAGCCAGGATCTCCTTGAGGCGGGATGTTTTTTTTCCTTTTCTCTGGACCCCCCTGCATTCCCCTGTTAACACCTAGCCCTCCTTCTCCCCCCAGACTTTCCAGGACTGCCAGCAGGCACTAGCGTGTCCTGCAAGCCTCTGGCCAGCAAGGGATACTGAGGGAGGGTCACCTCTGACCCCCCACCCCACTTCCAGACCACCAGGCCCCAGACTCCACATTCTAGGTAGGTAGCCAGGATCTCCTTGAGGCCTGTTTCTTTTTTTTTCTTTTCTCTTGACCCCCCTGCATTCCCCTGTTAACACCTAGCCCTCCTTCTCCCCCCAGACTTTCCTGGCCTGCCACCAGGCAATAGCGTGTCCTGCAAGCCTCTGGCCAGCAAGGGATACTGAGGGAGGGTCACCTCTGACCCCCACCCCACTTCCAGACCCCCAGGCCCGAGACTCCACCTTCTAGGTAGGTAGCCAGGATTTCCTTGAGGCGGGTTTTTTTTTTTTTTCTTTTCTGTTGACCCCCCTGCATTCCCCTGTTAACACCTAGCCCTCCTTCTCCCCCCAGAATTTCCTAGACTGCCAGCAGGCTATAGCGTGTCCCGCAAGCCTCTGGGCAGCAAGGGATACTGAGGGAGGATCACCTCTGACCCCCACCCCACTTCCAGACCCCCAGTCCCAAGACTCCACTTTCTAGGTAGGTAGCCAGGATCTCCTTGAGGCCGGTTTTTTTTTTTTTTTCTTTTCTCTTGACCCCCCTGCATTCCCCTGTTAACACCTAGCCCTCCTTCTCCCCCCAGACTTTCCTGGACTGCCAGCAGGCAATAGCGTGTCCTGCAAGCCTCTGGACAGCAAGGGATACTGAGGGAGGTTCACCTCTGACCCCCACCCCACTTCCAGACCCCCAGGCCCCAGACTCCACCTTCTAGGTAGGTAGCCAGGATCTCCTTGAGGCGGGTTTTTTTTTTTTTCTTTTCTCTTGACCCCCCTGCTTTCCCCTGTTAACACCAAGCCCTCCTTCTCCCCCCAGACTTTCCTGGACTGCCAGCAGGCAATAGCGTGTCCTGCAAGCCTCTGGCCAGCAAGCAATACTGAGGGAGGGTCACCTCTGACCCCCACCCCACTTCCAGTCCCCCAGGTCCCAGACTCCACATTCTAGGTAGGTAGCCAGCATCTCCTTGAGGCGGGTTTTTTTTTTTTTTTTTCTTTTCTCTTGACCGCCCTGCATTCTCCTGTTAACACCTAGCCCTCCTTCTCCCCCCGGACTTTCCTGGACTGCCAGCAGGCAATAGCGTGTCCTGCAAGGCTCTGGCCAGCAGGGGATACTGAGAGAGGGTCACCTCTGACCCCCACCCCACTTCCAGACCCCCAGGCCCCAGACTTCACCTTCTAGGTAGGTAGGCAGGATATCCTTGAGGCGGGTTTTTTTTTTTCTTTTCTCTTGACCCCCCCTGCATTCCCCTGTTAACACCTAGCCCTCCTTCTTCCCCCAGACTTTCCTGTATTGCCAGCAGGCAATAGCGTGTCCTGCAAGCCTCTGGCCAGCAAGTGAAACTGAGGGAGGGTCACCTCTGACCCCCACCCCACTTCCAGACCACCAGGCCCCAGACTCCACATTCTAGGTAGGTAGCCAGGATCTCCTTGAGGCCTGTTTCTTTTTTTTTCTTTTCTCTTGACCCCCCTGCATTCCCCTGTTAACACCTAGCCCTCCTTCTCCCCCCAGACTTTCCTGGCCTGCCACCAGGCAATAGCGTGTCCTGCAAGCCTCTGGCCAGCAAGGGATACTGAGGGAGGGTCACCTCTGACCCCCACCCCACTTCCAGACCCCCAGGCCCGAGACTCCACCTTCTAGGTAGGTAGCCAGGATTTCCTTGAGGCGGGTTTTTTTTTTTTTTCTTTTCTGTTGACCCCCCCTGCATTCCCCTGTTAACACCTAGCCCTCCTTCTCCCCCCAGAATTTCCTAGACTGCCAGCAGGCTATAGCGTGTCCCGCAAGCCTCTGGGCAGCAAGGGATACTGAGGGAGGATCACCTCTGACCCCCCACCCCACTTCCAGACCCCCAGTCCCAAGACTCCACTTTCTAGGTAGGTAGCCAGGATCTCCTTGAGGCCGGTTTTTTTTTTTTTTTTCTTTTCTCTTGACCCCCCTGCATTCCCCTGTTAACACCTAGCCCTCCTTCTCCCCCCAGACTTTCCTGGACTGCCAGCAGGCAATAGCGTGTCCTGCAAGCCTCTGGACAGCAAGGGATACTGAGGGAGGTTCACCTCTGACCCCCACCCCACTTCCAGACCCCCAGGCCCCAGACTCCACCTTCTAGGTAGGTAGCCAGGATCTCCTTGAGGCGGGTTTTTTTTTTTTTCTTTTCTCTTGACCCCCCTGCTTTCCCCTGTTAACACCAAGCCCTCCTTCTCCCCCCAGACTTTCCTGGACTGCCAGCAGGCAATAGCGTGTCCTGCAAGCCTCTGGCCAGCAAGCAATACTGAGGGAGGGTCACCTCTGACCCCCACCCCACTTCCAGTCCCCCAGGTCCCAGACTCCACATTCTAGGTAGGTAGCCAGCATCTCCTTGAGGCGGGTTTTTTTTTTTTTTTTTCTTTTCTCTTGACCGCCCTGCATTCTCCTGTTAACACCTAGCCCTCCTTCTCCCCCCGGACTTTCCTGGACTGCCAGCAGGCAATAGCGTGTCCTGCAAGGCTCTGGCCAGCAGGGGATACTGAGAGAGGGTCACCTCTGACCCCCACCCCACTTCCAGACCCCCAGGCCCCAGACTTCACCTTCTAGGTAGGTAGGCAGGATATCCTTGAGGCGGGTTTTTTTTTTTCTTTTCTCTTGACCCCCCCTGCATTCCCCTGTTAACACCTAGCCCTCCTTCTTCCCCCAGACTTTCCTGTATTGCCAGCAGGCAATAGCGTGTCCTGCAAGCCTCTGGCCAGCAAGTGAAACTGAGGGAGGGTCACCTCTGAACCCCACCCCACTTCCAGACCCCAAGGCCCCAGACTCCACCTTCTACGTAGGTAGCCAGGATCTACTTGAGGCGGGTTTTTTTTTTTTTTTTTCGTTTCTCTTGACCCGCCTGCATAAACCTGTTAACACCTAGCCCTCCTTCTCCCCCCAGAATTTACTGGACTGCCAGCAGGCAATAGCGTGTCCTGCAAGCATCTGGCCAGCAAGGGATACTGAGGGAGGGTCACCTCTGACCCCCACCCCACTTCCAGACCCCCAGGCCCCAGACTCCACCTTCTAGGTAGGTAGCCAAGATCTCCTTGAGGCGGGTTTTTTTTTTTTTCTTTTTTCTTGACCCCCCTGCATTCCCCTGTTAACACCTAGCCCTCCTTCTCCCCCCCAGACTTTCCTGGACTGCCAGCAGGCCATAGCGTGTCCTGCAAGCCTCTGGCCAGCAAAGGATACTGAGGGAGGGTCACCTCTGACCCCCCACCCCACATCCAGGCCCCCAGGCCCCAGACTCAACTTTCTAGGTAGGTATCCAGCATCTCCTTGAGGCGTGTTTTTTTTTTTTTTTTTCTTTTCTCTTGACCCCCCTGCATTCCCCTGTTAACACCTAGCCCTCCTTCGCCCCCCAGACTTTCCTGGATTGCCAGCAGGCAATAGCGTGTCCTGCAAGCCTCTGGCCAGCAAGTGATACTGAGGGAGGGTCACCTCTGAACCCCACCCCACTTCCAGACCCCCAGGCCCCAGACTCCACCTTCTACGTAGGTAGCCAGGATCTACTTGAGGCGGGTGTTTTTTTTTTTTTTTTTCGTTTCTCTTGACCCGCCTGCATGCCCCTGTTAACACCTAGCCCTCCTTCTCCCCCCAGACTTTCCTGGACTGCCAGCAAGTAATAGCGTGTCCTGCAAGCCTCTGGCCAGCAAGGGATACTGAGGTAGGGTCACCTCTGACCCCCACCCCACTTCCAGACCCCCAGGCCCCAGACTCCACCTTCTAGGTAGGTAGCCAGGATCTCCTTGAGGCGGGTTTTTTTTTTTCTTTTCTCTTGACCCCCCTGCATTCCCCTGTTAACACCTAGCCCTCCTTCTCCCCCCCAGACTTTCCTGGACTGCCACCAGGCAATAGCGTGTCCTGCAAGCCTCTGGCCAGCAAGGGATACTGAGGGAGGGTCACCTCTGACCCCCACCCCCACTTCCAGACCCCCAGGCCCCAGAATCCAACTTCTAGGTAGGTAGCCAGGATCTCCTTGAGGCGGGTTTTTTTTTTTTCTTTTCTCTTGACCCCCCTGCATTCTGCTGTTAATACCTAGCCCTCCTTCTACCCCCCAGACTTTCCTGGACTGCCAGCCGGCAATAGCATGTCCTGCAAGCCTCTGGCCAGCAAGGGATACTGAGGGAGGGTCACCTCTGACCCCCACCCCACTTCCAGACCCCCAGGCCCCAGACTCCACCTTCTAGGTAGGTATCCAGGATGTCCTTGAGGCGGTTTTTTTTTTTTCTTTTCTCTTGACCCCCCTGCATTCCCCTGTTAACACCTAGCCCTCCTTCTCCCCCCAGACTTTCCAGGACTGCCAGCAGGCACTAGCGTGTCCTGCAAGCCTCTGGCCAGCAAGGGATACTGAGGGAGCGTCACCTCTGACCCCCACCCCACTTCCAGACCACCAGGCCCCAGACTCCACATTCTAGGTAGGTAGCCAAGATCTCCTTGAGGCCTGTTTTTTTTTTTTTTTCCTTTCTCTTGACCCCCCTGAATTCCCCTGTTAACACCTAGCCCTCCTTCTCCCCCCCAGACTTTCCTGGACTGCCAGCAGGCAATAGCGTGTCCTGCAAGCCTCTGGCCAGCAAGGGATACTGAGGGAGGGTCACCTCTGACCCCCCACCCCACTTCCAGACCCCCAGGCCCGAGACTCCAACTTCTAGGTAAGTAGCCAGGATTTCCTTGAGGCTGGTTTTTTTTTTTTTTCTTTTCTCTTGACCCCCCTGCATTCTCCTGTTAACACCTAGCCCTCCTTCTCCCCCCAGAATTTCCTGGACTGCCAGCAGACAATAGCGTGTCCTCCAAGCCTCTGGCCAGCAAGGGATACTGAGGGAGGGTCACCTCTGAACCCCCCCCCCACTTCCAGACCCCTAGGCCCCAGACTCCACCTTCTAGGTTGGTAGCCAGGATCTCCTTGAGGCGGGTTTTTTTTTTCTCACTTTTCTCTTGACCTCCCTGCATTCCGCTGTTAACACCTAGCACTCCTTCTCCCCCCAGACTTTCCTGTACTGCCAGCAGGCACTAGCGTTTCCTGCAAGCCTCTGGCCAGCAAGGGATACTGAGGGAGGGTCACCTCTGACCCCCACCCCACTTCCAGACCAACAGGACCCAGAATCCACCTTCTAGGTAGGTAGCAAGGATCTCCTTGAGGCGGGTTTTTTTTTTTTTCTTTACTCTTGACCCCCCCTGCATTCCCCTGTTAACACCTAGCCCTCCTTCTCCCCCCAGACTTTCCTGGATTGCCAGCAGGCAATAGCATGTCCTGCAAGCCTCTGGCCAGCAAGTGATACTGAGGGAGGGTCACCTCTGAACCCCACCCCACTTCCAGTCCCCCAGGCCCCGACTCCAACTTCTAGGTAGGTAGCCAGGATCTCCTTGAGGCGGGTTTTTTTTTTTTTTTCTTTTCTCTTGACCCCCCTGCATTCCCCTGTTAACACCTAGCCCTCCTTCTCCCCCCAGACTTTCCTGGACTGCCAGCAGGCCATAGCGTGTCCTGCAAGCCTCTGGCCAGCAAAGGATACTGAGGGAGGGTCACCTCTGACCCCCACCCCACATCCAGGCCCCCAGGCCACAGACTCCACCTTCTAGGTAGGTATCCAGCATCTCCTTGAGGCGTGTTTTTTTTTTTTTTTTTTTCTTTTCTCTTGACCCCCCTGCATTCCCCTGTTAACACCTAGCCCTCCTTCGCCCCCCAGAATTTCCTGGATTGCCAGCAGGCAATAGCGTGTCCTGCAAGCCTCTGGCCAGCAAGTGATACTGAGGGAGGGTCACCTCTGAACCCCACCCCACTTCCAGACCCCCAGGCCCCAGACTCCACCTTCTACGTAGGTAGCCAGGATCTACTTGAGGCGGGTGTTTTTTTTTTTTTTTTTCGTTTCTCTTGACCCGCCTGCATGCCCCTGTTAACACCTAGCCCTCCTTCTCCCCCCAGACTTTCCTGGACTGCCAGCAAGTAATAGCGTGTCCTGCAAGCCTCTGGCCAGCAAGGGATACTGAGGTAGGGTCACCTCTGACCCCCACCCCACTTCCAGACCCCCAGGCCCCAGACTCCACCTTCTAGGTAGGTAGCCAGGATCTCCTTGAGGCGGGATTTTTTTTTTCTTTTCTCTTGACCCCCCTGCATTCCCCTGTTAACACCTAGCCCTCCTACTCCCCGCAGACTTTCCTGGACAGCCAGCAGGCAATAGCGTGTCTTGCAATCCTCTGGTCAGCAAGGGATACTGAGGGAGGGTCACCTCTGTCCCCATCCCCACTTCCAGTCCCCCAGGACCCAGACTCCACCTTCTAGGTAGGTAGCCAGGATCTCCTTGAGGCGGGTTTTTTTTTTTCTTTTTCTCTTGACCCCCCTGCATTCCCCTGTTAACACCTAGCCCTCCTTCTCCCCCCCAGACTTTCCTGGACTGCCAGCAGGCAATAGCGTGTCCTGCAAGCCTCTGGCCAGCAAGGGATACTGAGGGAGGGTCACCTCTGACCCCCCACCCCACTTCCAGACCCCCAGGCCCCAGACTCCAACTTCTAGGTAGGTAGCCAGGATCTCCTTGAGGCGGGTTTTTTTTTTTTTCTTTTTCTCTTGACCCCCCTGCATTCCCCTGTTAACACCTAGCCCTCCTTCTCCCCCCAGACTTTCCAGGACTGCCAGCAGGCACTAGCGTGTCCTGCAAGCCTCTGGCCAGCAAGGGATACTGAGGGAGGATCACCTCTGACCCCCACCCCACTTCCAGACCACCAGGCCCCAGACTCCACATTCTAGGTAGGTAGCCAGGATCTTCTTGAGGCCTGTTTTTTTTTTTTTTCTTTTCTCTTGACCCCCCTGCATTCCCCTGTTAACACGTAGCCCTCCTTCTCCCCCCAGACTTTCCTGGACTGCCAGCAGGCAATAGCGTGTCCTGCAAGCCTCTGGCCAGCAAGGGATACTGAGGGAGGGTCACCTCTGACCCCCACCCCACTTTCAGACCCCCAGGCCCGAGACTCCACCTTCTAGGTAGGTAGCCAGGATTTCCTTGAGGCGGGTTTTTTTTTTTTCTTTTCTGTTGACCCCCCTGCATTCCCCTGTTAACACCTAGCCCTCCTTCTCCCCCCAGAATTTCCTAGACTGCCAGCAGGCAATAGCGTGTCCCGCAAGCCTCTGGGCAGCAAGGGATACTGAGGGAGGATCACCTCTGACCCCCACCCCACTTCCAGACCCCCAGGCCCCAGACTCCACCTTCTACGTAGGTAGCCAGGATCTACTTGAGGCGGGTGTTTTTTTTTTTTTTTTTTTCGTTTCTCTTGACCCGCCTGCATGCCCCTGTTAACACCTAGCCCTCCTTCTCCCCCCAGACTTTCCTGGACTGCCAGCAAGTAATAGCGTGTCCTGCAAGCCTCTGGCCAGCAAGTGATACTGAGGTAGGGTCACCTCTGACCCCCACCCCACTTCCAGACCCCCAGGCCCCAGACTCCAACTTCTAGGTAGGTAGCCAGGACCTCCTTGAGGCGGGATTTTTTTTTTCTTTTCTCTTGACCCCCCTGCATTCTCCTGTTAACACCTAGCCCTCCTACTCCCCGCAGACTTTCCTGGACAGCCAGCAGGCAATAGCGTGTCTTGCAATCCTCTGGTCAGCAAGGGATACTGAGGGAGGGTCACCTCTGTCCCCCTCCCCACTTCCAGTCCCCCAGGACCCAGACTCCACCTTCTAGGTAGGTAGCCAGGATCTCCTTGAGGCGGTTTTTTTTTTTCTTTTCTCTTGACCCCCCTGCATTCCCCTGTTAACACCTAGCGCTCCTTCTCCCCCCAGACTTTCCTGGACTGCCAGCAGGCAATAGCGTGTCCTGCAAGCCTCTGGCCAGCAAGGGATACTGAGCGAGGGTCACCTCTGACCCCCACCGCACTTCCAGACCCCCAGGCCCCAGACTCCAACTTCTAGGTAGGTAGCCAGGATCTCCTTGAGGCGGTTTTTTTTTTTTTCTTTTCTCTTGACCCCCCTGCATTCCGCTGTTAATACCTAGCCCTCCTTCTACCCCCCAGACTTTCCTGGACTGCCAGCCGGCAATAGCATGTCCTGCAAGCCTCTGGCCAGCAAGGGATACTGAGGGAGGGTCACCTCTGACCCCCACCCCCACTTCCAGACCCCCAGGCCCCAGACTCCACCTTCTAGGTAGGTATCCAGGATGTCCTTGAGGCGGTTTTTTTTTTTCATTTCTCTTGACCCCCCTGCATTCCCCTGTTAACACCTATCCCTCCTTCTCCCCCCAGACTTTCCAGGACTGCCAGCAGGCACTAGCGTGTCCTGCAAGCCTCTGGCCAGCAAGGGATACTGAGGGAGGGTCACCTCTGACCCCCACCCCCACTTCCAGACCACCAGGCCCCAGACTCCACATTCTAGGTAGGTAGCCAAGATCTCCTTGAGGCCTGTTTTTTTTTTTCTTTTCTCTTGACCCCCCTGAATTCCCCTGTTAACACCTAGCCCTCCTTCTCCCCCCCAGACTTTCCTGGACTGCCAGCAGGCAATAGCGTGTCCTGCAAGCCTCTGGCCAGCAAGGGATACTGAGGGAGGGTCACCTGTGACCCCCACCCCACTTCCAGACCCCCAGGCCCGAGACTCCACCTTCTAGGTAAGTAGCCAGGATTTCCTTGAGGCGGGTTTTTTTTTTTCTTTTCTGTTGACCCCCCTGAATTCCCCTGTTAACACCTAGCCCTCCTTCTCCCCCCAGAACTTCCTAGACTGCCAGCAGGCAATAGCGTGTACTGCAAGCCTCTGGCCAGCAAGGGATACTGAGGGAGGATCACCTCTGAACCCCACCCCACTTCCAGACCCCCAGGCCCCAGACTCCACCTTCTAGGTAGGTAGCCAGGATCTCCTTGAGGCGGGTTTTTTTTTTTTTTCTTTTCTCTTGACCCCCCTGCATTCCCCTGTTAACACCTAGCCCTCCTTCTCCCCCCAGACTTTCCAGGACTGCCAGCAGGCACTAGCGTGTCCTGCAAGCCTCTGGCCAGCAAGGGATACTGAGGGAGGGTCACCTCTGACCCCCACCCCACTTCCAGACCACCAGGCCCCAGACTCCATATTCTAGGTAGGTAGCCAGGATCTTCTTGAGGCCTGTTTTTTTTTTTTTCTTTTCTCTTGACCCCCCTGCATTCCCCTGTTAACACCTAGTCCTCCTTCTCCCCCCAGAATTTCCTGGACTGCCAGCAGGGCATAGCGTGTCTTGCAAGCCTCTGGTCAGCAAGGGATACTGAGGGAGGGTCACCTCTGACCCCCACCCCACTTCCAGACCCCCAGGCCCCAGACTCCACCTTCTAGGTAGGTAGCCAGGATCTCCTTGAGGCGGTTTTTTTTTTTTTTTCTTTTCTCTTGACCCCCCTGCATTCCCCTGTTAACAGCTATCCCTCCATCTCCCCCGAGAATTTCCTGGACTGCCAGCAGGCAATAGCGTGTCCTGCAAGCCTCTGGCCAGCAAGGCATACTGAGGGAGGGTCACCTCTGACCCCCACCCCAATTCCAGACCCCCAGGCCCCAGACTCCACCTTCTAGGTAGGTAGCCAGGATCTCCGTGAGGCAGGTTTTTTTTTTTTTTCTTTTCTCTTGACCCCCCTGCATTCCCCTGTTAACACCTACCCTCCTTCACCCCCCAGAATTTGCTGGACTGCCAGCAGGCAATAGCGTGTCCTGCAAGCCTCTGGCCAGCAAGGGATACTGAGGGAGGGTCACCTCTGACCCCCACCCCACTTCCAGACCCCCAGGCCCCAGACTCCAACTTCTAGGTAGGTAGCCAGGATCTCCTGGAGGCGGGTTTTTTTTTTTTTTCTTTTCTCTTGACCCCCCTGCATTCCCCTGTTAACGCCTAGCCCTCCTTCTCCCCCCGGACTTTCCTGGGCTGCCAGCAGGCAATAGCGTGTCCTGCAAGCCTCTGGCCAGCAAGCAATACTGAGGGAGGGTCACCTCTGACCCCCACCCCACTTCCAGTCCCCCAGGCCCCAGACTCCACCTTCTAGGTAGGTAGCCAGGATCTCCTTGAGGCGGGTTTTTTTTTTTTTTTCTTTTCTCTTGACCGCCCTGCATTCCCCTGTTAACACCTAGCCCTCCTTTTCCCCCCAGACTATCCTCGACTGCCAGCAGGCAATAGCGTGTCCTGCAAGGCTCTGGCCAGCAGGGGATACTGAGAGAGGGTCACCTCTGACCCCCACCCCACTTCCAGACCCCCAGGCCCCAGACTTCACCTTCTAGGTAGGTAGGCAGGATCTCCTTGAGGCGGGTTTTTTTTTTCTTTTCTCTTGACCCCCCTGCATTCCCCTGTTAACACCTAGCCCTCCTTCTTCCCCCAGACTTTCCTGTATTGCCAGCAGGCAATAGCGTGTCCTGCAAGCCTCTGGCCAGCAAGTGAAACTGAGGGAGGGTCACCTCTGAACCCCACCCAACTTCCAGACCCCCAGGCCCCAGACTCCACCTTCTACGTAGGTAGTCAGGATCTACTTGAGGCGGGTTTTTTTTTTTTTTTCGTTTCTCTTGACCCGCCTGCATTAACCTGTTAACACCTAGCCCTCCTTCTCCCCCCAGACTTTCCTGGACTGCCAGCAGGCAATAGCGTGTCCTGCAAGCCTCTGGCCAGCAAGGGATACTGAGGGAGGGTCACCTCTGAACCCCCCCCCAATTCCAGACCCCTAGGCCCCAGACTCCACCTTCTAGGTAGGTAGCCAGGATCTCCTTGAGGCGGGTTTTTTTTTTTTTCTCTTTTCTCTTGACTCCCTGCATTCCGCTGTTAACACCTACCCCTCCTTCTCCCCCCAGATTTTCCTGTAGTGCCAGCAGGCAATAGCGTGTCCTGCAAGCCTCTGGCCAGCAAGCGATACTGAGGGGGGGTCACCTCTGACCCCCACGCCACTTCCAGACCAACAGGACCCAGAATCCACCTTCTAGGTAGGTAGCCAGGATCTCCTTGAGGCGGGTTTTTTTTTTTTTTTTTCTCTTGACCCCCCTGCATTCCCCTGTTAACACCTAGCCCTCCTTCTCCCCCGAGACTTTCCTGGACTGCCAGCAGGCCATAGCGTGTCCTGCAAGCCTCTGGCCAGCAAGGGATACTGAGGGAGGGTCACCTCTGACCCCCACCCCACATCCAGGCCCCCAGGCCCCAGACTCCACCTTGTAGGTAGGTAGCCAGCATCTCCTTGAGGCGTGTTTTTTTTTTTTTTTTCTTTTCTCTTGACCCCCCTGCATTCCCCTGTTAACACCTAGCCCTCCTTCTCCCCCCAGAGTTTCCTGTATTACCAGCAGGCATTAGCGTGTCCTGCAAGCATCTGGCCAGCAAGGGATACTGAGGGAGGGTCACCTCTGACCCCCACCCCACTTCTAGACCCCCAGGCCCCAGACTCCACCTTCTAGGTAGGTAGCCAAGATCTCCTTGAGGCGGGTTTTTTTTTTTTTCTTTTTTCTTGACCCCCCTGCATTCCCCTGTTAACACCTAGCCCTCCTTCACCCCCCAGATTTTCCTGGACTGCCAGCAGGCAATAGCGTGTCCTGCAAGCCTCTGGCCAGCAAGGGATTCTGAGGGAGGGTCACCTCTGACTCCCACCGCAATTCCAGACCCCCAGGCCCCAGACTCCACCTTCTAGGTAGGTAGCCAGGATCTCCTTGAGGCGGTTTTTTTTTTTTTTTTTTTCTTTTCTCTTTACCCCCCTGCATTCCCCTGTTAACACCTACCCTCCTTCACCCCCCAGACTTTGCTGGACTGCCAGCAGGCAATAGCGTGTCCTTCAAGCCTCTGGCCATCAAGGGATACTGAGGGAGGGTCACCTCTGACCCCCACCCCACTTCCAGACCCCCAGGCCCCAGACTCCACCTTCTAGGTAGGTAGCCAGGATCTCCTTGAGGCTGGTTTTTTTTTTTTCTTTTCTCTTGACCCCCCTGCATTCCCCTGTTAACACCTAGCCCTCCTTCTCCCCCCAGAATTTCCTGGACTGCCAGCAGACAATAGCGTGTCCTCCAAGCCTCTGGCCAGCAAGGGATACTGAGGGAGGGTCACCTCTCAACCCCCCCCCCACTTCCAGACCCCTAGGCCCCAGACTCCACCTTCTAGGTTGGTAGCCAGGATCTCCTTGAGGCGGGTTTTTTTTTTTCTCTCTTTTCTCTTGACCTCCCTGCATTCCGCTGTTAACACCTAGCACTCCTTCTCCCCCCAGACTTTCCTGTACTGCCAGCAGTCACTAGCGTTTCCTGCAAGCCTCTGGCCAGCAAGGGATACTGAGGGAGGGTCACCTCTGACCACCACCCCACTTGAGACCAACAGGACCCAGAATCCACCTTCTAGGTAGGTAGCCAGGATCTCCTTGAGGCGGGTTTTTTTTTTTTTTCTTTACTCTTGACCCCCCTGCATTCCCCTGTTAACACCTAGCCCTCTTTCTCCCCCCAGACTTTCCTGGATTGCCAGCAGGCAATAGCATGTCCTGCAAGCCTCTGGCCAGCAAGTGATACTGAGGGAGGGTCACCTCTGAACCCCACCCCACTTCCAGTCCCCCAGGCCCCGACTCCAACTTCTAGGTAAGTAGCCAGGATCTCCTTGAGGCGGGTTTTTTTTTTTTTTTTCTTTTCTCTTGACCCCCCTGCATTCCCCTGTTAACACCTAGCCCTCCTTCTCCCCCCAGACTTTCCTGGACTGCCAGCAGGCCATAGCGTGTCCTGCAAGCCTCTGGCCAGCAAAGGATACTGAGGGAGGGTCACCTCTGACCCCCACCCCACATCCAGGCCCCCAGGCCCCAGACTCCACCTTCTAGGTAGGTATCCAGCATCTCCTTGAGGCGTGTTTTTTTTTTTTTTTTTTTCTTTTCTCTTGACCCCCCTGCATTCCCCTGTTAACACCTAGCCCTCCTTCGCCCCCCAGACTTTCCTGGATTGCCAGCAGGCAATAGCGTGTCCTGCAAGCCTCTGGCCATCAAGTGATACTGAGGGAGGGTCACCTCTGAACCCCACCCCACTTCCAGACCCCCAGGCCCCAGACTCCACCTTCTACGTAGGTAGCCAGGATCTACTTGAGGCGGGTGTTTTTTTTTTTTTTTTTTCGTTTCTCTTGACCCGCCTGCATGCCCCTGTTAACACCTAGCCCTCCTTCTCCCCCCAGACTTTCCTGGACTGCCAGCAAGTAATAGCGTGTCCTGCAAGCCTCTGGCCAGCAAGGGATACTGAGGTAGGGTCACCTCTGACCCCCACCCCACTTCCAGACCCCCAGGCCCCAGACTCCACCTTCTAGGTAGGTAGCCAGGATCTCCTTGAGGCGGGATTTTTTTTTTCTTTTCTCTTTACCCCCGTGCATTCCCCTGTTAACACCTACCCTCCTTCATCCCCCAGACTTTGCTGGACTTCCAGCAGGCAATAGCGTGTCCTGCAAGCCTCTGGCCAGCAAGGGATACTGAGGGAGGGTCACCTCTGACCCCCAGCCCACTTCCAGACCCCCAGGCCACAGACTCCACCTTCTAGGTACGTAGCCAGCATCTCCTTGAGGCGTGTTTTTTTTTTTTTTTCTTTTCTCTTGACCCCCCTGCATTCCCCTGTTAACACCTAGCCCTCCTTCTCCCCCCAGACTTTCCTGGATTACCAGCAGGCAATAGGGTGTCCTGCAATCCTCTGGCCAGCAAGTGATACTGAGGGAGGGTCACCTGTGAACCCCACCCCACTTCCAGACCCCCAGGACCCAGACTCCACCTTCTACGTAGGTAGCCAGGATCTACTTGAGGCGGTTTTTTTTTTTTTTTTTTTTTCGTTTCTCTTGACACGCCTGCATGCCCCTGTTAACACCTAGCCCTCCTTCTCCCCCCAGACTTTACTGGACTGCCAGCAGGCAATAGCGTGTCCTGCAAGCCTCTGGCCAGCAAGGGATACTGAGGGAGGGTCACCTCTGACCCCCCACCCCACTTCCAGACCCCCAGGCCCCAGATCCACCTTCTAGGTAGGTTTCCAGGATCTCCTTGAGTCGTGTTTTTTTTTTTTCTTTTCTTTTCTCTTGACCCCCCTGCATTCCCCTGTTAACACCTAGCCCTCCTTCTCCCCCCAGACTTTCCTGGACTGCCAGCAGGCAATAGTGTGTCCTGCAAGCCTCTGGCCAGCAAGGGATACTGAGGGAGGGTCACCTCTGAACCACACCCCACTTCCAGTCCCCCAGGCCCCAGACTCCACCTTCTAGGTAGATAGCCATGATCTCCTTCAGGCGGTTTTTTTTTTTTTTTCTTTTCTCTTGATCCCCCTGCATTCCCCTGTTAACACCTACCCCTCCTTCTCCCCCCAGACTTTCCCGGACTGCCAGCAGGTCATAGCGTGTCCTGCAAGCCTCTGGCCAGCAAGGGATACTGAGGGAGGGTCACCACTGACCCCCACCCCACATCCAGACTCCTAGGCCCCAGACTGCAACTTCTAGGTAGGTAGCCAGGATCTACTTGAGGCGGGTTTTTTTTTTTTCTTTTCTCTTGACCCTCCTGCAATCCCCTGTTAACACCTAGCCCTCCTTCTCCCCCCAGACTTTCCTGGACTGCCAGCAGGCAATAGCGTGTCCTGCAAGCCTCTGGCCAGCAAGGGATACTGAGGGAGTGTCACCTCTGTCCCCCACCCCACTTCCAGACTCCCAGGACCCAGACTCCACCTTCTAGGTAGGTAGCCAGCATCTCCTTGAGGCGTGTTTTTATTTTTTTCTTTTCTCTTTACCCCCCTGCATTCCCCTGTTAACACCTACCCTCCTTCACCCCCCAGACTTTGCTGGACTGCCAGCAGGCAATAGCGTGTCCTTCAAGCCTCTGGCCATCAAGGGATACTGAGGGAGGGTCACCTCTGAACCCCACCCCACTTCCAGACCCCCTGGCCCCAGACTCCACCTTCTAGGTAGGTAGCCAGGATCTCCTTGAGGCGGGTTTTTTTTTTTTTTTTTTCTTTTCTCTTGACCCCCCTGCATTCCCCTGTTAACACCTAGCCCTCCTTCTCCCCCCAGACTTTCCTGGACTGCCAGCAGGCAATAGCGTGTCCTGCAAGCCTCTGGCCAGCAAGGGATACTGAGGGAGGGTCACCTCTGAACCCCCCCCACTTCCAGACCCCTAGGCCCCAGACTCCACCTTCTAGGTTGGTAGCCAGGATCTCCTTGAGGCGGGTTTTTTTTTTTTTCTCTTTTCTCTTGACCTCCATGCATTCCGCTGTTAACACCTAGCCCTCCTTCTCCCCCCAGACTTTCCTGTACTGCCAGCAGGCAATAGCGTGTCCTGCAAGCCTCTGGCCAGCAAGGGATACTGAGGGAGGGTCACCTCTGACCCCCACCCCACTTCCAGACCAACAGGTCCCAGACTCCAACTTCTAGGTCGGTAGCTAGGATCTCCTTGAGGCGGGTTTATTTTTTTTTTCTTTTCTCTTGACCCCCCTGCATTCCCCTGTTAACACCTAGCCCTCCATCTCTCCCCAGACTTTCCTGTATTGCCAGCAGGCATTAAGGTGTCCTGCAAGCCTCTGGCCAGCAAGTGATACTGAGGGAGGGTCACCTCTGACCCCCACCCCACTTCCAGACGCCCAGGCCCCAGACTCCACCTTCTACGTAGGTAGCCAGGATCTACTTGAGGCGGGGTTTTTTTTTTTTTTTCGTTTCTCTTGACCCGCCTGCATTCCCCTGTTAACACCTAGACCTCCTTCTCCCCCCAGACTTTCCTGGACTGCCAGCAGGCAATAGCGTGTCCTGCAAGCCTCTGGCCAGCAAGGGATACTAAGGGAGGGTCACCTCTGAACCCCACCCCACTTCCAGACCCCCAGGCCCCAGACTCCACCTTCTAGGTAGGTAGCCAGGATCTCCTTGAGGCGGTTTTTTTTTTTTTTTCTTTTCTCTTGACCCCCCTGCATTTCCCTGTTAACACCTAGCCGTCCTTATTCCCCCAGACTTTCCTGGACTGCCAGCAGGCAATAGCGTGTCCTGCAAGCCTCTGGCCAGCAAGGGATACTGAGGGAGGGTCACCTTTGAACCCCCCCCCACTTCCAGACCCCTAGGCCCCAGACTCCACCTTCTAGGTTGGTAGCCAGGATCTCCTTGAGGCGGGTTTTTTTTTTTTCTTTTGTCTTGAGCCCCCTGCATTCCCCTGTTAACACCTAGCCCTCCTTCTCCCCCCAGACTTTCCTGGACTGCCAGCAGGCAATAGTGTGTCCTACAAGCCTCTGGCCAGCAAGGGATACTGAGGGAGGGTCACCTCTGACCCCCACCCCACTTCCAGACCAACAGGACCCAGAATCCACCTTCTAGGTAGGTAGCCAGGATCACCTTGAGGCGGGTTTTTTTTTTTTTTTCTTTTCTGTTGACCCCCCTGCATTCCCGTGTTAACAGCTAGCCCTCCTTCTCCCCCCAGACTTTCCTGGACTGCCAGCAGGCCATAGCGTGTCCTGCAAGCCTCTGGCCAGCAAGGGATACTGAGGGAGGGTCACCTCTGACCCCCACCCCACATCCAGCCCCCAGGCCCCAGACTCCACCTTCTAGTTATGTAGCCAGGATCTCCTTGAGGCGGGTTTTTTTTTTTTTCTTTTCTCTTGACCCCACTGCAATCCCCTGTTAATACCTAGCCCTCCTTCTCCCCCCAGACTTTCCTGGACTGCCAGCAGGCAATAGCGTGTCCTGCAAGCCTCTGGCCAGCAAGGGATACTGAGGGAGAGTCTCCTCTGTCCCCCACCCCACTTCCAGACCCCCAGGCCGCAGACTCCACCTTCTAGGTAGGTAGACAGCATCTCCTTGAGGCGTGTTTTTTTTTTTGTTTTTTTTTTTTCTTTTCTCTTGACCCCCCTGCATTCCCCTGTTAACACCTAGCCCTTCTTCTCCCCCCCAGACTTTCCTGGACTGCCAGCAGGCAATAGCGTGTCCTGCAAGACTCTGGCCAGCAAGGGATACTGAGGGAGGGTCACCTCTGACCGCCACCCACTTCCAGATCCCCAGGCCCCAGACTCCACCTTCTAGGTAGGTAGCCAGGATTTCTTGAGGCGTGTTTTTTTTTTTTTTTTTTTTTCTTTTCTCTTGAGCCCCCTGCATTCCCCTGTTAACACCTAGCCCTCCTTCTCCCCCCAGACTTTCCTGGACTGCCAGCAGGCAATAGCGTGTCCTGCAAGCCTCTGGCCAGCAAGGGATACTGATGGAGGGTCACCTCTGACCCCCACCCCACTTCCAGACCCCCAGGCCCCAGACTCCACCTTCTAGGTAGGTAGCCAGGATCTCCTTGAGGTGGGTTTTTTTTTTTTCCTTTCTCTTGACCCCCCTGCATTCCCCTGTTCACACCTAGCCCTCCTTCTCCCCCCAGAATTTCCTGGACTGCCAGCAGGCAGTAGCGTGTCCTGCAAGCCTTTGGTCAGCAAGGGATACTGAGGGAGGGTCACCTCTGACACCCACCCCACTTCCAGAACCCCAGGCCCCAGACTCCACCTTCTAGGTAGGTAGCCAGGATCTCCTTGAGG
This sequence comes from Tupaia tana, assembly GCA_026018925.1. NCBI lineage: Eukaryota > Metazoa > Chordata > Mammalia > Scandentia > Tupaiidae > Tupaia > Tupaia tana. Next base: position 97,050 of record JAKSZU010000345.1, on the reverse strand, counting down.
CAGGCTTTTTTTTTTTCTTTTCTCTTGACCCCCCTGCATTCCCCTGTTAACACCTAGCCCTCCTTCTCCCCCCAGAATTTCCTGGACTGCCAGCAGACAATAGCATGTCCTGCAAGCCTCTGGCCAGCAAGGGATACTGAGGGAGGGTCACCTCTGACCCCCAGCCCACTTTCAGACCCCCAGGCCCCAGACTCCACCTTCTAGGTAGGTAGCCAGGATCTCCTTGAGGCGGTTGTATTTTTTTTTTCTTTTCTCTTGACCCCCCTGCATTCCCCTGTTAACACCTAGCCCTCCCATTCCCCCCACATTTCCTGGACTGCCAGCAGGCAATAGCGTGTCCTGCAAGCCTCTGGCCAGCAAGGGATACTGAGGGCTGGTCACCTCTGACCCCCACCCCACTTCCAGACCCCCAGGCCGCAGACTCCACCTTCTAGGTAGGTAGCCAGGATCTCCTTGAGGCGGGTTTTTTTTTTTTTTTCTTTTCTCTTGACCCCCCTGCATTCCGCAGTTAAGACGTAGCCCTCCTTCTCCCCCAGATTTCCTGGACTGCCACCAGGAAATAGCGTGTCCTGCAAGCCTCTGGCCAGCAAGGGATACTGAGGGAGGGTCACCTCTGACCCCCACCCCACTTCCTGACCCCCAGGCCCCAGACTCCACCTTCTAGGTAGGTAGCCAGGATCTCCTTGAGGCGTTTTTTTTTTTTCTTTCCTCTTGACCCCCCTGCATTCCCCTGTTAACACCTAGCCCTCCTTCTCCCCCCAGAAATTCCTGGACTGCCAGCAGGCAATAGCGTGTCCTGCAAGCCTCCGGCCAGCAAGGGATACTGAGGGAGGGTCACCTCTGACCCCCACCCCACTTCCAGACCTCCAGGCCCCAGACTCCACCTTCTAGGTAGGTAGCCAGGATCTCCTTGAGGCAGTTTTTTTTTTTTTTTTTTTTTTTTTTCTTTTCTCTTGACAACCCTGCATTCCCCTGTTAACACCTAGCCCTCCTTCTCCCCACAGAATTTCCTGGACTGCCAGCAGGCAATAGCGTGTCCTGCAAGCCTCTGGCCAGCAAGGGATACTGAGGGAGGGTCACCTCTGACACCAACCCCACTTCCATACCCCCAGGCCCCAGACTCCACCTTCTAGGTAGGTAGCCAGGATCTCCTTGAGGCGGTTTTTTTTTTTTTTTCTTTTCTCTTGACCCCCCTGCATTCCCCTATTAACACCTATCCCTCCTTCTCCCCCCAGACTTTCCTGGACTGCCAGCAGGCAATAGCGTGTCCTGCAAGCCTCTGGCCAGCAAGGGATACTGAGGGAGGGTCACCTCTGACCCCCACCCCACTTACACTCACCCAGGACCCAGACTCCACCTTCTAGGTAGGTAGCCAGGATCTCCTGGAGGCGGGTTTTTTTTTTTTTCTTTTCTCTTGATCCCCCTGCATTCCCCTCTTAACACCTAGCCCTCCTTCTCCCCCGAGAGTTTCCTGGACTGCCAGCAGGCAATAGCGTGTCCTGCAAGCCTCTGGGCAGCAAGGGATACTGAGGGAGGGTCACATCTGACCCCCACCCAACTTCCAGACCCCCAGGCCCCAGACTCCACATTCTAAGTAGTTAGCCAGGATCTCCTTGAGGCGGGTTTTTTTTTTTTTTTCTTTTCTCTTGACACCCCTGCATTCCTCTGGTAACACCTAGCCCTCCTTCTCCCCCCAGACTTTCCTGGACTGCCAGCAGGCAATAGCGTGTCCTGCAAGCATCTGGCCGGCAAGGGATACTGAGGGAGGGTCACCTCTGACCCCCCCCCCCATTTCCAGACCCTCAGGCCCCAGACTCCACCTTCTAGGTAGGTAGCCAGGATCTCCTTGAGGCCGGTTTTTTTTTTTTTTTTCTTTTCTCTTTACCCCCCTGCATTCCCCTGCTATCACCTAGCCCTCCTTCTTCCCCCAGAATTTCCTCGACTGCCAGCAGGCTATAGCGTTTCCTGCAAGCCTCTGGCCAGCAAGGGATACTGAGGGAGGGTCACCTCTGACCCCCACCCCCACTTCCAGACCCCCAAGCCCCAGACTCCAACTTCTAGGTAGGTAGCCAGGATCTCCTTGAGGCGGGTTTGTTTTTTTTTTTTTTTTTCTTTTCTCTTGACGCCCCTACATTCCCCTGTTAACACCTAGCCCTCCTTCTCCCCACAGATTTTTCTGGACTCCCAGCAGGCAATAGCGTGTCCTGCAAGCCTCTGGCGAGCAAGGGATACTGAGGGAGGGTCACCTCTGATCCCCACCCCACTTCCAGACCCCCAGGCCCCAGACTCCTCGTTCTAGGTAGGTAGCCAGGATCTCCTTGAGGCGAGTTTTTTTTTTTTTTCTTTTCTCTTGACCCCCCTGCATTCCCCTGTTAACACCTAGCCCTCCTTCTCCCCCCAGACTTTCCTGGACTGCCAGCAGGCAATAGCGTGTCCTCCAAGCCTCTGGTCAGCAAGGGATACTGAGGGAGTGTCACCTCTGACCCCCCCCAACTTCCAGACCCCCAGGCCCCAGACTCCACCTTCTAGGTATGTAGCCAGGATCTCCTTGAGGCGGGTTTTTTTTTTTTTCCTTTTCTCTTGACCCCTCCGCATTCCCCTGTTAACACCTAGCCCTCCTTCACCCCCCAGATTTTCCTGGACTGCCAGCAGGCAATAGCGTGTCCTGCAAGACTCTGGCCAGCAAGGGATTCTGAGGGAGGGTCACCTCTGACTCCCACCGCACTTCCAGACCCCCAAGCCCCAGACTCCACCTTCTAGGTAGGTAGCCAGGATCTCCTTGAGGCGGTTTTTTTTTTTTTCTTTTCTCTTTACCCCCCTGCATTCCCCTGTTAACACCTACCCTCCTTCACCCCCCAGACTTTTCTGGACTGCCAGCAGGCAATAGCGTGTCCTTCAAGCCTCTGGCCATCAAGGGATACTGAGCGAGGGTCACCTCTGAACCCCACCCCACTTCCAGACCCCCAGGCCCCAGACTCCACCTTCTAGGTAGATAGCCAGGATCTCCTTGAGGCGGGTTTTTTTTTTTCTTTTCTCTTGACCCCCCTGCATTCCCCTGTTAACACCTAGCCCTCCTTCTCCCCCCAGAATTTCCTGGACTGCCAACAGACAATAGCGTGTCCTGTAAGCCTCTGGGCAGCAAGGGATACTGAGGGAGGGTCACCTCTGAACCCCCCCCCCCACTTCCAGACCCCTAGGCCCCAGACTCCACCTTCTAGTTTGGTAGCCAGGATCTCCTTGAGGCGGGTTTTTTTTTTTTCTCTTTTCTCTTGACCTCCCTGCATTCCGCTGTTAACACCTAGCACTCCTTCTCCCCCCAGACTTTCCTGTACTGCCTGCAGGCACTAGCGTTTCCTGCAAGCCTCTGGCCAGCAAGGGATACTGAGGGAGTGTCACCTCTGACCCCCACCCCACTTCCAGACCAACAGGACCCAGAATCCCCCTTCTAGGTAGGTAGCCAGGATCTCCTTGAGGCGGGTTTTTTTTTTTTTTTCTTTTCTCTTGACCCCCCTGCATTCCCCTGTTAACACCTAGCCCTCCTTCTCCCCCCAGACTTTCCTGGATTGCCAGCAGGCAATAGCATGTCCTGCAAGCCTCTGGCCAGCAAGTGATACTGAGGGAGGGTCACCTCTGAACCCCACCCCACTTCCAGTCCCCCAGGCCCCAGACTCCAACTTCTAGGTAGGTAGCCAGGACCTCCTTGAGGCGGGTTTTTTTTTTTTTTCTTTTCTCTTGACCCCCCTGCATTCCCCTGTTAACACCTAGCCCTCCTTCTCCCCCCAGACTTTCCTGGACTGCCAGCAGGCCATAGCGTGTCCTGCAAGCCTCTGGCCAGCAAGGGATACTGAGGGAGGGTCACGTCTGACCCCCACCCCACTTCCAGACCCCAGGCCCCAGACTCCAACTTCAAGGTAGGTAGCCAGGATCTCCTGGAGGCGGGTTTGTTTTTTTTTCTTTTTCTTTTCTCTTGACCCCCTGCATTCCCCTGTTAACACCGAGCCCTCCTTCTCCCCCCGGACTTTCCTGGACTACCAGCAGGCAATAGCGTGTCCTGCAAGCCTCTGGCCAGCAAGTGAAACTGAGGGAGGGTCACCTCTGAACCCCACCCCACTTCCAGACCCCCAGGCCCCAGACTCCACCTTCTACGTAGGTAGCCAGGATCTACTTGAGGCGGGTTTTTTTTTTTTTTTTTTTTCGTTTCTCTTGACCCGCCTGCATTCCCCTGTTAACACCTAGCCCTCCTTCTCCCCCCAGACTTTACTGGACTGCCAGCAGGCAATAGCGTGACCTGCAAGCCTCTGGCCAGCAAGGGATACTGAGGGAGGGTCACCTCTGACCCCCACCCCACTTCCAGTCCCCCAGGCCCCAGACTCCACCTTCTAGGTAGGTAGCCAAGATCTCCTTGAGGCGGGTTTTTTTTTTTTTTTTCTTTTCTCTTGACCCCCCTGCATTACCCTGTTAACACCTAGCCCTCCTTCACCCCCCAGATTTTCCTGGACTGCCAGCAGGCAATAGCGTGTCCTGCAAGCCTCTGGCCAGCAAGGGATTCTGAGGGAGGGTCACCTCTGACTCCCACCGCACTTCCAGACCCCCATGCCCCAGACTCCACCTTCTAGGTAGGTAGCCAGCATCTCCTTCAGGCGTGTTTTTTTTTTTGTTTTTTTTTTTCTTTTCTCGTGACCCCCCTGCATTCCCCTGTTAACACCTAGCCCTCCTTCTCCCCCCAGACTTTCCTGGACTGCCAGCAGGCAATAGTGTGTCCTGCAAGCCTCTGGCCAGCAAGGGATACTGAGGGAGGGTCACCTCTGACCCCCAGCCCACTTCCAGACCCCCAGGCCACAGACTCCACCTTCTAGGTAGGTAGCCAGGATCTCCTTGAGGCGGTATTTTTTTTTTCGTTTCTCTTGACCCCCCTGCATTCCCCTGTTAACACCTAGCCCTCCTTCTCCCGCCAAACTTTCCTGGACTCCCAGCAGGCAATAGCGTGTCCTGCAAGCCTCTGACCAGCAAGGGATACTGAGGGAGGGTCACCTCTGACCCCCACCACACTTCCAGTCCCCCAGGCCCCAGACTCCAACTTCTAGGTAGGTAGCCAGGATCTCCTTGAGGCGGGTTTTTTTTTTTTTTCTTTTCTCTTGACCCCCCTTCATTCCCCTGTTAACACCTAGCCCTCCTTCTCCCCCCAGACTTTCCTGGACTGCCAGCAGGCCATAGCGTGTCCTGCAAGCCTCTTGCCAGCAAGGGATACTGAGGGAGGGTCACCTCTGACCCCCACCCCACATCCAGGCCCCTAGGCCCCAGACTCCACCTTCTAGGTAGGTAGCCAGCATTTCCTTGAGGCGTGTTTTTTTTTTTTTTTTCTTTTCTCTTGACCCCCCCTGCATTCCCCTGTTAACACCTAGCCCTCCTTCTCCCCCCAGACTTTCCTGGATTGCCAGCAGGCAATAGCGTGTCCTGCAAGCCTCTGGCCAGCAAGTGATACTGAGGGAGGGTCACCTCTGAACCCCACCCCACTTCCAGACCCCCAGGCCCCAGACTCCACCTTCTACGTAGGTAGCCAGGATCTACTTGAGGCGGGTTTTTTTTTTTTTTTTTCTTTTCTCTTGACCCCCCTGCATTCCCCTGTTAACACCTAGCCCTCCTTCTCCCCCCAGAATTTCCTGGACTGCCAGTAGGCAATAGTGTGATCTGCAAGCCTCTGGCCAGCAAGGGATACTGAGGGAGGGTCAGTTCTGATCCCCACGTACTTCCAGACCCCCAGGCCACAGACTCCACCTTCTAGGTAGGTAGCCAGGATCTCCTTGAGGCGTGTTTTTTTTTTTTTCTTTTGTCTTGACCCCCCCGCATTCCCCTGTTAACACCTAGCCCTCCTTCTCCTCCCAGACTTTCCTGGACTGCCAGCAGGCAGTAGCGTGTCCTGCAAGCCTCTGGCCAGCAAGTGATACTGAGGGAGGGTAACCTCTGACCCCCACCGCACTTCCAGCCGCCCAGGCCCCAGACTCCACCTTCTAGGTAGGTAGCCAGGATGTCCTTGAGGCGTTTTTTTTTTTTTTTCTTTTCTCTTGACCCCCCTGCATTCCCCTGTTACCACCTATCCCTCCTTCTCCCCCCAGACTTTCCAGGACTGCCAGCAGGCACTAGCGTGTCCTGCAAGCCTCTGGCCAGCAAGGGATACTGAGGGAGGGTCACCTCTGACCCCCACCCCACTTCCAGACCACCAGGCCCCAGACTCCACATTCTAGGTAGGTAGCCAGGATCTCCTTGAGGCCTGTTATTTTTTTTTTTTACTTTTCTCTTGACCCCCCTGCATTCCCCTGTTAACACCTAGCCCTCCATCTCCCCCCAGACTTTCCTGGACTGCCAGCAGGCCATAGCGTGTCCTGCAAGTCTCTGGACAGCAAGGGATACTGAGGGAGCGTCACCTCTGAACCCCACCCCACATCCAGACCCCCAGGCCCCAGACTCCACCTTCTAGTTAGGTAGCCAGCATCTCCTTGAGGCGTGATTTTTTTTTTCTTTTCTCTTGACCCCCCTGCATTCCCCTGTTAACACCTAGCCCTCCTTCTCCCCCCAGACTTTCCTGGACTGCCAGCAGGCAATAGTGTGTCCTGCAAGCCTCTGTCCAGCAAGGGATACAGAGGGAGGGTCACCTCTGACACCCACCCCACTTCCAGACCCCCAGGCCACAGACTCCACCTTCTAGTTAGGTAGCCAGGATCTCCTTGAGGCGGTTTTTTTTTTTTTTTTTTTTTCCTTTCTCTTGACCCCCCTGCATTCCCCTGTTAACACCTAGTCCTCCTTCTCCCCCCAGAATTTCCTGGACTCCCAGCAGGCAATAGCGTGTCCTGCAAGACTCTGGCCAGCAAGGGGTACTGAGGGAGGGTCACATCTGTCCCCCACCCCACTTCCAGACCCCCAGGCCCCAGACTCCACCTTCTAGGAAGGTAGCCAGCATCTCCTTGAGGCGTGTTTTTATTTTTTTTTTCTTTTCTCTTGACCTCCCTGCATTCCCCTGTTAACACCTAGCCCTCCTTCTCCCCCCAGATTTTCCTGGATTGCCATCAGGCAATAGCGTGTCCTGCAAGCCTCTGGCCAGCTAGTGATACTTAGGGAGGGTCACCTCTGACCCCCACCCCACTTCCAGAACTCCAGGCCCCAGACTCCACCTTCTAGGTAGGTAGCCAGGATCTCCTTGAGGCAGGCTTTTTTTTTTTCTTTTCTCTTGACCCCCCTGCATTCCCCTGTTAACACCTAGCCCTCCTTCTCCCCCCAGAATTTCCTGGACTGCCAGCAGACAATAGCATGTCCTGCAAGCCTCTGGCCAGCAAGGGATACTGAGGGAGGGTCACCTCTGACCCCCAGCCCACTTTCAGACCCCCAGGCCCCAGACTCCACCTTCTAGGTAGGTAGCCAGGATCTCCTTGAGGCGGTTGTATTTTTTTTTTCTTTTCTCTTGACCCCCCTGCATTCCCCTGTTAACACCTAGCCCTCCCATTCCCCCCACATTTCCTGGACTGCCAGCAGGCAATAGCGTGTCCTGCAAGCCTCTGGCCAGCAAGGGATACTGAGGGCTGGTCACCTCTGACCCCCCACCCCACTTCCAGACCCCCAGGCCGCAGACTCCACCTTCTAGGTAGGTAGCCAGGATCTCCTTGAGGCGGGTTTTTTTTTTTTTTCTTTTCTCTTGACCCCCCTGCATTCCGCAGTTAAGACGTAGCCCTCCTTCTCCCCCCCAGATATTCCTGGACTGCCAGCAGGCAATAGCGTGTCCTGCAAGCCTCCGGCCAGCAAGGGATACTGAGGGAGGGTCACCCTCTGACCCCCACCCCACTTCCAGACCTCCAGGCCCCAGACTCCACCTTCTAGGTAGGTAGCCAGGATCTCCTTGAGGCAGTTTTTTTTTTTTTTTTTTTTTTTTCTTTTCTCTTGACAACCCTGCATTCCCCTGTTAACACCTAGCCCTCCTTCTCCCCACAGAATTTCCTGGACTGCCAGCAGGCAATAGCGTGTCCTGCAAGCCTCTGGCCAGCAAGGGATACTGAGGGAGGGTCACCTCTGACACCAACCCCACTTCCATACCCCCAGGCCCCAGACTCCACCTTCTAGGTAGGTAGCCAGGATCTCCTTGAGGCGGTTTTTTTTTTTTTTTCTTTTCTCTTGACCCCCCTGCATTCCCCTGTTAACACCTATCCCTCCTTCTCCCCCCAGACTTTCCTGGACTGCCAGCAGGCAATAGCGTGTCCTGCAAGCCTCTGGCCAGCAAGGGATACTGAGGGAGGGTCACCTCTGACCCCCACCCCACTTACACTCCCCCAGGACCCAGACTCCACCTTCTAGGTAGGTAGCCAGGATCTCCTGGAGGCGGGGTTTTTTTTTTTTTCTTTTCTCTTGATCCCCCTGCATTCCCCTCTTAACACCTAGCCCTCCTTCTCCCCCGAGAGTTTCCTGGACTGCCAGCAGGCAATAGCGTGTCCTGCAAGCCTCTGGGCAGCAAGGGATACTGAGGGAGGGTCACATCTGACCCCCACCCAACTTCCAGACCCCCAGGCCCCAGACTCCACATTCTAAGTAGTTAGCCAGGATCTCCTTGAGGCGTTTTTTTTTTTTTTTCTTTTCTCTTGACACCCCTGCATTCCTCTGGTAACACCTAGCCCTCCTTCTCCCCCCAGACTTTCCTGGACTGCCAGCAGGCAATAGCGTGTCCTGCAAGCATCTGGCCGGCAAGGGATACTGAGGGAGGGTCACCTCTGACCCCCCCCCCATTTCCAGACCCTCAGGCCCCAGACTCCACCTTCTAGGTAGGTAGCCAGGATCTCCTTGAGGCCGGTTTTTTTTTTTTTTCTTTTCTCTTTACCCCCCTGCATTCCCCTGCTATCACCTAGCCCTCCTTCTTCCCCAGAATTTCCTCGACTGCCAGCAGGCTATAGCGTTTCCTGCAAGCCTCTGGCCAGCAAGGGATACTGAGGGAGGGTCACCTCTGACCGCCACCCCACTTCCAGACCCCCAAGCCCCAGACTCCAACTTCTAGGTAGGTAGCCAGGATCTCCTTGAGGCGGGTTTGTTTTTTTTTTTTTTTTTTCTTTTCTCTTGACGCCCCTACATTCCCCTGTTAACACCTAGCCCTCCTTCTCCCCACAGATTTTTCTGGGACTCCCAGCAGGCAATAGCGTGTCCCTGCAAGCCTCTGGCGAGCAAGGGATACTGAGGGAGGGTCACCTCTGATCCCCACCCCACTTCCAGACCCCCAGGCCCCAGACTCCTCGTTCTAGGTAGGTAGCCAGGATCTCCTTGAGGCGAGTTTTTTTTTTTTTCTTTTCTCTTGACCCCCCCTGCATTCCCCTGTTAACACCTAGCCCTCCTTCTCCCCCCCAGACTTTCCTGGACTGCCAGCAGGCAATAGCGTGTCCTCCAAGCCTCTGGTCAGCAAGGGATACTGAGGGAGTGTCACCTCTGACCCCCCCCAACTTCCAGACCCCCAGGACCCAGACTCCACCTTCTAGGTATGTAGCCAGGATCTCCTTGAGGCGGGTTTTTTTTTTTTTCCTTTTCTCTTGACCCCTCCGCATTCCCCTGTTAACACCTAGCCCTCCTTCACCCCCCAGATTTTCCTGGACTGCCAGCAGGCAATAGCGTGTCCTGCAAGACTCTGGCCAGCAAGGGATTCTGAGGGAGGGTCACCTCTGACTCCCACCGCACTTCCAGACCCCCAAGCCCCAGACTCCACCTTCTAGGTAGGTAGCCAGGATCTCCTTGAGGCGGTTTTTTTTTTTTTCTTTTCTCTTTACCCCCCCTGCATTCCCCTGTTAACACCTACCCTCCTTCACCCCCCAGACTTTTCTGGACTGCCAGCAGGCAATAGCGTGTCCTTCAAGCCTCTGGCCATCAAGGGATACTGAGCGAGGGTCACCTCTGAACCCCACCCCACTTCCAGACCCCCAGGCCCCAGACTCCACCTTCTAGGTAGATAGCCAGGATCTCCTTGAGGCGGGTTTTTTTTTTTCTTTTCTCTTGACCCCCCTGCATTCCCCTGTTAACACCTAGCCCTCCTTCTCCCCCCAGAATTTCCTGGACTGCCAACAGACAATAGCGTGTCCTGTAAGCCTCTGGGCAGCAAGGGATACTGAGGGAGGGTCACCTCTGAACCCCCCCCCCCCACTTCCAGACCCCTAGGCCCCAGACTCCACCTTCTAGTTTGGTAGCCAGGATCTCCTTGAGGCGGGTTTTTTTTTTTTTTCTCTTTTCTCTTGACCTCCCTGCATTCCGCTGTTAACACCTAGCACTCCTTCTCCCCCCAGACTTTCCTGTACTGCCTGCAGGCACTAGCGTTTCCTGCAAGCCTCTGGCCAGCAAGGGATACTGAGGGAGTGTCACCTCTGACCCCCACCCCACTTCCAGACCAACAGGACCCAGAATCCCCCTTCTAGGTAGGTAGCCAGGATCTCCTTGAGGCGGGTTTTTTTTTTTTTTTTCTTTTCTCTTGACCCCCCTGCATTCCCCTGTTAACACCTAGCCCTCCTTCTCCCCCCAGACTTTCCTGGATTGCCAGCAGGCAATAGCATGTCCTGCAAGCCTCTGGCCAGCAAGTGATACTGAGGGAGGGTCACCTCTGAACCCCACCCCACTTCCAGTCCCCCAGGCCCCAGACTCCAACTTCTAGGTAGGTAGCCAGGACCTCCTTGAGGCGGGTTTTTTTTTTTTTCTTTTCTCTTGACCCCCCTGCATTCCCCTGTTAACACCTAGCCCTCCTTCTCCCCCCAGACTTTCCTGGACTGCCAGCAGGCCATAGCGTGTCCTGCAAGCCTCTGGCCAGCAAGGGATACTGAGGGAGGGTCACGTCTGACCCCCACCCCACTTCCAGACCCCAGGCCCCAGACTCCAACTTCAAGGTAGGTAGCCAGGATCTCCTGGAGGCGGGTTTGTTTTTTTTTTCTTTTTCTTTTCTCTTGACCCCCTGCATTCCCCTGTTAACACCGAGCCCTCCTTCTCCCCCCGGACTTTCCTGGACTACCAGCAGGCAATAGCGTGTCCTGCAAGCCTCTGGCCAGCAAGTGAAACTGAGGGAGGGTCACCTCTGAACCCCACCCCACTTCCAGACCCCCAGGCCCCAGACTCCACCTTCTACGTAGGTAGCCAGGATCTACTTGAGGCGGGTTTTTTTTTTTTTTTTTTTTCGTTTCTCTTGACCCGCCTGCATTCCCCTGTTAACACCTAGCCCTCCTTCTCCCCCCAGACTTTACTGGACTGCCAGCAGGCAATAGCGTGACCTGCAAGCCTCTGGCCAGCAAGGGATACTGAGGGAGGGTCACCTCTGACCCCCACCCCACTTCCAGTCCCCCAGGCCCCAGACTCCACCTTCTAGGTAGGTAGCCAAGATCTCCTTGAGGCGGGTTTTTTTTTTTTTTTTTTTCTTTTCTCTTGACCCCCCTGCATTACCCTGTTAACACCTAGCCCTCCTTCACCCCCCAGATTTTCCTGGACTGCCAGCAGGCAATAGCGTGTCCTGCAAGCCTCTGGCCAGCAAGGGATTCTGAGGGAGGGTCACCTCTGACTCCCCACCGCACTTCCAGACCCCCATGCCCCAGACTCCACCTTCTAGGTAGGTAGCCAGCATCTCCTTCAGGCGTGTTTTTTTTTTTGTTTTTTTTTTTTCTTTTCTCGTGACCCCCCTGCATTCCCCTGTTAACACCTAGCCCTCCTTCTCCCCCCAGACTTTCCTGGACTGCCAGCAGGCAATAGTGTGTCCTGCAAGCCTCTGGCCAGCAAGGGATACTGAGGGAGGGTCACCTCTGACCCCCAGCCCACTTCCAGACCCCCAGGCCACAGACTCCACCTTCTAGGTAGGTAGCCAGGATCTCCTTGAGGCGGTATTTTTTTTTTTCGTTTCTCTTGACCCCCCTGCATTCCCCTGTTAACACCTAGCCCTCCTTCTCCCGCCAAACTTTCCTGGACTCCCAGCAGGCAATAGCGTGTCCTGCAAGCCTCTGACCAGCAAGGGATACTGAGGGAGGGTCACCTCTGACCCCCACCACACTTCCAGTCCCCCAGGCCCCAGACTCCAACTTCTAGGTAGGTAGCCAGGATCTCCTTGAGGCGGGTTTTTTTTTTTTTTCTTTTCTCTTGACCCCCCTTCATTCCCCTGTTAACACCTAGCCCTCCTTCTCCCCCCAGACTTTCCTGGACTGCCAGCAGGCCATAGCGTGTCCTGCAAGCCTCTTGCCAGCAAGGGATACTGAGGGAGGGTCACCTCTGACCCCCACCCCACATCCAGGCCCCTAGGCCCCAGACTCCACCTTCTAGGTAGGTAGCCAGCATTTCCTTGAGGCGTGTTTTTTTTTTTTTTTCTTTTCTCTTGACCCCCCCTGCATTCCCCTGTTAACACCTAGCCCTCCTTCTCCCCCCAGACTTTCCTGGATTGCCAGCAGGCAATAGCGTGTCCTGCAAGCCTCTGGCCAGCAAGTGATACTGAGGGAGGGTCACCTCTGAACCCCACCCCACTTCCAGACCCCCAGGCCCCAGACTCCACCTTCTACGTAGGTAGCCAGGATCTACTTGAGGCGGGTTTTTTTTTTTTTTTCTTTTCTCTTGACCCCCCTGCATTCCCCTGTTAACACCTAGCCCTCCTTCTCCCCCCAGAATTTCCTGGACTGCCAGTAGGCAATAGTGTGATCTGCAAGCCTCTGGCCAGCAAGGGATACTGAGGGAGGGTCAGTTCTGATCCCCACGTACTTCCAGACCCCCAGGCCACAGACTCCACCTTCTAGGTAGGTAGCCAGGATCTCCTTGAGGCGTGTTTTTTTTTTTTTCTTTTGTCTTGACCCCCCCGCATTCCCCTGTTAACACCTAGCCCTCCTTCTCCTCCCAGAATTTCCTGGACTGCCAGCAGGCAGTAGCGTGTCCTGCAAGCCTCTGGCCAGCAAGTGATACTGAGGGAGGGTAACCTCTGACCCCCACCGCACTTCCAGCCGCCCAGGCCCCAGACTCCACCTTCTAGGTAGGTAGCCAGGATGTCCTTGAGGCGTTTTTTTTTTTTTTTCTTTTCTCTTGACCCCCCTGCATTCCCCTGTTACCACCTATCCCTCCTTCTCCCCCCAGACTTTCCAGGACTGCCAGCAGGCACTAGCGTGTCCTGCAAGCCTCTGGCCAGCAAGGGATACTGAGGGAGGGTCACCTCTGACCCCCACCCCACTTCCAGACCACCAGGCCCCAGACTCCACATTCTAGGTAGGTAGCCAGGATCTCCTTGAGGCCTGTTATTTTTTTTTTTACTTTTCTCTTGACCCCCCTGCATTCCCCTGTTAACACCTAGCCCTCCATCTCCCCCCAGACTTTCCTGGACTGCCAGCAGGCCATAGCGTGTCCTGCAAGTCTCTGGACAGCAAGGGATACTGAGGGAGCGTCACCTCTGAACCCCACCCCACATCCAGACCCCCAGGCCCCAGACTCCACCTTCTAGGTAGGTAGCCAGCATCTCCTTGAGGCGTGATTTTTTTTTTTCTTTTCTCTTGACCCCCCTGCATTCCCCTGTTAACACCTAGCCCTCCTTCTCCCCCCAGACTTTCCTGGACTGCCAGCAGGCAATAGTGTGTCCTGCAAGCCTCTGTCCAGCAAGGGATACAGAGGGAGGGTCACCTCTGACACCCACCCCACTTCCAGACCCCCAGGCCACAGACTCCACCTTCTAGTTAGGTAGCCAGGATCTCCTTGAGGCGGTTTTTTTTTTTTTTTTTTTCCTTTCTCTTGACCCCCCTGCATTCCCCTGTTAACACCTAGTCCTCCTTCTCCCCCCAGAATTTCCTGGACTCCCAGCAGGCAATAGCGTGTCCTGCAAGACTCTGGCCAGCAAGGGGTACTGAGGGAGGGTCACATCTGTCCCCCACCCCACTTCCAGACCCCCAGGCCCCAGACTCCACCTTCTAGGAAGGTAGCCAGCATCTCCTTGAGGCGTGTTTTTATTTTTTTTTTTCTTTTCTCTTGACCTCCCTGCATTCCCCTGTTAACACCTAGCCCTCCTTCTCCCCCCAGATTTTCCTGGATTGCCATCAGGCAATAGCGTGTCCTGCAAGCCTCTGGCCAGCTAGTGATACTTAGGGAGGGTCACCTCTGACCCCCACCCCACTTCCAGAACTCCAGGCCCCAGAATCCACCTTCTACGTAGGTAGCCAGGATCTACTTGAGGCGGGGTTTTTTTTTTTTTTTTTCGTTTCTCTTGACCCGCCTGCATTCCGCTGTTAACACCTAGCCCTCCTTCTCTCCCCAGACTTTACTGGACTGCCAGCATGCAATAGCGTGTCCTGCAAGACTCTGGCCAGCAAGGGATACTGAGGGAGGGTCACTTCAGACCCCCACCCAACTTCCAGACCCCCAGGCCCCAGACTCAATCTTCTAGGTAGGTAGCCAGGATCTCCTTGAGGCGGGTTTTTTTTTTTCTTTTCTCTTGAACCCCCTGCACTCCCCTGTTAAAACCCCACCCTCCTTCACCCCCCAGACTTTGCTGGACTGCCAGCAGGCAATAGCATGTCTTGCAAGCCTCTGGCCATCAAGGGATACTGAGGGAGGGTCACCTCTGAACCCCACCCCACTTCCAAACCCCCAGGCCCCAGACTCCACCTTCTAGGTAGGTAGCCAGTATCTCCTTGAGGCGGGTTTTTTTTTTTTTCTTTTCTCTTGACCCCCCTGCATTCCCCCTGTTAACGCCTTGCCGTCCTTCTCCCCCAGACTTTCCTGGACTGCCAGCAGGCAATAGCGTGTCCTGCAAGCCTCTGGCCAGCAAGGGATACTGAGGGAGGGTCACCTCTGACCCCCACCCCACTTCCAGACCCCCAGGACCCGGACTCCAACTTCTAGGTAGGTAGCCAGGATCTCCTGGAGGCGGGTTTTTTTTTTTTTTTTTTCTTTTCTCTTGACCCCCCTGCATTCCCCTGTTATCACCTAGCCCTCCTTCTCCCCCCGGACTTTCCTGGACTGCCAGCAGGCACTAGCGTGTCCTGCAAGCCTCTGGCCAGCAAGGGATACTGAGGGAGGGTCACCTCTGACCCCCACCCCAGTTCCAGACCCCCAGGCCCCAGACTCCACCTTCTAGGTAGGTAGCCAGGATCTCCTTGAGGCGGTATTTTTTTTTTTTCTTTTCTCTTGACCCCCCTGCATTCCCCAGTTAACACCTAGCCCTCCTACTCCCCGCAGAGTTTCCTGGACTGCCAGCAGGCAATAGCGTGTCCTGCAAGCCTCTGGCCAGCAAGGGATACTGAGGGAGGGTCACCTCTGACCCCCCTCCCCACTTCCAGACCCCCAGGACCCAGACTCCACCTTCTAGGTAGGTAGCCAGGATCTCCTTGAGGCGGGGTTTTTTTTTTTTCTTTTCTCTTGACCCCCCTGCATTCCCCTGTTAACACCTAGCCCTCCTTCTCCCCCCAGACTTTCCTGGACTGCGAGCAGGCAATAGCGTGTCCTGCAATCCTCTGGCCAGCAAGGGATAGTGAGGGAGGGTCACCTCTGAACCCCACCCCACTTCCAGACACCCAGGCCCCAGACTCCACCTTCTAGGTAGGTAGCCAGGATCTCCTTGAGGCGTTTTTTTTTTTTTTTTTCGTTTCTTTTGACCCCCCTGCATTCCCCTGTTAACACCTAGCCCTCCTTCTCCCCCCAGACTTTCCTGGACTCCCAGCAGGCAATAGCGTGTCCTGCAAGCCTCTGGCCAGCAAGGGATACTGAGGGAGGGTCACCTCTGATCCCCACCACACTTCCAGACCCCCAGGCCCCAGACTCAACCTTCTAGGTAGGTAGCCAGTATCTACTTGAGGCGGGTTTTTTTTTTTTTATTTCTCTTGACCCCCCTGCATTCCCCTGTTAACACCTAGCCCTCCTTCTCCCACCAGAATTTCCTGGACTGCCAGCAGGCAATAGCGTGTCCTGCAAGCCTCTGGCCAGCAAGGGATACTGAGGGAGGGTTACCCTTGACACCCACCCCACTTCCAGAGACCCAGGTTCCAGACTCCAACTTCTAGGTAGGTAGCCAGGATCTCCTTGAGGCGGGTTTTTTTTTTTCTTTTCTCTTGACCCCCCTGCATTCCACTGTTAAAACCTACCCTCCTTCACCCCCCAGAATTTGCTGGACTGCCAGCAGGCAATAGCGTGTCCTGCAAGCCTCTGGCCATGAAGGGATACTGAGGGAGGGTCACCTCTGAACCCCACCCCACTTCCAGACCCCCAGGCCCCAGACTCCACCTTCTAGGTAGGTAGCCAGGATCTCCTTGAGGCGGGTTTTTTTTTTTCTTTTCTCTTGACCCCCCTGCATTCCCCTGTTAACACCTAGCCCTCCTTCTCCCCCAGACTTTCTTGGACTGCCAGCAGGCAATAGCGTGTCCTGCAAGGCTCCGGCCAGCAAGGGATACTGAGGGAGGTTCACCTCTGACTCCCACCCCACTTCCAGACCACTAGGCCCCAGACTCCACCTTCTAGGTTGGTAGCCTGGATCTCCTTGAGGCGGGTTTTTTTTTTTTCTCTTTTCTCTTGACCCCCCTGCATTCCCCTGTTAACACCTAGCCCTCCTTCTCCCCCCAGACTTTCCTGTACTGCCAGCAGGCAATAGCGTGTCCTGCAAGCGTCTGGCCAGCAAGGGATACTGAGGAAGGGTCACCTCTTACCCCCACCCCACTTCCAGACCCCCAGGCCCCAGACTCCACCTTCTAGGTAGGTAGCCAGGATCTCCTTGAAGCGGGTTTTTTTTTTTTTTCCTTTTCTCTTGACCCCCCTGCATTCCCCTGTTAACACCTACCCTCCTTCACTCCCCCGACTTTGCTGGACTGCCAGCAGGCAATAGCGTGTCCTGCAATCCTCTGGCAAGCAAGGCATACTGAGGGAGGGTCAGCTCTGATCCCCAACCGACTTCCAGACCCCCAGGCCCCAGACTCCACCTTCTAGGTAGGTAGCCAGGATCTCCTTGAGGCGGGTTTTTTTTTTTTTTTTCTATTCTCTTGACCCCCCTGCATTCCCCTGTTAACACCTAGCCCTCCTTCTCCCCCCAGACTTTCCTGGACTGCCAGCAAGCAATAGCGTGTCCTGCAAGCCTCTGGCCAGCAAGGGACACTGAGGGAGGGTCACCTCTGACCCCCCACCCCACTTCCAGACCCCCAGGCCCCCAGACTCCAACTTCTAGGTAGGTAGCCAGGATCTCCTTGAGGCGGGATTTTTTTTTCCTTTTCTCTGGACCCCCCCTGCATTCCCCTGTTAACACCTAGCCCTCCTTCTCCCCCCAGACTTTCCAGGACTGCCAGCAGGCACTAGCGTGTCCTGCAAGCCTCTGGCCAGCAAGGGATACTGAGGGAGGGTCACCTCTGACCCCCACCCCACTTCCAGACCACCAGGCCCCAGACTCCACATTCTAGGTAGGTAGCCAGGATCTCCTTGAGGCCTGTTTCTTTTTTTTTCTTTTCTCTTGACCCCCCTGCATTCCCCTGTTAACACCTAGCCCTCCTTCTCCCCCCAGACTTTCCTGGACTGCCAGCAGGCAATAGCGTGTCCTGCAAGCCTCTGGCCAGCAAGGGATACTGAGGGAGGGTCACCTCTGACCCCCACCCCACTTCCAGACCCCCAGGCCCGAGACTCCACCTTCTAGGTAGGTAGCCAGGATTTCCTTGAGGCGGGTTTTTTTTTTTTTTTCTTTTCTGTTGACCCCCCTGCATTCCCCTGTTAACACCTAGCCCTCCTTCTCCCCCCAGAATTTCCTAGACTGCCAGCAGGCAATAGCGTGTCCCGCAAGCCTCTGGGCAGCAAGGGATACTGAGGGAGGATCACCTCTGACCCCCACCCCACTTCCAGACCCCCAGGCCCAAGACTCCACCTTCTAGGTAGGTAGCCAGGATCTCCTTGAGGCGGTATTTTTTTTTTTTCTTTTCTCTTGACCCCCCTGCATTCCCCAGTTAACACCTAGCCCTCCTACTCCCCGCAGAGTTTCCTGGACTGCCAGCAGGCAATAGCGTGTCCTGCAAGCCTCTGGCCAGCAAGGGATACTGAGGGAGGGTCACCTCTGACCCCCTCCCGACTTCCAGACCCCCAGGACCCAGACTCCACCTTCTAGGTAGGTAGCCAGGATCTCCTTGAGGCGGGTTTTTTTTTTTTCTTTTCTCTTGACCCCCCTGCATTCCCCTGTTAACACCTAGCCCTCCTTCTCCCCCCAGACTTTCCTGGACTGCGAGCAGGCAATAGCGTGTCCTGCAATCCTCTGGCCAGCAAGGGATAGTGAGGGAGGGTCACCTCTGAACCCCACCCCACTTCCAGACCCCCAGGCCCCAGACTCCACCTTCTAGGTAGGTAGCAAGGATCTCCTTGAGGCGTTTTTTTTTTTTTTTTTGTTTCTCTTGACCCCCCTGCATTCCCCTGTTAACACCTAGCCCTCCTTCTCCCCCCAGACTTTCCTGGACTCCCAGCAGGCAATAGCGTGTCCTGCAAGCCTCTGGCCAGCAAGGGATACTGAGGGAGGGTCACCTCTGATCCCCACCCCCACTTCCAGACCCCCAGGCCCCAGACTCCACCTTCTAGGTAGGTAGCCAGTATCTACTTGAGGCGGGTTTTTTTTTTTTTATTTCTCTTGACCCCCCTGCATTCCCCTGTTAACACCTAGCCCTCCTTCTCCCACCAGAATTTCCTGGACTGCCAGCAGGCAATAGCGTGTCCTGCAAGCCTCTGGCCAGCAAGGGATACTGAGGGAGGGTTACCCTTGACACCCACCCCACTTCCAGAGACCCAGGCTCCAGACTCCAACTTCTAGGTAGGTAGCCAGGATCTCCTTGAGGCGGGTTTTTTTTTTTTCTTTTCTCTTGACCCCCCTGCATTCCACTGTTAAAACCTACCCTCCTTCACCCCCCAGACTTTGCTGGACTGCCAGCAGGCAATAGCGTGTCCTGCAAGCCTCTGGCCATCAAGGGATACTGAGGGAGGGTCACCTCTGAACCCCACCCCACTTCCAGACCCCCAGGCCCCAGACTCCACCTTCTAGGTAGGTAGCCAGGATCTCCTTGAGGCGGGTTTTTTTTTTTTCTTTTCTCTTGACTCCCCTGCATTCCCCTGTTAACACCTAGCCCTCCTTCTCCCCCAGACTTTCCTGGACTGCCAGCAGGCAATAGCGTGTCCTGCAAGGCTCCGGCCAGCAAGGGATACTGAGGGAGGGTCACCTCTGACCCCCACCCCACTTCCAGACCACTAGGCCCCAGACTCCACCTTCTAGGTTGGTAGCCTGGATCACCTTGAGGCGGGTTTTTTTTTTTTCTCTTTTCTCTTGACCCCCCTGCATTCCCCTGTTAACACCTAGCCCTCCTTCTCCCCCCAGACTTTCCTGTACTGCCAGCAGGCAATAGCGTGTCCTGCAAGCGTCTGGCCAGCAAGGGATACTGAGGAAGGGTCACCTCTTACCCCCACCCCACTTCCAGACCCCCAGGCCCCAGACTCCACCTTCTAGGTAGGTAGCCAGGATCTCCTTGAAGCGGGTTTTTTTTTTTTTTCCTTTTCTCTTGACCCCCCTGCATTCCCCTGTTAACACCTACCCTCCTTCACTCCCCCGACTTTGCTGGACTGCCAGCAGGCAATAGCGTGTCCTGCAATCCTCTGGCAAGCAAGGCATACTGAGGGAGGGTCAGCTCTGATCCCCAACCGACTTCCAAACCCCCAGGCCCCAGACTCCACCTTCTAGGTAGGTAGCCAAGATCTCCTTGAGGCGGGGTTTTTTTTTTTTTCTATTCTCTTGACCCCCCTGCATTCCCCTGTTAACACCTAGCCCTCCTTCTCCCCCCAGACTTTCCTGGACTGCCAGCAAGCAATAGCGTGTCCTGCAAGCCTCTGGCCAGCAAGGGACACTGAGGGAGGGTCACCTCTGACCCCCACCCCACTTCCAGACCCCCAGGCCCCAGACTCCAACTTCTAGGTAGGTAGCCAGGATCTCCTTGAGGCGGGATTTTTTTTTTTCCTTTTCTCTGGACCCCCCTGCATTCCCCTGTTAACACCTAGCCCTCCTTCTCCCCCCAGACTTTCCAGGACTGCCAGCAGGCACTAGCGTGTCCTGCAAGCCTCTGGGCAGCAAGGGATACTGAGGGAGGGTCACCTCTGACCCCCACCCCACTTCCAGACCCCAAGGCCCAAGACTCCACCTTCTAGGTAGGTAGCCAGGATCTCCTTGAGGCGGGTTATTTTTTTTTTCTTTTCTCTTGACCCCCCTGCATTCCCCTGTTAACACCTAGCCCTCCTTCTCCCCCCAGACTTTCCTGGACTGCCAGCAGGCAATAGCGTGTCCTGCAAGCCTCTGGCCAGCAAGGGATACTGAGGGAGGGTCACCTCTGACCCCCACCCCACTTCCAGACCCCCAGGCCCCAGACTCCACCTTCTAGGTAGGTAGCCAGTATCTCCTTGAGGCGGGTTTTTTTTTTCTTTTCTCTTGACCCCCCTGCATTCCCCTGTTAACACCAAGCCCTCCTTCTCCCCCCAGACTTTCCTGGACTGCCAGCAGGCAATAGAGTGTCCTGCAAGCCTCTGGCCAGCAAGTGAAACTGAGGGAGGGTCACCTCTGAACCCCACCCCACTTCCAGACCCCCAGGCCCCAGACTCCACCTTCTACGTAGGTAGCCAGGATCTACTTGAGGCGGATTTTTTTTTTTTTTTTTTTTTCGTTTCTCTTGACCCGCCTGCATTCCCCTGTTAACACCTAGCCCTCCTTCTCCCCCCAGACTTTACTGGACTGCCAGGAGGCAATAGCGTGACCTGCAAGCCTCTGGCCAGCAAGGGATACTGAGGGAGGGTCACCTCTGACCCCCACCCCACTTCCAGTCCCCCAGGCCCCAGACTCCACCTTCTAGGTAGGTAGCCAAGATCTTCTTGAGGCGGGTTTTTTTTTTTTTTCTTTTCTCTTGACCCCCCTGCATTCCCCTGTTAACACCTAGCCCTCCTTCACCCCCCAGATTTTCCTGGACTGCCAGCAGGCAATAGCGTGTCCTGCAAGCCTCTGGCCAGCAAGGGATTCTGAGGGAGGGTCACCTCTGACTCCCACCGCAATTCCAGACCCCCATGCCCCAGACTCCACCTTCTAGGTAGGTAGCCAGCATCTCCTTGAGGCGTGTTTTTTTTTTTTGTTTTTTTTTTTCTTTTCTCGTGACCCCCCTGCATTCCCCTGTTAACACCTAGCCCTCCTTCTCCCCCCAGACTTTCCTGGACTGCCAGTAGGCAATAGTGTGTCCTGCAAGCCTCTGGCCAGCAAGGGACACTGAGGGAGGGTCACCTCTGACCCCCACCCCACTTCCAGACCCCCAGGCCCCAGACTCCAACTTCTAGGTAGGTAGCCAGGATCTCCATGAGGCGGGATTTTTTTTTTCCTTTTCTCTGGACCCCCCTGCATTCCCCTGTTAACACCTAGCCCTCCTTCTCCCCCCAGACTTTCCAGGACTGCCAGCAGGCACTAGCGTGTCCTGCAAGCCTCTGGCCAGCAAGGGATACTGAGGGAGGGTCACCTCTGACCCCCACCCCACTTCCAGACCACCAGGCCCCAGACTCCACCTTCTAGGTAGGTAGCCAGGATCTCCTTGAGGCGTGTTTTTTTTTTTTTTTTCTTTTCTCTTGACCCCCCTGCATTCCCCTATTAACACCTAGCCCTCCTTCTCCCCCCAGACTTTCCTGGACTGCCAGCAGGCAATAGCGTGTCCTGCAAGCCTCTGGCCAGCAAGGGATACTGAGGGAGGGTCACCTCTGACCCCCACCCCACTTCCAGACCCCCAGGCCCGAGACTCCACCTTCTAGGTAGGTAGCCAGGATTTCCTTGAGGCGGGTTTTTTTTTTTTTTCTTTTCTGTTGACCCCCCTGCATTCCCCTGTTAACACCTAGCCCTCCTTCTCCCCCCAGAATTTCCTAGACTGCCAGCAGGCAATAGCGTGTCCCGCAAGCCTCTGGGCAGCAAGGGATACTGAGGGAGGATCACCTCTGACCCCCACCCCACTTCCAGACCCCAAGGCCCAAGACTCCACCTTCTAGGTAGGTAGCCAGGATCTCCTTGAGGCGGGTTATTTTTTTTTTCTTTTCTCTTGACCCCCCTGCATTCCCCTGTTAACACCTAGCCCTCCTTCTCCCCCCAGACTTTCCTGGACTGCCAGCAGGCAATAGCGTGTCCTGCAAGCCTCTGGCCAGCAAGGGATACTGAGGGAGGGTCACCTCTGACCCCCACCCCACTTCCAGACCCCCAGGCCCCAGACTCCACCTTCTAGGTAGGTAGCCAGTATCTCCTTGAGGCGGGTTTTTTTTTTCTTTTCTCTTGACCCCCCTGCATTCCCCTGTTAACACCAAGCCCTCCTTCTCCCCCCAGACTTTCCTGGACTGCCAGCAGGCAATAGAGTGTCCTGCAAGCCTCTGGCCAGCAAGTGAAACTGAGGGAGGGTCACCTCTGAACCCCACCCCACTTCCAGACCCCCAGGCCCCAGACTCCACCTTCTACGTAGGTAGCCAGGATCTACTTGAGGCGGATTTTTTTTTTTTTTTTTTTTTTCGTTTCTCTTGACCCGCCTGCATTCCCCTGTTAACACCTAGCCCTCCTTCTCCCCCCAGACTTTACTGGACTGCCAGGAGGCAATAGCGTGACCTGCAAGCCTCTGGCCAGCAAGGGATACTGAGGGAGGGTCACCTCTGACCCCCACCCCACTTCCAGTCCCCCAGGCCCCAGACTCCACCTTCTAGGTAGGTAGCCAAGATCTTCTTGAGGCGGGTTTTTTTTTTTTTCTTTTCTCTTGACCCCCCTGCATTCCCCTGTTAACACCTAGCCCTCCTTCACCCCCCAGATTTTCCTGGACTGCCAGCAGGCAATAGCGTGTCCTGCAAGCCTCTGGCCAGCAAGGGATTCTGAGGGAGGGTCACCTCTGACTCCCACCGCACTTCCAGACCCCCATGCCCCAGACTCCACCTTCTAGGTAGGTAGCCAGCATCTCCTTGAGGCGTGTTTTTTTTTTTTGTTTTTTTTTTTTCTTTTCTCGTGACCCCCCTGCATTCCCCTGTTAACACCTAGCCCTCCTTCTCCCCCCAGACTTTCCTGGACTGCCAGTAGGCAATAGTGTGTCCTGCAAGCCTCTGGCCAGCAAGGGACACTGAGGGAGGGTCACCTCTGACCCCCACCCCACTTCCAGACTCCCAGGACCCAGACTCCAACTTCTAGGTAGGTAGCCAGGATCTCCATGAGGCGGGATTTTTTTTTTCCTTTTCTCTGGACCCCCCTGCATTCCCCTGTTAACACCTAGCCCTCCTTCTCCCCCCAGACTTTCCAGGACTGCCAGCAGGCACTAGCGTGTCCTGCAAGCCTCTGGCCAGCAAGGGATACTGAGGGAGGGTCACCTCTGACCCCCACCCCACTTCCAGACCACCAGGCCCCAGACTCCACCTTCTAGGTAGGTAGCCAGGATCTCCTTGAGGCGTGTTTTTTTTTTTTTTCTTTTCTCTTGACCCCCCTGCATTCCCCTGTTAACACCTAGCCCTCCTTCTCCCCCCAGACTTTCCTGGACTGCCAGTAGGCAATAGTGTGTCCTGCAAGCCTCTGGCCAGCAAGGGATACTGAGGGAGGGTCAGTTCTGACCCCCACGTACTTCCAGACCCCCAGGCCACAGACTCCACCTTCTAGGTAGGTAGCCAGGATCTCCTTGAGGCGTGTTTTTTTTTTTTTTTCTTTTGTCTTGACCCCCCCGCATTCCCCTGTTAACACCTAGCCCTCCTTCTCCTCCCAGACTTTCCTGGACTGCCAGCAGGCAGTAGCGTGTCCTGCAATCCTTTGGCCAGCAAGTGATACTGAGGGAGGGTCACCTCTGACCCCCACCCCACTTCCAGACGCCCAGGCCCCAGACTCCACCTTCTAGGTAGGTAGCCAGGATGTCCTTGAGGCGTTTTTTTTTTTTTTTTTCTTTTCTCTTGACCCCCCTGCATTTCCCTGTTACCACCTATCCCTCCTTCTCCCCCCAGACTTTCCAGGACTGCCAGCAGGCACTAGCGTGTCCTGCAAGCCTCTGGCCAGCAAGGGATACTGAGGGAGGGTCACCTCTGACCCCCACCCCACTTCCAGACCACCAGGCCCCAGACTCCACATTCTAGGTAGGTAGCCAGGATCTCCTTGAGGCCTGTTATTATTTTTTTTTACTTTTCTCTTGACCCCCCTGCATTCCCCTGTTAACACCTAGCCCTCCATCTCCCCCTAGACTTTCCTGGACTACCAGCAGGCCATAGCGTGTCCTGCAAGTCTCTGGACAGCAAGGGATACTGAGGGAGCGTCACCTCTGAACCCCACCCCACATCCAGACCCCCAGGCCCCAGACTCCACCTTCTAGGTAGGTAGCCAGCATCTCCTTGAGGCGTGATTTTTTTTTTCTTTTCTCTTGACCCCCCTGCATTCCCCTGTTAACACCTAGCCCTCCTTCTCCCCCCAGACTTTCCTGGATTGCCAGCAGGCAATAGCATGTCCTGCAAGTCTCTGGCCAGCAAGTGATACTGAGGGAGGGTCACCTCTGAACCCCACCCCACTTCCAGTCCCCCAGGCCCCGACTCCAACTTCTAGGTAGGTAGCCAGGATCTCCTTGAGGCGGGTTTTTTTTTTTTTTTCTTTTCTCTTGACCCCCCTGCATTCCCCTGTTAACACCTAGCCCTCCTTCTCCCCCCAGACTTTCCTGGACTGCCAGCAGGCCATAGCGTGTCCTGCAAGCCTCTGGCCAGCAAAGGATACTGAGGGAGGGTCACCTGTGACCCCCACCCCACATCCAGGCCCCCAGGCCCCAGACTCCACCTTCTAGGTAGGTATCCAGCATCTCCTTGAGGCGTGTTTTTTTTTTTTTTTTTCTTTTCTCTTGACCCCCCTGCATTCCCCTGTTAACACCTAGCCCTCCTTCGCCCCCCAGACTTTCCTGGATTGCCAGCAGGCAATAGCGTGTCCTGCAAGCCTCTGGCCAGCAAGTGATACTGAGGGAGGGTCACCTCTGAACCCCACCCCACTTCCAGACCCCCAGGCCCCAGACTCCACCTTCTACGTAGGTAGCCAGGATCTACTTGAGGCGGGTGTTTTTTTTTTTTTTTCATTTATCTTGACCCGCCTGCATGCCCCTGTTAACACCTAGCCCTCCTTCTCCCCCCAGAATTTCCTGGACTGCCAGCAAGTAATAGCGTGTCCTGCAAGCCTCTGGCCAGCAAGGGATACTGAGGTAGGGTCACCTCTGACCCCCACCCCACTTCCAGACCCCCAGGCCCCAGACTCCACCTTCTAGGTAGGTAGCCAGGATCTCCTTGAGGCGGGATTTTTTTTTTCTTTTCTCTTGACCCCCCTGCATTCCCCTGTTAACACCTAGCCCTCCTACTCCCCGCAGACTTTCCTGGACAGCCAGCAGGCAATAGCGTGTCCTGCAATCCTCTGGTCAGCAAGGGATACTGAGGGAGGGTCACCTCTGACCCCCTCCCCACTTCCAGACCCCCAGGACCCAGACTCCACCTTCTAGGTAGGTAGCCAGGATCTCCTTGAGGCGGGTTTTTTTTTTCTTTTCTCTTGACCCCCCTGCATTCCCCTCTTAACACCTAGCCATCCTTCTCCCCCCAGACTTTCCTGGACTGCCAGCAGGCAATAGCGTGTCCTGCAAGCCTCTGGCCAGCAAGGGATACTGAGGGAGGGTCACCTCTGACCCCCACCCCACTTCCAGACCCCCAGGCCCCAGACTCCAACTTCTAGGTAGGTAGCCAGGATCTCCTTGAGGCGGGTTTTTTTTTTTTCTCTTCTCTTGACCCCCCTGCATTCCGCTGTTAATACCTAGCCCTCCTTCTACCCCCAGACTTTCCTGGACTGCCAGCCGGCAATAGCATGTCCTGCAAGCCTCTGGCCAGAAAGGGATACTGAGGGAGGGTCACCTCTGACCCCCACCCCACTTCCAGACCCCCAGGCCCCAGACTCCACCTTCTAGGTAGGTATCCAGGATGTCCTTGAGGCGGTTTTTTTTTTTCTTTTCTCTTGACCCCCCTGCATTCCCCTGTTAACACCTATCCCTCCTTCTCCCCCCAGACTTTCCAGGCCTGCCAGCAGGCACTAGCGTGTCCTGCAAGCCTCTGGCCAGCAAGGGATACTGAGGGAGGGTCACCTCTGACCTCCACCCCACTTCCAGACCACCAGGCCCCAGACTCCACATTCTAGGTAGGTAGCCAAGATCTCCTTGAGGCCTGTTTTTTTTTTTTTCTTTTCTCTTGACCCCCCTGAATTCCCCTGTTAACACCTAGCCCTCCTTCTCCCCCCAGACTTTCCTGGACTGCCAGCAGGCAATAGCGTGTCCTGCAAGCCTCTGGCCAGCAAGGGATACTGAGGGAGGGTCACCTCTGACCCCCACCCCACTTCCAGACCCCCAGGCCCGAGACTCCACCTTCTAGGTAAGTAGCCAGGATTTCCTTGAGGCGGGTTTTTTTTTTTTCTTTTCTGTTGACCCCCCTGAATTCCCCTGTTAACACCTAGCCCTCCTTCTCCCCCCAGAACTTCCTAGACTGCCAGCAGGCAATAGCGTGTCCTGCAAGCCTCTGGCCAGCAAGGGATACTGAGGGAGGATCACCTCTGAACCCCACCCCACTTCCCGACCCCCTGGCCCCAGATTCCACCTTCTAGGTAGGTAGCCAGGATCTCCTTGAGGCGGGTTTTTTTTTTTTCTTTTCTCTTGACCCCCCTGCATTCCCCTGTTAACACCTAGCCCTCCTTCTCCCCCCAGAATTTCCTGGACTGCCAGCAGGCAATAGCGTGTCCTGCAAGCCTCTGGCTAGCAAGTGATACCGAGGGAGGGTCACCACTTACCGCCCCCCCACTTCCAGACTCCCAGGCCCCAGACTCCACCTTCTAGGTAGGTAGCCAGGATCTCCTTGAGGCGGGTTTTTTTTTTTCTTTTCTCTTGACCCCCCTGCATTCCCCTGTTAACACCTAGCCCTCCTTCTCTCCCCAGACTTTCCTGTACTGCCAGCAGGCAATAGCGTGTCCTGCAAGCCTCTGGCCAGCAAGGGATACTGAGGGAGGGTCACCACTGAACCCCACCCCACTTCCAGACCCCCAGGCCCCAGACTCCACGTTCTAGGTAGGGAGACAGGATCTTCTTGAGGCGGGTTTTTTTTTTTTCTTTTCTCTTGACCCCCCTGCATTCCCCTGTGAACACCTAGCCCTCCTCCCCCCAGTCTTTCCTGGACTGCCAGCAGGCAATAGCGTGTCCTGCAAGCCTCTGGAAAGCAAGGGATACTGAGGGAGGGTCACCTCTGACCCCCTCCCCACTTCCAGACCCCCAGTACCCAGACTCCACCTTCTAGGTAGGTAGCCAGGATCTCCTTGAGGCGGGTTTTTTTTTTTTTTCTTTTCTCTTGACCCCCCTGCATTCCCCTGTTAACACCTAGCCCTCCTTCTACCCCCAGATTTCCTGGACTGCCAGCAGGCAATAGCGTGTCCTGCAAGCCTCTGGCCAGCAAGGGAGATTGAGGGAGGGTCACCTCTGACCCCCACCCCACTTCCAGACACCCAGGCCCCAGACTCCACCTTCTAGGTATGTAGCCAGGATCTCCTTGAGGCGGGTTTTTTTTTTTCTTTTCTCTTGACCCCCTTGCATTCCCCTGTTAACACCTAGCCCTCCTTCACCCCCTAGACTTTCCTGGACTGCCAGCAGGCAATAGCGTGTCCTGCAAGCCTCTGGCCAGCAAGGGATACTGAGGTAGGTTGACCTCTGACCCCCACCACAACTCCAGACCCCCAGGCCCCAGACTCCACCTACTAGGTAGGTAGCCAGGATCTCCTTGAGGCGGGTTTTTTTTTTTTCTTTTGTCTTGACTCCCCTGAATTCTGCTGTTAACACCTAGCCCTCCTTCTCTCCCCAGACTTTCCTGGACTGCCAGCAGGCAATAGCGTGTCCTGCAAGCCTCTGGCCAGCAAGGGATACTGAGGGAGGGTCACCTCTGACCCCCACCCCACTTCCAGACCCCCAGGCCCCAGACTCCACCTTATAGGTAGTTAGCCAGGATCTCCTTGAGGCGGGTTTTTTTTTTTTTTCTTTTCTCTTGACCCCCCTTCATTCCCCTGTTAACTCCTAGCCCTCCTTCTCCCCCCAGAATTTCCTGGACTGCCAGCAGGCAATAGCGTGTCCTGCAAGCCTCTGGTCAGCAAGGGATACTGAGGGAGGGTCACCCCTGACACCCACCACACTTCCAGACCCCCAGGCCCCAGACTCCACCTTCTAGGTAGGTAGCCAGGATCTCCTTGAGGCGGGTTTTTTTTCCCTTTCTTTTCTCTTGAACCTACTGCATTCCCCTGTTAACACCTAGCCCTCCTTCTCCTCCCAGTCTGTCCTGTACTGCCAGCAGGCAATAGCGTGTCCTGCAAAACTCTGGTCAGCAAGGGATACTGAGGGAGGGTCACCTCTGACCCCCACCCCACTTCCAGACCCCCAGGCCCCAGACTCCACCTTCTAGGTAGGTAGCCAGGATCTCCTTGAGGCGGGTTTATTTTTTTTTTCTTTTCTTTTGACCCCCCTGCATTCCCCTGTTAACACCTAGCCCTCCTTCTTCCCCAGAATTTCCTGGACTGCCAGCACGCAATAGCGTGTCCTGCAAGCCTCTGGTCAGCAAGGGATACTGAGGGAGGGTCACCTCTGACCCCCACCCCACTTCCAGACCCCCAGGCCCCAGACTCCAACTTCTAGGTAGGTAGCCAGGATCTCCTTGAGGCGGTTTTTTTTTTTTTCTTTTCTCTTGACCCCCCTGCATTCCCCTGTTAACACCTAGCCCTCCTTCTCCCCCCAGACTTTCATGGACTGCCAGCAGGCAATACCGTGTCCTGCAAGCCTCTGGTCAGCAAGGGATACTGAGGAAGGGTCACCTCTGACCCCCACCCCACTTCCAAACCCCCAGGCCCCAGACTCAACCTTCTAGGTAGGTAGCCAGGATCTCCTTGAGGCGGGTTTTTTTTTTTTCTCTTGACCCCCCTGCATTCCCCTGTTAACACCTAGCCCTCCTTATCCCCCCAGACTTTCCTGGACTGCCAGCAGGCAATAGCGTGTCCTGCAAGCCTCTGGCCAGCAAGGGATACTGAGGGAGGGTCACCTCTGACCCCCACGCCACTTCCAGACTCCCAGGCCCCAGACTCACCGTTCTAGGTAGGTAGCCAGGATCTCCTTGAGGCGGGTTTTTTTTTTTTGTTTGTTTTCTCTTGACCCCCCTGCATTCCCCTGTTAACACCTAGCCCTCCTTCTCTCCCCACACTTTCCTGTACTGCCAGCAGGCAATAGCGTGTCCTGCAAGCCTCTGGCCAGCAAGGGATACTGAGGGAGAGTCACCTCTGACCCCCACCCCACTTCCAGACACCCAGGCCCCAGACTCCACGTTCTAGGTAGGGAGACAGGATCTTCTTGAGGCGGGTTTTTTTTTTTTTTCTTTTCTCTTGACCCCCCCTGCATTCCCCTGTGAACACCTAGCCCTCCTCCCCCCAGTCTTTCCTGGACTGCCAGCAGGCAATAGCGTGTCCTGCAAGCCTCTGGACAGCAAGGGATACTGAGGGAGGGTCACCTCGGACCCCCAGCCCACTTCCAGACCGCCAGGCCACAGACTCCACCTTCTAGGTAGGTAGCCAGGATCTCCTTGAGGCGGGTTTTTTTTTTTTCTTTTCTCTTGACCCCCCTGCATTCCCCTGTTAACACCTAGCCCTCCTTCTACCCCCAGACTTTCCTGGACTGCCAGCAGGCAATAGCGTGTCCTGCAAGCCTCTGGCCAGCAAGGGATATTGAGGGAGGGTCACCTCTGACCCCCACCCCACTTCCAGACACCCAGGCCCCAGACTCCACCTTCTAGGTATGTAGCCAGGATCTCCTTGAGTCGGGTTTTTTTTTTTTTTCTTTTCTCTTGACCCCCTTGCATTCCCCTGTTAACACCTAGCCCTCCTTCACCCCCCAGACTTTCCTGGACTGCCAGCAGGCAATAGCGTGTCCTGCAAGCCTCTGGCCAGCAAGGGATACTGAGGTAGGTGGACCTCTGACCCCCACCACAACTCCAGACCCCCAGGCCCCAGACTCCACCTACTAGGTAGGTAGCCAGGATCTCGTTGAGGCGGGTTTTTTTTTTTTTCTTTTGTCTTGACTCCCCTGAATTCTGCTGTTAACACCTAGCCCTCCTTCTCTACCCAGACTTTCCTGGACTGCCAGCAGGCAATAGCGTGTCCTGCAAGCCTCTGGCCAGCAAGGGATACTGAGGGAGGGTCACCTCTGACCCCCACCCCACTTCCAGACCCCCAGGCCCCAGACTCCACCTTATAGGTAGTTAGCCAGGATCTCCTTGAGGCGGGTTTTTTTTTTTTCTTTTCTCTTGACCCCCCTGCATTCCCCTGTTAACACCTAGCCCTCCTTCTCCCCCCCAGACTTTCCTGGACTGCCAACAGGCAATAGCGTGTCCTGCAAGCCTCTGGTCAGCATGGGATACTGACGGAGGGTCACCTCTGACCCCACCCCACTTCCAGAACCCCAGGCACCAGACTCCACCTTCTAGGTAGGTATCCAGGATCACCTTGAGGCGGGTTATTTTTTTTTTCTTTTCTCTTGACCCCCCTGCATTCCCCTGTTAACACCTAGCCCTCCTTCTCCCCCCATTCTTTCCTGGACTGCAAGCAGGCAATAGCGTGTCCTGCAAGCCTCTGGTCAGCAAGGGATTCTGAGGGAGGGTCACCTCTGACCCCCACCCCACTTCCAGAACCCCAGGCACCAGACTCCACCTTCTAGGTAGGTAGCCAGGATCTCCTTGAGGCGGGTTATTTTTTTTTTCTTTTCTCTTGACCCCCCTGCATTCCCCTGTTAACACCTAGGCCTCCTTCTCCCCTCAGACTTTCCTGGACTGCCAGCAGGCAATAGCGTGTCCTGCAAGCCTCTGGTCAGCAAGGGATACTGAGGGAGGGTCACCTCTGACACCCACCCCCACTTCCAAACCCCCAGGCCCCAGACTCCACCTTCTAGGTAGGTAGCCAGGATCTCCTTGAGGCGGGTTTTTTTTTTTTTTTCTTTTCTCTTGAACCCCCTGCAATGCCCTGTTAACACCTAGCCCTCCTTCTCCCCCCAGAATTTCCTGGACTGCCAGCAGGCAATAGCGTGTCCTGCAAACCTCTGGTCACCAAGGGATACTGAGGGAGGGTCACCTCTGACCCCCACCCCACTTCCAGACCCCCAGGCCCCAGACTCCACCTTCCAGGTAGGTAGCCAGGACCTCCTTGAGGCGGTTTTTTTTTTTTTTCTTTTCTCTTGACCCCCCTGCATTCCCCTGTTAACTCCTAGCCCTCCTTCTCCCCCCAGAATTTCCTGGACTGCCAGCAGGCAATAGCGTCTCCTGCAAGCCTCTGGTCAGCAAGGGATACTGAGGGAGGGTCACCCCTGACACCCACCACACTTCCAGACCCCCAGGCCCCCAGACTCCACCTTCTAGGTAGGTAGCCAGGATCTCCTTGAGGCGGGTTTTTTTTCCCTTTCTTTTCTCTTGAACCTACTGCATTCCCCTGTTAACACCTAGGCCACCTTCTCCTCCCAGTCTGTCCTGTACTGCCAGCAGGCAATAGCGTGTCCTGCAAACCTCTGGTCAGCAAGGGATACTGAGGGAGGGTCACCTCTGACCCCCACCCCACTTCCAGACCCCCAGGCCCCAGACTCCACCTTCTAGGTAGGTAGCCAGGATCTCCTTGAGGCGGGTTTATTTTTTTTTTCTTTTCTCTTGACCCCCCTGCATTCCCCTGTTAACACCTAGCCCTCCTTCTTCCCCCAGAATTTCCCGGACTGCCAGCACGCAATAGCTTGTCTTGCAAGCCTCTGGTCAGCAAGGGATACTGAGGGAGGGTCACCTCTGACCCCCACCCCCACTTCCAGACCCCCAGGCCCCAGACTCCAACTTCTAGGTAGGTAGCCAGGATCTCCTTGAGGCGGGTTTTTTCTTTTTCTTTTCTCTTGACCCCCCTGCATTCCCCTGTTAACACCTAGCCCTCCTTCTCCCCCCAGATTTTCATGGACTGCCAGCAGGCAATACCGTGTCCTGCAAGCCTCTGGTCAGCAAGGGATACTGAGGAAGGGTCACCTCTGACCCCCACCCCACTTCCAAACCCCCAGGCCCCAGACTCAACCTTCTAGGTAGGTAGCCAGGATCTCCTTTAGGCGGGTTTTTTTTTTTCTTTTCTCTTGACCCCCCTGCATTCCCCTGTTAACACGTAGCCCTCCTTCTCCCCCCAGACTTTCCTGGACTGCCAACAGGCAATAGCGTGTCCTGCAAGCCTCTGGTCAGCATGGGATACTGACGGAGGGTCACCTCTGACCCCACCCCACTTCCAGAACCCCAGGCACCAGACTCCACCTTCTAGGTAGGTATCCAGGATCACCTTGAGGCGGGTTATTTTTTTTTTTCTTTTCTCTTGACCCCCCCTGCATTCCCCTGTTAACACCTAGCCCTCCTTCTCCCCCCATTCTTTCCTGGACTGCAAGCAGGCAATAGCGTGTCCTGCAAGCCTCTGGTCAGCAAGGGATACTGAGGGAGGGTCACCTCTGACCCCCACCCCACTTCCAGAACCCCAGGCACCAGACTCCACCTTCTAGGTAGGTAGCCAGGATCTCCTTGAGGCGGGTTATTTTTTTTTTTCTTTTCTCTTGACCCCCCTGCATTCCCCTGTTAACACCTAGGCCTCCTTCTCCCCTCAGACTTTCCTGGACTGCCAGCAGGCAATAGCGTGTCCTGCAAGCCTCTGGTCAGCAAGGGATACTGAGGGAGTGTCACCTCTGACACCCACCCCCACTTCCAAACCCCCAGGCCCCCAGACTCCACCTTCTAGGTAGGTAGCCAGGATCTCCTTGAGGCGGGTTTTTTTTTTTTTTTCTTTTCTCTTGAACCCCCTGCAATGCCCTGTTAACACCTAGCCCTCCTTCTCCCCCCCCAGAATTTCCTGGACTGCCAGCAGGCAATAGCGTGTCCTGCAAACCTCTGGTCACCAAGGGATACTGAGGGAGGGTCACCTCTGACCCCCACCCCCACTTCCAGACCCCCAGGCCCCAGACTCCACCTTCCAGGTAGGTAGCCAGGACCTCCTTGAGGCGGTTTTTTTTTTTTTTTCTTTTCTCTTGACCCCCCTGCATTCCCCTGTTAACTCCTAGCCCTCCTTCTCCCCCCAGAATTTCCTGGACTGCCAGCAGGCAATAGCGTCTCCTGCAAGCCTCTGGTCAGCAAGGGATACTGAGGGAGGGTCACCCCTGACACCCACCACACTTCCAGACCCCCAGGCCCCAGACTCCACCTTCTAGGTAGGTAGCCAGGATCTCCTTGAGGCGGGTTTTTTTTTCCCTTTCTTTTCTCTTGAACCTACTGCATTCCCCTGTTAACACCTAGGCCACCTTCTCCTCCCAGTCTGTCCTGTACTGCCAGCAGGCAATAGCGTGTCCTGCAAACCTCTGGTCAGCAAGGGATACTGAGGGAGGGTCACCTCTGACCCCCACCCCACTTCCAGACCCCCAGGCCCGAGACTCCACCTTCTAGGTAGGTAGCCAGGATCTCCTTGAGGCGGGTTTATTTTTTTTTTTTCTTTTCTCTTGACCCCCCTGCATTCCCCTGTTAACACCTAGCCCTCCTTCTTCCCCCAGAATTTCCCGGACTGCCAGCACGCAATAGCTTGTCTTGCAAGCCTCTGGTCAGCAAGGGATACTGAGGGAGGGTCACCTCTGACCCCCACCCCACTTCCAGACCCCCAGGCCCCAGACTCCAACTTCTAGGTAGGTAGCCAGGATCTCCTTGAGGCGGGTTTTTTTTTTTTTCTTTTCTCTTGACCCCCCTGCATTCCCCTGTTAACACCTAGCCCTCCTTCTCCCCCCCAGATTTTCATGGACTGCCAGCAGGCAATACCGTGTCCTGCAAGCCTCTGGTCAGCAAGGGATACTGAGGAAGGGTCACCTCTGACCCCCACCCCACTTCCAAACCCCCAGGCCCCAGACTCAACCTTCTAGGTAGGTAGCCAGGATCTCCTTTAGGCGGGTTTTTTTTTTTTCTTTTCTCTTGACCCCCCTGCATTCCCCTGTTAACACGTAGCCCTCCTTCTCCCCCCAGACTTTCCTGGACTGCCAGCAGGCAATAGCGTGTCCTGCAAGCCTCTGGCCAGCAAGGGATACTGAGGGAGGGTCACCTCTGACCCCCGCCCCACTTCCAGACCCCCAGGCCCCAGACTCCACCTTCTAGGTAGGTAGCCAGGATCTCCTTGAGGCGGGTTTTTTTTTTTTTTCTCTTGACCCCCCTGCATTCCCCTGTTAACACCTAGCCCTCCTTATCCCCCCAGACTTTCCTGGACTGCCAGCAGGCAATAGCGTGTCCTGCAAGCCTCTGGCCAGCAAGGGATACTGAGGGAGGGTCACCTCTGACGCCCACGCCACTTCCAGACTCCCAGGCCCCAGACTCACCGTTCTAGGTAGGTAGCCACGATCTCCTTGAGGCGGGTTTTTTTTTTTTTTTTCTTTTCTCTTGACCCCCCTGCATTCCCCTGATAACACCTAGCCCTCCTTCTCCCCCCAGAATTTCCTGGACTGCCAGCAGGCAATAGCGTGTCCTGCAAGCCTCTGGCCAGCAAGTGATACTGAGGGAGGGTCACCTCTGATCCCCCCCCCACTTCCAGACCCCCAGGCCCCAGACTCCACCTTCTAGGTAGGTAGCCAGGATCTCCTTGAGGCGGGTTTTTTTTTTTCTTTTCTCTTGACCCCCCTGCATTCCCGTGTTAACACCTAGCCCTCCTTCTCTCCCCAGACTTTCCTGGACTGCCAGCAGGCAATAGCGTGTCCTGCAAGCCTCTGGCCAGCAAGGGATACTGAGGGAGGGTCACCTCTGACCCCCACCCCACTTCCAGACCCCCAGGCCCCAGACTCCACGTTCTAGGTAGGGAAACAGGATCTTCTTGAGGCGGGTTTTTTTTTTTTTCTTTTCTCTTGACCCCCCTGCATTCCCCTGTGAACACCTAGCCCTCCTCTCCCCAGTCTTTCCTGGACTGCCAGCAGGCAATTGCGTGTCCTGCAAGCCTCTGGACAGCAAGGGATACTGAGGGAGGGTCACCTCGGACCCCCACCCCACTTCCAGACCCCAAGGCCCCAGACTCCACCTTCTAGGTAGGTAGCCAGGATCTCCTTGAGGCGGGTTTTTTTTTTTTCTTTTCTCTTGACCCCCCTGTATTCCCCTGTTAACACCTAGCCCTCCTTCTACACCCAGACTTTCCTGGACTGCCAGCAGGCAATAGCATGTCCTGCAAGCCTCTGGCCAGCAAGGGATACTGAGGGAGGGTCACCTCTGACCCCCACCCCACTTCCAGAACCCCAGGCACCAGACTCCACCTTCTAGGTAGGTAGCCAGGATCTCCTTGAGGCGGGTTTTTTTTTTTTTTTCTTTTCTCTTGACCCCCCTGCATTCCCTTGTTAACACCTAGCCCTCCTTCTCCCCTCAGACTTTCCTGGACTGCCAGCAGGGAATAGCGTGTCCTGCAAGCCTCTGGTCAGCAAGGGATACTGAGGGAGGTTCACCTCTGACACCCACCCCACTTCCAAACCCCCAGGCCCCAGACTCCACCTTCTAGGTAGGTAACCAGGATCTCCTTGAGGCGGGTTTTTTTTTTTTCTTTTCTCTTGAACCCCCTGCAATGCCCTGTTAACACCTAGCCCTCCTTCTCCTCCCAGTCTTTCCTGTACTGCCAGCAGGCAATAGCGTGTCCTGCAAAACTCTGGTCAGCAAGGGATACTGAGGGAGGGTCACCTCTGACCCCCACCCCACTTCCAGACCCCCAGGCCCCAGACTCCACCTTCTAGGTAGGTAGTCAGGATCTCCTTGAGGCGGGATTATTTTTTTTTTCTTTTCTCTTGTCCCCCCTGCATTCCCCTGTTAACACCTAGCCCTTCTTCTTCCCCCAGAATTTCCTGGACTGCCAGCACGCAATAGCGTGTCCTGCAAGCCTCTGGTCAGCAAGGGATACTGAGGGAGGGTCACCTCTGACCCCCACCCCACTTCCAGACCCCCAGGCCCCAGACTCCAACTTCTAGGTAGGTAGCCAGGATCTCCTTGAGGCGGGTTTTTTTTTTTCTTTTCTCTTGACCCCCCTGCATTCCCCTGTTAACACCTAGCCCTCTTTCTCCCTCCAGCCTTTCCTGGACTGCCAGCAGGCAATAGCGTGTCCTGCAAGCCTCTGGTCAGCAAGGGATACTGAGGGAGGGTCACCTCTGACCCCCACCCCACTTCCAGACCCCCAGGCCCCAGACTCCACCTTCCAGGTAGGTAGCCAGGATCTCCTTGAGGCGGGTTATTTTTTTTTCTTTTCTCTTGACCCCCCTGCATTCCCCTGTTAACACCTAGCCCTCCTTCTCCCCCCAGACTTTCCTGGACTGCCAGCAGGCAATAGCGTGTCCTGCAAGCCTCTGGTCAGGAAGGGATACTGAGGGAGGGTCACCCCTGACCCCCACCCCACTTCCAGACCCCCAGGCCCCAGACTCCACCTTCTAGGTAGGTAGCCAGGATCTCCTTGAGGTGGGTTTTTTTTTTTTTTCTTTTCTCTTGACCCCCCTGTATTCCCCTGTTAACACCTAGCCCTCCTTCTCCCCCCAGAATTTCCTGGACAGCCAGCAGGCAATAACGTGTCCTGCAAGCCTCTGGCCAGCAAGGGATACTGAGGGAGGGTCACCTCTGACCCCCACCCAATTCTAGACCCCCAGGCCCCAGACTCCACCTTCTAGGTAGGTAGCCAGGATCTCCTTGAGGAGGGTATTTCTTTTTTTTTTTTTTTCTTTTCTCTTGACCCCCCTGCATTCCCCTGTTAACACCTAGCCCTCCTACTCCCCCCAGACTTTCCTGGACTGCCAGCAGGCAATAGCGTGTCCTGCAAGCCTCTGGCCAGCAAGGGATACTGAGGGAGGGTCACCTCTGACCCCCACCCCACTTCCAGACCCCCAGGCCCCAGACTCCACCTTCTAGGTAGGTAGCCAGGATCTCCTTGAGGCGGGTTTTTTTTTTTTCTTTTCTCTTGAGCCCCCTGCATTCCCCTGTTAACACCTAGCTCTCCTTCTCCCCCCAGACTTTCCTGGACTGCCAGCAGGCAATAGTGTGTCCTGCAAGCCTCTGGCCAGCAAGGGATACTGAGGGAAGGTCACCTCTGACACCCACCCCACTTTCAGACCCCCAGGCCCAGACTCCACCTTCTAGGTAGGTAGCCAGGAACTCCTTGAGGTGGGTTTTTTTTTTTCTTTTCTCTTGACCCCCCTGCATTCCCCTGTTAACACCTAGCCCTCCTTCTCCCCCCTGAATTTCCTGGACTGCCAGCAGGCAATAGCGTGTCCTGCAAGTCTCTGGCCAGCAAGCGATACTGAGGGAGGGTCACCTCTGACCCCCACCCCACTTCCAGACCCCCAGGCCCCAGACT
The DNA here is from genome assembly GCA_026018925.1 of Tupaia tana. NCBI lineage: Eukaryota > Metazoa > Chordata > Mammalia > Scandentia > Tupaiidae > Tupaia > Tupaia tana. The sequence goes on along the minus strand of JAKSZU010000345.1, from coordinate 59,627 downwards.
CCACCTTCTAGGTAGGTAGCCAGGATCTCCTTGAGGCGGGTTTTTTTTTTTTTCTTTTCTCTTGACCCCCCTGCATTCCCCCGTTAACACCTAGCCCTCCTTCTCCCACCAGATTTTCCTGGACTGCTCGCAGGCAATAGCGTGTCCTGCAAGCCTTTGGTCAGCAAGGGATACTGAGGGAGGGTCACCTCTGACCCCCATCCCTCTTCCAGACCCCCAGGCCCCAGACACCAACTTCTAGGTAGGTAGCCAGGATCTCCTGGAGGCGGGTTTTTGTTTTTTTTTTTTCTTTTCTCTTGACCCCCCTGCATTCCCCTGTTAACACCTAGCCCTCCTTTTCCCCCCAGATTTTTCTGGACTGCCAGCAGGCAATAGCGTGTCCTGCAAGCCTCTGGCCAGCAAGGGATACTGAGGGAGGGTCACCTCTGACCCCCACCCCACTTCCAGACCCCCAGGCCCCAGACTCCACCTTCTAGGTAGGTAGCCAGGATCTCCTTGAGGCGGGTTTTTCTTTTTTTTTCTTTTCTCTTGAGCCCCCTGCATTCCCCTGTTAACACCTATCCCTCCTTCTCCCCCCAGAATTTCCTGGACTGCCAGCAGGCCATAGCGTGTCCTGCAAGACTATGGCCAGCAAGGGATACTGAGGGAGGGTCACCTCTGACCCCCACCCCACTTCCAGACCCCCAGGCCCCAGACTCCACCTTCTAGGTAGGGAGCCAGGATCTTCTTGAGGCGGTTTTTTTTTTTTTCTTTTCTCTTGACCCCCCTGCATTCCCCTGTTAACACCTAGCCCTCCTTCTCCCCCCAGAGTTTCCTGGACTGCCAGCAGGCAATAGCGTGTCCTGCAAGCCTCTGGCCAGCAAGGGATACTGAGGAGGGTCACCTCTGACCCCCAGCCCAATTCCAGACCCCCAGGCCCCAGACTCCACCTTCTAGGTAGGTAGCCAGGATCTCCTTGAGGCGGGTTCTTTTTTTTTTTTTTTTTTCTTTTCTCTTGACCCGCCTGCATTCCCGTGTTAACACCTAGCCCTCCTTCTCCCCCAAGACTTTCCTGGACTGCCAGCAGGCAATAGCGTGTCCTGCAAGACTCTGGCCAGCAAGGGATACTGAGGGAGGGTCACCTCTGACCCCCACCCCACTTACAGACCCCCAGGCCCCAGACTCCACCTTCTAGGTAGGTAGCCAGGATCTCCTTGAGGCGGGTTTTTTTTTTTTTTCCTTTCTCTTGACCCCCCTGCATTCCCCTGTTAACAACTAGCCGTCCTTCTCCCCCCAGATTTTCCTGGAATGCCAGCAGGCAATAGCGTGTCCTGCAAGCCTCTGGCCAGCAAGGGATACTGAGGGAGGGTCACCTCTGACACCAACCCCACTACCATACCCCCAGGCCCCAGACTCCACCTTCTAGGTAGGTAGCCAGGATCTCCTTGAGGCGGGTTTTTTTTTTTTTTTTCCTTTCTCTTGACCCCCCTGCATTCCCCTGTTAACAACTAGCCGTCCTTCTCCCCCCAGATTTTCCTGGAATGCGAGCAGGCAATAGCGTGTCCTGCAAGCCTCTGGCCAGCAAGGGATACTGAGGGAGGGTCACCTCTGACACCAACCCCACTTCCAGACCCCCAGGCCCCAGACTCCACCTTCTAGGTATGTAGCCAGGATCTCCTTGAGGCGGGTTTTTGTTTTTGTTTTTTTGTTTTTTTTTTTTCTTTTCTCCTGCATTCCCCTGTTAACACCTAGCCCTCCTTCTCCCCCCATACTTTCCTGGACTGCCAGCAGGAAATAGCGTGTCCTGCAAGCTTCTGGCCAGCAAGGGATACTGAGGGAGGGTCACCTCTGACCCCCACCCCACTTCCAGACCCCCAGGCCCCAGACTCCACCTTCTAGGTAGGTAGCCAGGATCTCCTTGAGGCGGGTTTTTTTTTTTTTTTTCTTTTCTCTTGAGCCCCCTGCATTCCCCTGTTAACCCCTAGCCCTCCTTCTCCAACCAGAATTTCCTGGACTGCCAGCAGGCAATAGCGTGTCCTGCAAGACTATGGCCAGCAAGGGATACTGAGGGAGGGTCACCTCTGACCCCCACCCCACTTCCAGACCCCCAGGCCCCAGACTCCAACTTCTAGGTAGGTAGCCAGGATCTTCTTGAGGCGGGTTTTTTTTTTTTTCTTTTCTCTTGACCCCCCTGCATTCCCCTGTTAACACCTAGCCCTCCTTCTCCCCCCAGAGTTTCCTGGACTGCCAGCAGGCAATAGCGTGTCCTGCAAGCCTCTGGCCAGCAAGGGATACTGAGGGAGGGTCACCTCTGACCCCCACCCCACTTCCAGACCCCCAGGCCCCAGACTCCACCTTCTAGGTAGGTAGCCAGGATCTCCTTGAGGCGGGTTCTTTTTTTTTTTTTTTTTTTTTCTCTTGACCCGCCTGCATTCCCCTGTTAACACCTAGCCCTCCTTCTCCCCCAAGACTTTCCTGGACTGCCAGCAGGCAATAGCGTGTCCTGCAAGCCTCTGGCCAGCAAGGGATACTGAGGGAGGGTCACCTCTGACCCACACCCCACTTACAGACCCCCAGGCCCCAGACTCCACCTTCTAGGTAGGTAGCCAGGATCTCCTTGAGGCGGGTTTTTTTTTTTTTTTTCCTTTCTCTTGACCCCCCTGCATTCCCCTGTTAACAACTAGCCGTCCTTCTCCCCCCAGATTTACCTGGACTGCCTGCAGGCAATAGCGTGTCCTGCAAGCCTCTGGCCAGCAAGGGATACTGAGGGAGGGTCACCTCTGACCCCCACCCCACTTCCAGACCCCCAGGCCACAGACTCCACCTTCTAGGTATGTAGCCAGGATCTCCTTGAGGCGGGATTTTGTTTTTGTTTTTTTGTTTTTTTTTTCTTTTCTCCTGCATTCCCCTGTTAACATCTAGCCCTCCTTCACCACCCAGACTTTCATGGACTGCCAGCAGGCAATAGCGTGTCCTGCAAGCCTCTGGCCAGCAAGGGATACGGAGGTAGGGTGACCTCTGACACCCCCCCCACTTTCAGACCCCCAGGCCCCAGACTCCACCTACTAGGTAGGTAGCCAGGATCTCCTTGAGGCGGGTTTTTGTTTTTTTTTTCCTTTCTATTGACCCCCCTGCATTCCCCTGTTAACACCTTGCCCTCCTTCTCCCCCCAGACTTTCCTGGACTGCCAGCAGGCAATAGCGTGTCCTGCAAGCCTCTGGCCAGCAAGGAATACTGAGGGAAGGTCACCTCTGACCCCCACCCCGCTTCCAGACCCCCAAGCCCCAGAATCCGCCTTCTAGGTAGGTAGCCAGCATCTCCTTTAGGCGGCTTTTTTTTTCTTTTTTTTCTTTCCTCTTGACCCCCTGCATTCCCCTGTTAACACCAAGCCCTCCTTGTCCCCCCAGAGTTTCCTGAACTGCCAGCAGGCAATAGCGTGTCCTGCAAGCCTCTGGCCAGCAAGGGATACTGAGGGAGGGTCACCTCTGACCCCCACCCCACTTCCAGACCCCCAGGCCCCAGACTCCACCTACTAGGTAGGTAGCCAGGATCTCCTTGAGGCGGGTTTTTTTTTTTTTTTTCTTATCTCTTGACCCCCCTGCATTCCGCTGTTAACACCTAGCCTTCCTTCTCCCCCCAGACTTTCCTGGACTGCCAGCAGGCAGTAGCGTGTCCTGCAAGCCTCTGGACGGCAAGGGATACTAAGGGAGGGTCACCTCTGACCCCCAACCCACTTCCAGACCCCCAGGCCCCAGACTCCACCTTCTAGGTAGGAAGCCAGGATCTCCTTGAGGAGGGTTTATTTTTTTTTTTTTCTTTTCTCTTGACCACCCTGCATTCCCCTGTTAACACCTAGCCCTCCATCTCCCCCCAGAATTTCCTGATCTGCCAGCAGGCAATAGCGTGTCTTGCAAGCCTCTGGCCAGCAAGGGATACTGAGGGAGGGTCACCTCTGACCCCCACCCCACTTCCAGACCCCCAGGCCCCAGACTCCACCTTCTAGGTAGGTAGCCAGGATCTCCTTGAGGCGGGTTTTTTTTTTTTCTTTTCTCTTGACCCCCTTGCATTCCCCTGTTAACACCTAGCCCTCCTTCTCCCCCCGGACTTTCCTGGACTGCCAGCAGGCAATAGCATGTCCTGCAAGCCTCTGGCCAGCAAGGGATACTGAGGTAGGGTCACCTCTGACCCCCACCCCACTTCCAGACCCCCAGGCCCCAGACTCCACCTTCTAGGTAGGTAGCCAGGATCTCCTTGAGGCGGTTTTTTTTTTTTCTTTTCTCTTGACCCCCCTGCATTCCTCTGTTACCACCTAGGCCTCCTTCTCCCCCCAGAATTTCCTGGACTGCCAGCAGGCAATAGCGTGTCCTGCAAGCATCTGGCCAGCAAGGGATCTTGAGCGAGGGTCACCACTGAGCTCCACCCCACTTCCAGACCCCCAGGCCCCAGACTCCACCTTCTAGGTAGGTAGCCAGGATTTCCTTTAGGCGGATTTTTTCTTTTTCTTTTCTCTTGATCCCCCTGCATTCCCCTGTTAACACCTAGACCTCCATCTACCCCCAGACATTCCTGATCTGCCAGCAGGCAATAGCGTGTACTGCAAGCCTCTGGCCAGCAAGGGATACTGAGGGAGGGTCACCTCTGACCCCCACCCCACTTCCAGACCCCCAGGCCCCAGACTACACCTTCTAGTTAGGTAGCCAGGATCTCCTTGAGGCGGGTTTTTTTTTTTTTTCGTTTCTCTTGACCCCCCTGCATTCCCCTGTTAACACCTAGCCCTCCTTCTCCCCCCAGACTTTCCTGGACTGCCAGCAGGCAATAGCGTGTCCTGCAAGCCTCTGGCCAGCAAGGGATACTAAGGGAGGGTCACCTCTGACCCCGACCCCACTTCCAGACCCCCAGGCCCCAGACTCCACCTTCTAGGTAGGTAGCCAGGATCTCCATGAGGCGGTTTTTTTTTTTTTTCTTTTATCTTGACCCCCGTGCATTCCCCTGTTAACACCTGGCCCTCCTTCTCCCCCCAGACGTTCCTGGACTGCCAGCAGGCAATAGCGTATCCTGCAAGCCTCTGGCCAGCAAGGGATACTGAGGGAGGGTCACCTCTGACCCCCACAACACTTCCAGACCCCCAGGCCCCAGATTCCACCTTCTAGGTAGGTAGCCAGGATCTCCTTGAGGCGGGTTTTTGTTTTTTCTTTTCTCTTGACCCCCCTGCATTCCCCTGTTAACACCTAGCCCTCCTTCTCCCCCCAGACTTTCCTGGACTGCCAGCAGGCAATAGCGTGTCCTGCAAGCCTCTGGCCAGCAAGGATTACTGAGGGAGGGTCACCTCTGAGCCGCACCCCTCTTCCAGACCCCCAGGCCCCAGACTCCAGCTTGTAGGTAGGTAGCCAGTATCTCCTTTAGGCAGGTTTTTTTTTTTTTTCTTTTCTCTTGACCCCGCTGCATTCCCCCTGTTAACACCTAGCCCTCCTTCTCCCCCCAGACTTTCCTGGACTGCCAGCAGGCAATAGCGTGTCCTGGAAGCCTCTGGCCAGCAAGGGATACTGAGGGATGGTCACCTCTGAACCCCACCCCACTTCCAGACCCCCAGGCCCCAGACTCCACCTTCTAGGTAGGTAGCCAGGATCTCCTTGAGACGGTTTTTTTTTTTTTCTTTTATCTTGACCCCCGTTCATTCCCGTGTTAACACCTAGCCCTCCTTCTCCCCCCAGACGTTCCTGGACTACCAGCAGGCAATAGCGTATCCTGCAAGCCTCTGGCCAGCAAGGGATACTGAGTGAGGGTCACCTCTGACCCCCACCCCACGTCCAGACCCCCAGGCCCCAGAGTCCACCTTCTAGGTAGGTAGCCAGGATCTCCTTGAGGCGGTTTTTTTTTATTTTTTTTTTATTTTCTCTTGACCCCCCTGCATTCCCCTGTTAACACTTAGCCCTCCTTCTCCCCCCAGAATTTCCTGGACTGCCAGCAGGCAATAGCGTGTCCTGCAAGCATCTGGCCAGCAAGGGATCTTGAGCGAGGGTCACCACTGAGCTCCACCCCACTTCCAGACCCCCAGGCCCCAGACTCCACCTTCTAGGTAGGTAGCCAGGATTTCCTTTAAGGGGTTTTTTTTCGTTTTCTTTTCTCTTGATCCCCCTGCATTCCCCTGTTAACACCTAGCCCTCCATCTCCCCCCAGACTTTCCTGATCTGCCAGCAGGCAATAGCGTGTCCTGCAAGCCTCTGGCCAGCAAGGGATACTGAGGGAGGGTCACCTCTGACCCCCACCCCACTTCCAGACCCCCAGGCCCCAGACTCCACCTTCTAGGTAGGTAGCCAGGATCTCCTTGAGGGTTTTTTTTTTTTTTTTTCGTTTCTCTTGACCCCCCTGCATTCCCCTGTTAACACCAAGCCCTCCTTCTCCCCCGAGATTTCCTGGACTGCCAGCAGGCAATAGCGTGTCCTGCAAGCCTCTGGCCAGCAAGGGATACTGAGGGAGGGTCACCTCTGACCCCCACCCCACTTCCAGACCCCCAGGCCCCAGACTCCACCTTCTAGGTAGGTAGCAATGATCTCCTTGAAGCTGGTTTTTTTTTTTTTTCTTTTCCCTTTACCACCCTGCATTCCCCTGTTAACACCTAGCCCGCCTTCTCCCCCCAGAATTTCCTGGACTGCCATCAGGCAATAGCGTGTCCTGCAAGCCTCTGGCCAGCAAGGGATACTGAGGGAGGGTCACCTCTGACCCCACCCCACTTCCAGAACCCCAGGACCCAGACTCCACCTTCTAGGTAGGAAGCCAGGATCTCCTTGAGGCGGGTTTTTTTTTTTTTCTTTTCTCTTGACCACCGTGCATTCCCCTGTTAACACCTAGCCCTCCTTCTCCCCCCAGACTTTCCTGGACTGCCAGCAGGCAATAGCGTGTCCTGCAATCCTCTGGCCATCAAGGGATACTGAGGGAGGGTCACCTCTGACCCCCACCCCACTTCCAGACCCCCAGGCCCCAGACTCCAACTTCTAGGTAGGTAGCCAGGATCTCCTTGAGGCGAGTTTTTTTTTTTCTTTTCTCTTGAGACCCCTGCATTCCCCTGTTAACACCTAGCCCTCCTTCTCCCTCCAGAATTTCCTGGACTGTCAGCAGGAAATAGCGTGTCCTGCAAGCCTCGGGCCAGCAAGGGATACTGAGGGAGGGTCACCTCTGACCCCCACCCCACTTCCAGACTCCCAGGACCCAGAATCCACCTTCTAGGTAGGCCGCCAGATTCTCCTTTAGGCGGGTTTTTTTTTTTTTTCTTTTCTCTTGACCCCCCTGCATTCCCCTGTTAACACTTAGCCCTCCTTCTCCCCCCAGAGTTTCCTGGACTGCCAGCAGGCAATAGCGTGTCCTGCAAGCCTCTGGCCAGCAAGGGATACTGAGTGAGGGTCACCTCTGACCCCCACCCCACTTCCAGACCCCCAGGCCCCAGACTCCACCTTCTAGGTAGGTAGCCAGGATCTCTTTGATGCGGTTTTCTTTTTTTTCTTTTTTCTTGACCCCCCTGCATTCCTCTGTTAACACCTAGCCCTCCTTCTCCCCACAGAGTTTCCTGGACTGCCAGCAGGCAATAGCGTGTCCTGCAAGCCTCTGGCCAGGAAGGGATACTGAGGGAGGGTCACCTCTGACCCCCCCCCCACTTCCAGACCCCCAGGCCCCAGACTCCACCTTCTAGGTAGGTAGCCAGGATCTCCTTGAGGCGGGTTTATTTTTTTTTTTTTCTCTTGACCCCCCTGCATGCCCCTGTTAACACCTAGCCCTCCTTCTTCCCCCAGACTTTCCTTGTCTGCCAGCAGGCTATAGCGTGTCCTGCAAGCCTCTGGCCAGCAAGGGATACTGAGGGAGGGTCACCTCTGACCCCACCCCACTTCCAGACCCCCAGGACCCAGACTCCACCTTCTAGGTAGGTAGCCAGGATCTCCTTGAGGCGGGTTTTTTTTTTTTTTTTTTTCTCTTGACCACCGTGCATTCCCCTGTTAACACCTAGCCCTCCTTCTACCCCCAGACTTTCCTGGACTGCCAGCAGGAAATAGCGTGTCCTGCAAGCCTCTGGCCAGCAAAGGATACTGAGGGAAGGTCACCTCTGACCCCCACCCCACTTCCAGAGCCCCAGACCCCAGACTCCACCTTCTAGGTAGGCAGCCAGGATCTCCTTGAGGCGGTTTTTTTTTTTTTCTTTTCTCTTGACCCCCCTGCATTCCCCTGTTAACACTTAGCCCTCCTTCTCCCCCCAGACTTTCCTGGACGGCCAGCAGGCAATAGCGTGTCCTGCAAGCCTCTGGCCAGCAAGGGATACTGAGCGAGGGTCACCTCTGACCCCCACCCCACTTCCCGTCCCCCAGGCCCCAGACTCCACCTTCTAGGTAGGTAGCCAGGATCTCCTTGAGGCGGGGTTTTTTTCTTTATTTCTATTCTCTTGACCCGCCTGCATTCCCCTGTTAACACCTAGCCCTCCTTCTCCCCCCAGACTTTCCTGGACTGCCAGCAGGCAATAGCGTGTCCTGCAAGACTCTGGCCAGCAAGGGATACTGAGGGAGGGGCACCGCTGACCCCCACCCCACTTCCAGACCCCCAGGCCCCAGACTCCACCTTCTAGGTAGGTAGCCAGGATCTCCTTGAGGCGGGTTTTTTTTTTTTTCTTTTCTCTTCACACCCCTGCATTCCCCTGTTAACACCTAGCCCTCCTTCTCCCCCCAGACTTTCCTGGACTGCCAGCAGGCAATAGCGTGTCCTGCAAGCCTCCGGCCAGCAAGGGATACTGAGGGAGGGTCACCTCTGACCCCCACCCCACTACCAGACCCCCAGGACCCAGACTCCACCTTCTAGGTAGGCAGCCAGGAACTCCTTTAGGCGGGTTTTTTTTTTTTTTCTTTTCTCTTGACCCCCCTGCATTCCTATGTTAAAACCTAGCCCTCCTTCTCCCCCCAGACTTTCCTGGACTGCCAGCAGGCAATAGCGTGTCCTGCAAGCCTCTGGCCAGCAAGGGATACTGAGCGAGGGTCACCTCTGACCCCCACCCCACTTCCAGACCCCCAGGCCCCAGACTCCACCTTCTAGGTAGGTAGCCAGGATCTCCTTGAGGCGGGTTTTTGTTTTTTCTTTTCTCTTGACCCCCCTGCATTCCCCTGTTAACACCTAGCCCTCCTTCTCCCCCCAGACTTTCCTGGACTGCCAGCAGGCAATAGCGTGTCCTGCAAGACTCTGGCCAGCAAGGATTACTGAGGGAGGGTCACCTCTGAGCCGCACCCCACTTCCAGACTCCCAGGCTCCAGACTCCAGCTTGTAGGTAGGTAGCCAGTATCTCCTTTAGGCAGGTTTTTTTTTTTTCTTTTCGCTTGACCCCGCTGCATTCCCCCCGTTAACACCTAGCCCTCCTTCTCCCCACAGACTTTCCTGGACTGCCAGCAGGCAATAGCGTGTCCTGGAAGCCTCTGGCCAGCAAGGGATACTGAGGGATGGTCACCTCTGAACCCCACCCCACTTCCAGACCCCCAGGCCCCAGACTCCACCTTCTAGGTAGGTAGCCAGGATCTCCTTGAGGCGGTTTTTTTTTTTTTCTTTTCTCTTGACCCCCCTGCATTCCCCTGTTAACACCTAGCCCTCCTTCTCCCCCCAGACGTTCCTGGACTGCCAGCAGGCAATAGCGTGTCCTGCAAGCCTCTGGCCAGCAAGGGATACTGACGGAGGGTCACCTCTGACCCCCACCCCACTTCTAGACCCCCAGGCCCCAGACTCCAGCTTGTAGGTAGGTAGCCAGTATCTCCTTGAGGCGGGTTTTTTTTTTTTTTCTTTTCTCTTGACCCCCCTGCATTCCCCTGTTAACACCTAGCCCTCCTTCTCCCCCCAGACGTTCCTGGACTGCCAGCAGGCAATAGCGTATCCTGCAAGCCTCTGGCCAGCAAGGGATACTGAGGGAGGGTCACCTCTGACCCCCACCACACTTCCAGACCCCCAGGCCCCAGACTCCACCTTCTAGGTAGGTAGCCAGGATTTCCTTGAGGCGGGATTTTTTTTTTCTTTTTTCTTTAACCCCCTGCATTCCCCTGTTAACACCTAGCCCTCCTTCTCCCCCCACACTTTCCTGGAATGCCAGCAGGCCATAGCGTGTCCTGCAAGCCTCTGGCCAGCAAGGGATACTGAGGGAGGGTCATCTCTGACCGCCACCCCACTTCCAGACCCCCAGGCCCCAGACTCCACCTTCTAGGTAGCTAGCAAGGATCTCCTTGAGGCGGGTTTTTTTTTTTTTTCTTTTCTCTTGACCCCCCTTCATTCTCCTGTTAACACCTAGCCCTCCATCTCCCCCCAGACTTTCCTGATCTGCCAGCAGGCTATAGCGTGTCCTGCAAGCCTCTGGCCAGCAAGGGATACTGAGGGAGGGTCACCTCTGACCCCCACCCCACATTCAGAGCCCCAGGGCCCAGACTCCACCTTCTAGGTAGGTAGCCAGGATCTCCTTGAGGCGGGTTTTTTGTTTTTTTTTCTCTTGACCCCCCTGCATTCCACTGTTAACACCTAGCCCTCCTTCTTCCCCCAGAATTTCCTGGACTGCCAGCAGGCTATAGCGTGTCCTGCAAGCCTCTGGCCAGCAAGGGATACTGAGCGAGGGTCACCTCTGACCCTCACCCCACTTCCAGACCCCCAGGCCCCAGATTCCACCTTCTAGGTAGGTAGCCAGGATCTCCTTGAGGCGGGTTTTTTTTTTTTCTTTTCTCTTGACCCCCCTGCATTCCCCTGTTAACACCTAGCCCTCCTTCTCCCCCCAGACTTTCCTGGACTGCCAGCAGGCAATAGCGTGTCCTGCAAGCCTCTGGCCAGCAAGGGATACTGAGGGAGGGTCACCTCTGACCCCGACCCCACTTCCAGACCCCGAGGCCCCAGACTCCACCTTCTAGGTAGGTAGCCAGGATCTCCTTGATGCGGGTTTTTTTTTTTTTTTTTATCTTGACCCCCGTGCATTCCCCTGTTAACACCTAGCCCTCCTTCTCCCCCCAGACGTTCCTGGACTGCCAGCAGGCAATAGCGTATCCTGCAAGCCTCTGGCCAGCAAGGTATACTGAGGGAGGGTCACCTCGGACCCCCACCACACTTCCAGACCCCCAGGCCCCAGATTCCACCTTCTAGGTAGGTAGCCAGGATCTCCTTGAGGCGGGTTTTTGTTTTTTCTTTTCTCTTGAACCCCCTGCATTCCCCTGTTAACACCTAGCCCTCCTTCTCCACCCACACTTTCCTGGAATGCCAGCAGGCCATAGCGTGTCCTGCAAGCCTCTGGCCAGCAAGGGATACTGAGGGAGGGTCATTTCTGACCGCCACCCCACTTCCAGACCCCCAGGCCCCAGACTTCACCTTCTAGGTAGGTAGCCAGGATCTCCTTGAGGCGGGTTTTTTTTTTTTCTTTTCTCTTGACCCCCCTGCATTCTCCTGTTAACACCTAGCCCTCCATCTCCCCCCAGATTTTCCTGATCTGCCAGCAGGCAATAGCGTGTCCTGCAAGCCTCTGGCCAGCAAGGGATACTGAGGGAGGGTCACCTCTGACCCCCACCCCACATTCAGAGCCCCAGGCCCCAGACTCCACCTTCTAGGTAGGTAGCCAGGATCTCCTTGAGGCGGGTTTTTTTTTTTTTTCTCTTCACCCCCCTGCATTCCCCTGTTAACACCTAGCCCTCCTTCTCCCCCCAGACGTTCCTGGACTGCCAGCAGGCAATAGCGTGTCCTGCAAGCCTCTGGCCAGCAAGGATTACTGAGGGAGGGTATCCTCTGAGCCGCACCCCACTTCCAGACCCCCAGGCCCCAGACTCCAGCTTGTAGGTAGGTAGCCAGTATCTCCTTTAGGCAGGTTTTTGTTTTTTTCTTTTCTCTTGACCCCGTTGCATTCCCCCTGTTAACACCTAGCCCTCCTTCTCCCCCCAGACTTTCCTGGACTGCCAGCAGGCAATAGCGTGTCCTGGAAGCCTCTGGCCAGCAAGGGATACTGAGGGATGGTCACCTCTGAACCCCACCCCACTTCCAGACCCCCAGGCCCCAGACTCCACCTTCTAGGTAGGTAGCCAGGATCTCCTTGAGGCGGTTTTTTTTTTTTTCTTTTCTCTTGACCACCCTGCATTCCCCTGTTAACACCTAGCCCTCCTTCTCCCCCCAGATTTTCCTTGACGGCCAGCAGGTAATAGCGTGTCCTGCAAGCCTCTGGCCAGCAAGGGATACTGAGGGAGGGTCACCTCTGACCCCCACCCCACTTCCAGACCCCCAGGCCCCAGACTCCAGCTTGTAGGTAGGTAGCCAGTATCTCCTTGAGGCGGGTTTTTTTTTTTTCTTTTCTCTTGACCCCCCTGCATTCCCCTGTTAACACCCAGACCAACTTCTCCCCCCAGAATTTCCTGGACTGCCAGCAGGCAATAGCGTGTCCTGCAAGCCTTTGGCCAGCAAGGGATACTGAGCGAGGGTCACCTCTGACCCCCACCCCACTTCCAGACCCCCAGGCCCCAGACTCCACCTTCTAGCTAGGTAGCCAGGATCTCCTTGAGGCGGTTTTATTTAATTTTTTTTAAATTTTCTCTTGACCCCCCTGCATTCCCCTGTTAACACTTAGCCCTCCTTCTCCCCCCAGAATTTCCTGGACTGCCAGCAGGCAATAGCGTGTGCTGCAAGCCTCTGGCCAGCAAGGCATACTGAGTGAGGGTCACCTCTGACCCCCACCCCACTTCCAGACCCTCAGGCCCCAGACTCCACCTTCTAGGTAGGTAGCCAGGATCTCCTTGAGGCGGGTTTTTTTTTTTTTTCTCTCCTCTTGACACCCCTGCATTCCCCTGTTAACACCTAGCCCTCCTTCTCCCCCCAGAATTTCCTGGACTGCCAGCAGGCAATAGCGTGTCCTGTAAGCCTCCGGGCAGCAAGGGATACTGAGGGAGGGTCACCTCTGACCCCCAACCCACTTCCAGACCCCCAGGACCCAGACTCCACCTTCTAAGTAGGCAGCCAGGGTCTCCTTTAGGCGGGTTTTTTTTTTTTTTTCTTTTCTCTTGACACCCCTGCATTTCTATGTTAAAACCTAGCCCTCCTTCTCCCCCCAGACTTTCCTGGGCTGCCAGCAGGCTATAGCGTGTCCTGCAAGCCTCTGGCCAGCAAGGGATACTGAGCGAGGGTCACCTCTGACCCCCACCCCACTTCCAGACCCCAGGCCCCAGACTCCACCTTCTAGGTAGGTAGCCAGGATCTCCTTGAGGCGTTTTTTTTTTTTTTTTCTTTTCTCTTGACCCCCGTGCATTCCCCGGTTAACACCTAGCCCCCCTTCTCCCCCCAGACTTTCCTGGACGGCCAGCAGGCAATAGCGTGTCCTGCAAGCCTCTCTCCAGCAAGGGATAGTGAGGGAGGGTCACCTCTGACCCCCACCCCACATCCAGACCCCCAGGCCCCAGACTCCACCTTCTAGGTAGGTAGCCAGGATCTCCTTGAGGCGGGTTTTTTTTTTTTTCTTTTCTTTTGAGCCCCCTGCATTCCCCTGTTAACACCAAGCCCTCCTTCTCCCCCCGGACTTTCCTGGACTGCCAGCAGGAAATAGCATGTCCTGCAAGCCTCTGGCCAGCAAGGGATACTGAGGTAGGGTCACCTCTGAACCCCACCCCACTTCCAGACCCCCAGGCCCCAGACTCCACCTTCTAGGTAGGTAGCCAGGATCTCCTTGAGGCGGTTTTTTTTTTTCTTTTCTCTTGACCCCCCTGCATTCCTCTGTTAACACCTAGCCCTCCTTCTCCCCCCAGAATTTCCTGGACTGCCAGCAGGCAATAGCGTGCCCTGCAAGCATCTGGCCAGGAAGGAATCTTGAGCGAGGGTCACCACTGAGCTCCACCCCACTTCCAGACCCCCAGGCCCCAGACTCCACCTTCTAGGTAGGTAGCCAGGATTTCCTTTAGGGGTTTTTTTTTCTTTTTCTTTTCTCTTGATCCCCCTGCATTCCCCTGTTAACACCTAGCCCTCCATCTCCCCCCAGACTTTCCTGATCTGCCAGCAGGCAATAGCGTGTCCTGCAAGCCTCTGGCCAGCAAGGGATACTGAGGGAGGGTCACCTCTGACCCCCACCCCACTTCCAGACCCCCAGGCCCCAGACTCCACCTTCTAGGTAGGTAGCCAGGATCTCCTTGAGGGTTTTTTTTTTTTTTTTTTTTTTCGTTTCTCTTGACCCCCCTGCATTCCCCTGTTATCACCTAGGCCTCCTTCTTCCCCCAGATTTCCTGGACAGCCAGCAGGCAATAGCGTGTCCTGCAAGCCTCTGGCCAGCAAGGGATACTGAGGGAGGGTCACCTCTGACCCCCACCCCACTTCCAGAACCCCAGGCCCCAGACTCCAACTTCTAGGTAGGTAGCAAGGATCTCCTTGAAGCTGGTTTTTTTTTTTTTTTCTTTTCCCTTGACCACCCTGCATTCCCCTGTTAACACCTAGCCCGCCTTCTCCCCCCAGAATTTCCTGGACTGCCAGCAGGCAAGAGCGTGTCCTGCAAGCCTCTGGCCAGCAAGGGATACTGAGGGAGGGTCACCTCTGACCCCACCCCACTTCCAGACCCCCAGGACCCAGACTCCATCTTCTAGGTAGGAAGCCAGGATCTCCTTGAGGCGGGTTTTTTTTTTTTTTTCTTTTCTCTTGACCACCGTGCATTCCCCTGTTAACACCTAGCCCTCCTTCTCCCCCCAGACTTTCCTGGACTGCCAGCAGGCAATAGCGTGTCCTGCAAGCCTCTGGCCAGCTAGGGTTACTGAGGGAGGGTCACCTCTGACCCCCACCCCACTTCCAGACCCACAGGCCCCAGACTCCACCTTCTAGGTAGTTAGCCAGGATATCCTTGAGGCGGGGTTTTTTTTTTTTTCTTTTCTCTTGACCGCCCTGCATTCCCCTGTTAACACCTAGCCCTCCTTCTCCCCCCAGACTTTCCTGGACTGCCAGCAGGCAATAGCGTGTCCTGCAAGCCTCTGGCCAGCAAGGGATACTGAGGGAGGGTCACCTCTGACCCCGACCCCACTTCCAGACCCCCAGGCCCCGGACTCCACCTTCTAGGTAGGTAGCCAGGATCTCCTTGAGGCGGTTTTTTTGTTTTTTTCTTTTATCTTGACTCCCGTGCATTCCCCTGTTAACACCTAGCCCTCCTTCTCCCCCCAGATGTTCCTGGACTGCCAGCAGGCAAAAGCGTATCCTGCAAGCCTCTGGCCAGCAAGGGATACTGAGGGAGGGTCACCTCTGACCCCCACCCCACTTCCAGACCCCCAGGCCCCAGACTCCACCTTCTAGGTAGGTAGCCAGGATCTCCTTGAGGCGGGATTTTTTTTTTTCTCTTGATCCCCCTGCATTCCCCTGTTAACACCTAGCCCTCCTTCTCCCCCCAGACTTTCCTGGACTGCCAGCAGGCTATAGCGTGTCCTGCAAGCCTCTGGCCAGCAAGGGATACTGAGGGAGGGTCACCTCTGACCCCCACCCCAAATTCAGAGCCCCCGGCCCCAGACTCCACCTTCTAGGTAGGTAGCCAGGATCTCCTTGAGGCGGGTTTTCTTTTTTTTTTTTCTCTTGACCCCCCTGCATTCCCCTGTTAACACCTAGCCCTCCTTCTTCCCCCAGACTTTCCTGGACTGCCAGCAGGCTATAGCGTGTCCTGCAAGCCTCTGGCCAGCAAGGGATACTGAGGGAGGGTCACCTCTGACCCCCACCCCACTTCCAGACCCCCAGACCCAGACTCCACCTTCTAGGTAGGTAGCCAGGATCTCCTTGAGGCAGGTTTTTGTTTTTTCTTTTCTCTTGACAACCCTGCATTCCCCTGTTAACACCTAGCCCTCCTTCTCCCCCAAGACTTTCCTGGACTGCCAGCAGGCAATAGCGTGTCCTGCAAGCCTCTGGCCAGCAAGGATTACTGAGGGAGGGTAACCTCTGAGCCGCACCCCACTTCCAGACCCCCAGGCCCCAGACTCCAGCTTGTAGGTAGGTAGCCAGTATCTCCTTTAGGCGGGTTTTTTTTTTTCTTTTCTCTTGACCCCGCTGCATTCCCTCTGTTAACACCTAGCCCTCCTTCTCCCCACAGACTTTCCTGGACTGCCAGCAGGCTATAGCGTGTCCTGGAAGCCTCTGGCCAGCAAGGGATACTGAGGTAGGGTCACCTCTGACCCCCACCCCACTTCCAGACCCCCAGGCCCGAGACTCCACCTTCTAGGTAGGTAGCCAGGATCTCCTTGAGGCGGTTTCTTTTTTTTTCTTTTCTCTTGACCCCCCTGCATTCCTCTGTTAACACCTAGCCCTCCTTCTCCCCCCAGAATTTCCTGGACTGCCAGCAGGCAATAGCGTGTCCTGCAAGCATCTGGCCAGCAAGGGATCTTGAGCGAGTGTCACCATTGAGCTCCACCCCACTTCCAGACCCCCAGGCCCCAGACTCCACCTTCTAGGTAGGTAGCCAGGATTTCCATTAGGGGGTTTTTTTTCTTATTCTTTTCTCTTGATCCCCCTGCATTCCCCTGTTAACACCTAGCCCTCCATCTCCCCCCAGACTTTCCTGATCTGCCAGCAGGCAATAGCGTGTCCTGCAAGCCTCTGGCCAACAAGGGATACTGAGGGAGGGTTACCTCTGACCCCCACCCCACTTCCAGACCCCCAGGCCCCAGACTCCACCTTCTAGGTAGGTAGCCAGGATCTCCTTGAGGCGGGTTTTTTTTTTTTTTTTCGTTTCTCTTGACCCCCCTGCATTCCCCTGTTAACACCTAGCCCTCCTTCTCCCCCCAGATTTCCTGGCTTGCCAGCAGGCAATAGCGTGTCCTGCAAGCCTCTGGCCAGCAAGGGATACTGAGGGAGGGTCACCTCTGACCCCACCCCACTTCCAGACCCCCAGGACCCAGATTCCACCTTCTAGGTAGGAAGCCAGGATCTCCTTGAGGCGGGTTTGTTTTTTTTTTTTTCTTTTCTCTTGACCACCGTGCATTCCCCTGTTAACACCTAGCCCTCCTTCTCCCCCCAGACTTTCCTGGACTGCCAGCAGGCAATAGTGTGTCCTGCAAGCCTCTGGCCATCAAGGGATACTGAGGGAGGGTCACCTCTGACCCCCACCCCACTTCCAGACCCCCAGGCCCCAGACTCCACCTTCTAGGTAGGTAGCCAGGATCTCCTTGAGGCGGGTTTTTTTTTTTTTTCTTTTCTCTTGAGACCCCTGCATTCCCCTGTTAACACTTAGCTCTCCTTCTCCCCCCAGACTTTCCTGGACTGCCAGCAGGCAATAGCGTGTCCTGGAAGCCTCCGGCCATCAAGGGATACTGAGGGAGGGTCACCTCTGACCCCCACCCCCACTTCCAGACCCCCAGGACCCAGACTCCACCTTCTAGGTAGGTAGCCAGGATCTCCTTGAGGCGGGTTTTTTTTTTTTTTCTCTTGACCCCCCTGCATTCCCCTGTTAACACCTAGCCCTCCTTCTTCCCCCAGACTTTCCTGGATTGCCAGCAGGCTATAGCGTGTCCTGTAAGCCTCTGGCCAGCAAGGGATACTGATGGAGGGTCACCTGTGACCCTCACCCCACTTCCAGACCCCCAGGCCCCAGACTCCACCTTCTAGGTAGGTAGCCAGGATCTCCTTAAGGCGGGTTTTTGTTTTTTCTTTTTTCTTGACCCCCCTGCATTCCCCCGTTAACACCTAGCCCTCCTTCTCCCCCCAGACTTTCCTGGACTGCCAGCAGGCAATAGCGTGTCCTGCAAGCCTCTGGCCAGCAAGGGTTTACTGAGGGAGGTCACCTCTGACCCCCACCCCACTTCCAGACCCACAGGCCCCAGACTCCACCTTCTAGGTAGTTAGCCAGGATATCCTTGAGGCGGGTTTTTTTTTTTTTCTTTTCTCTTGACCCCCCTGCATTCCCCTGTTAACACCTAGCCCTCCTTCTCCCACCAGACTTTCCTGGAATGCCAGCAGGAAATAGCGTGTCCTGCAAGCCTCTGCCAGCAGGGGATACTGAAGGAGGGTCACCTCTGACCCCGACCCCACTTCCTGACCCTCAGGCCCCAGACTCCACCTTCTAGGTAGGTAGCCAGGATCTCCTTGAGGCGGTTTTTTTTTTTTTTTCTTTTATCTTGACCCCCGTGCATTCCCCTCTTAACACCTAGCCCTCCTTCTCCCCCCAGAGGTTCCTGGACTACCAGCAGGCAATAGCGTATCCTGCAAGCCTCTGGCCAGCAAGGGATACTGAGGGGAGGGTCACATCTGACCCCCCCCCCACTTCCAGACCCCCAGGCCCCAGACTCCACCTTCTAGGTAGGTAGCCAGGATCTCCCTGAGGCGGGTTTTTTTTTTTTCTTTTCTCTTGACCCCCCTGCATTCTCCTGTTAACACCTAGCCCTCCATCTCCCCCCAGACTTTCCTGATCTGCCAGCAGGCAATAGCGTGTCCTGCAAGCCTCGGGCCAGCAAGGGGATACTGAGGGAGGGTCACCTCTGACCACCCACCCCAAAATTCAGAGCCCCAGGCCCCAGACTCCACCTTCTAGGTAGGTAGCCAGGATCTCCTTGAGGCGGGTTTTTTTTTTTTTTCTCTTGACCCCCCTGCATTCCCATGTTAACACCATAGCCCTCCTTCTTCCCCCAGACTTTCCTGGACTGCCAGCAGGCTATAGCGGTGTCCTGCAAGCCTCTGGCCAGCAAGGGATACTGAGGGAGGGTCACCTCTGACGTCACCCCACTTCCAGACCCCCAGACCCAGACTCCACCTTCTAGGTAGGTAGCCAGGATCTCCTTGAGGCAGGTTTTGTTTTTTCTTTTCCTCTTGGCACCCCTGCATTCCCCTGTTAACACCTAGCCCTCCTTCTCCCCAAGACTTTCCTGGACTGCCAGCAGGCAATAGCGTGTCCTGCAAGCCTCTGGCCAGCAAGGATTACTGAGGGAGGGTCACCTCTGAGCCGCACCCCACTTCCAGACCCCCAAGCCCCAGACTCCAGCTTGTAGGTAGGTAGCCAGTATCTCCTTTAGGCGAGTTTTTTTTTTTTTTTCTTTTCTCTTGACCCCGCTGCAATTCCCCCTGTTAACACCTAGCCCTCCTTCTCCCCCCAGACTTTCCTGGACTGCCAGCAGGCAATAGCGTGTCCTGCAAGCCTCTGGTCTACAAGGGATACTGAGGGAGGGTCACCTCTGACACCCCACCCCCACTTCCAAACCCCCAGGCCCAGACTCCACCTTCTAGGTAGGTAGCCAGGATCTCCTTGAGGCGGGTTTTTGTTTTTTCTTTTCTCTTGACCCCCCTGCATTCCCCTGTTAACACCTAGCCCTCCTTCTCCCCCCAGACTTTCCTGGACTGCCAGCAGGCAATAGCGTGTCCTTGCAAGCCTCTGGCCAGCAGGGGATACTGAGGGAGGGTCACCTCTGACCCCGACCCCACTTCCCAGACCCCCAGGCCCTAGACCTTCACCTTCTAGGTAGGTAGCCAGGATCTCCTTGAGGCGGTTTTTTTTTTTTTCTTTTATCTTGACCCCCGTGCATTCCCCTGTTAACACCTAGCCCTCCTTCTCCCCCCAGAGGTTCCTGGACTGCCAGCAGGCAATAGCGTATCCTGCAAGCCTCTGGCCAGCAAGGGATACTGAGGGAGGGTCACATCTGAACCCCCCACCACACTTCCAGACCCCCAGGCCCCAGACTCCACCTTCTAGGTAGGTAGCCAGGATCTCCTTGATGCGGGATTTTTTTTTTTTTTCTCTTGTCCCCCCTGCATTCCCCTGTTAACACCTAGCCCTCCTTCTCCCCCACATTTTCCTGGACTGTCAGCAGGCAATAGCGTGTACTGCAAGCCTCTGGCCAGCAAGGGATACTGAGGGAGGGGTCATCTCTGACCGCCACCCCACCACTTCCAGACCCCCAGGCCCCAGACTCCACCTTCTAGGTAGGTAGCCAGGATCTCCTTGAGGCGGGTTTTTTTTTTTTCTTTTCTCTTGACCCCCCTGCATTCTCCTGTTAACACCTAGCCCTCCATTTCCCCCCAGACTTTCCTGATCTGCCAGCAGGCAATAGCGTGTCCTGCAAGCCTTTGGCCAGCAAAGGAATACTGAGGGAGGGTCACCTCTGACCCCCCACCCCCACTTCCAGACCCCCAGGCCCCAGACTCCACCTTCTAGGTAGGTAGCCAGGATCTCCTTGAGGCGGGTTTTTTTTTTTTTTTCTTTTCTCTTGACCCCCCTGCATTCCCCTGTTAACACCCAGACCTACTTCTCCACCCAGACTTTCCTGGACTGCCAGCAGGAAATAGCGTGTCCTGCAAGCCTTTGGCCAGCAAGGGATACTGAGCGAGGGTCACCTCTGACCCCCACCCCCACTTACAGACCCCCAGGCCCCAGACTCCACCTTCTAGGTAGGTAGCCAGTATCTCCTTGAGGCGGTTTTTTTTTTATTTTTTTTTATTTTCTCTTGACCCCCCCTGCATTCCCCTGTTAACACTTAGCCCTCCTTCTCCCCCCAGACTTTCCTGGACTGCAGCAGGCAATAGCGTGTCCTGCAAGCCTCTGGCCAGCAAGGCATACTGAGTGAGGGTCACCTCTGACCCCCACCCCACTTCCAGACCCTCAGGCCCCAGACTCCACCTTCTAGGTAGGTAGCCAGGATCTCCTTGAGGAGGTTTTTTTTTTTTTCTTTCTCTTGAGCCCCGTGCATTCCCCTGTTAACACCTAGCCCTCCTTCTCCCCCCAGACTTTCCTGGACTGCCAGCAGGCAATAGCGTGTCCTGGAAGCCTCCGGCCAGCAAGGGATACTGAGGGAGGGTCACCTCTGACCCCCACCCCACTTCCAGACCCCCAGGACCCAGACTCCACCTTCTAGGTAGGCCGCCAGGATCTCCTTGAGGCGGGTTTTTTTTTTTTTTTTTCTTTTCTCTTGACCCCCCTGCATTCCCCTGTAACACCTAGCCCTCCTTCTCCCCCCCAGACTTTCCTGGACTGCCAGCAGGCAATAGCGTGTCCCTGCAAGCCTCTGGCCAGCAAGGGATACTGAGCGAGGGTCACCTCTGACCCCCACCCCACTTCCAGACCCCATAGGCCCCCAGACTCCACCTTCTAGGTAGGTAGTCAGGATCTCCTTGAGGGCGTTTTTTTTTTATCTTTTATCTTGACCCCCGTGCATTCCCCTGTTAACACCTAGCCCTCCTTCTCCCCCCAGACTTTCCTGCACTGCCAGCAGGCAATAGCGTGTCCTGCAAGACTCTGGCCAGCAAGGGATACAGAGGGAGGGTCCCCTCTGACCCCCACCCCATATCCAGATCCCCAGGCCCCAGACTCCACCTTCTAGGTAGGTAGCCAGGATCTCCTTGATGCGGGTTTTTTTTTTTTTCTCTTGACCCCCCCTGCATTCCCCTGTTAACACCTAGCCCTCCTTCTCCCCCCAGACTTTCCTGGACTGCCAGCAGGCAATAGCGTGTCCTGCAAGTCTCTGGCCAGCAAGGGATACTGAGGGAGGGTCACCTCTGACCACCACCCAACTTCCAGACCCCCAGGCCCCAGACTCCAACTTCTAGGAAGGTAGCTAGGATCTCCTTGAGGCGGGTATTTTTTTTTCTTTTCTCTTGACCCGACTGCTTTCCTCTGTTAACACCTAGCCCTCCTTCTCCCCCCAGATGTCCCTGGACTGCCAGCAGGCAATAGCGTGTCCTGCAAGCCTCTGGCCAGCAAGGGATACTGAGGGAGGGTCACCTCTGACCCTCACCCCACTTCCAGACCCCCAGGCCCCAGACTCCACCTTCTAGGTAGGTAGCCAGGATCTCCTTGAGGCGGTTTTTTTTTTTTTTCTTTTCTCTTGATCCCCCTGCATTCCCCTGTTAACACCTAGCCCTCCTTCTCCCCCCAGAATTTCCAGGACTGCCAGCAGGCAATAGCGTGTCCTGAAAGACTCTGGCCAGCAAGGTGTACTGAGGGAGAGTTACCTCTGACCCCCACCCCCACTTCCAGACACCCAGGCCCCAGACTCCACATTCTAGGTTGGTAGCCAGGATCTCCTTGAGGCGGGTTCCTTTTTTTATTCTTTTCTCTTGACCCCCCTGCATTCCCCTGTTAACACCTAGCCCTCCTTCTTCCCCCAGTCTTTCCTGACAGCCAGCAGGCAATCGTGTGTCCTGCAAGCCTCTGGCCAGCAAGGGATACTGAGGGAGTGTCACCTCTGACCCCCACGGCCACTTCCAGTCCCCCAGGCCCCAGACTACACCTTCTAGGTACGTAGCCAACATCTCCTTGAGGCTGGTTTTTTTTTTTTTTTTTCTTTTCTCTTGAACCCCCTGCATTCCCCTGTTAACACCTAGCCCTCCTTCTCCCCCCAGAATTTCCTGACTGCCAGCAGCAAATAGCTTGTCCTGCAAGCCTCTGGCCAGCAATGGATACTGAGGGAGGGTCACCTGTGAACCCCCACTTTCAGACCCCAGGCCCCAGACTCCACCTTCTAGGTAGGTAGCCAGTATCTCCTTGAGGCGGGTTTTTTTTTTTTTTTCTTTTCTCTTGACCCCCCTGCATTCCCCTGTTAACACCTAGCCCTACTTCTCCCCCCCAGACTTTCCTGGACAGCCAGCAGGCAATAGCGTGTCCTGCAAGCCTCTGGCCAGCAAGGGATACTGAGGGAGGGTCACCTCTGACCCCCACCCCACTTACACTCCCCCAGGTCCCAGACTCTACCTTCTAGGTAGGTAGCGAGGATCTCCTTGAGGCGGGTTTTTTTTTTTTTTTTCTTTTCTCTTGACCCCCCTGCATTCCCCTGTTAACACCTAGCCCTCCTTCTCCCCCCAGACTTTCCTGGACTGCAGCAGGCAATAGCGCGTCCTGCAAGCCTCTGGCCAGCAAGGGATACTGAGCGAGGGTCACCTCTGACCCCCACCCCACTTCCAGACCCATAGGCCCCAGACTCCACCTTCTAGGTAGGTAGCCAGGATCTCCTTGAGGCGTTTTTTTTTTTCTTTTATCTTGACCCCCGTGCATTCCCCTGTTAACACCTAGCCCTCCTTCTCCCCCCAGACTTTCCTGGACTGCCAGCAGGCAATAGCGTATCCTGCAAGCCTCTGGCCAGCAAGGATACTGAGGGAGGGTCACCTCTGACCCCCCACCCCACTTCCAGACCCCCAGCCCCCAGACTCCAACTTCTAGGTAGGTAGCCAGGATCTCCTTGAGGCGGGATTTTTTTTTTTTTTTCTTTTCTCTTGACCCCCCTGCATTCCCCTGTTAACACCTAGCCCTCCTTCTCCCCCCCCCAGACTTTCCTGGACTGCCAGCAGGAAATAGCGTGTCCTTCAAGCCTCTGGCCAGCAAGGGATACTGAGGGAGGGGTCATCTCTGACCGCCACCCCACTTCCATACCCCCAGGCCCCAGACTCCACCTTCTAGGTAGGTAGCCAGTATCTCATTGAGGCGGGTTTTTTTTTTTTTTTTCTCTTGACCCCCCCTGCATTCTCCTGTTAACACCTAGTCCTCCATCTCCCCCCAGACTTTCCTGATGTGCCAGCAGGCAATAGCGTGTCCTGCAAGCCTCTGGCCAACAAGGGATACAGAGGGAGGGTCCCCTCTGACCCCCCACCCCATATCCAGACCCCCAGGCCCCAGACTCCACCTTCTAGGTAGGTAGCCAGGATCTCCTTGAGGCGGGTTTTTTTTTTTTTTCTCTTGACCCCCCTGCATTCCCCTGTTAACACCTAGCCCTCCTTCTCCCCCCAGAATTTCCTGGACTGCCAGCAGGCAATAGCGTGTCCTGCAAGCCTCTGGCCAGCAAGGGATACTGAGGGAGGGTCACCTCTGACCCCCACCCAACTTCTAGACCCCCAGGCCCCAGACTCCACCTTCTAGGTAGGTAGCCAGGATCTCCTTGATGCGGGTTTTTTTTTTTTTTCTCTTGACCCCCCTGCATTCCCCTGTTAACACCTAGCCCTCCTTCTCCCCCCAGACTTGCCTGGACTGCCAGCAGGCAATAGCGTGTCCTGCAAGTCTCTGGCCAGCAAGGGATACTGAGGGAGGGTCACCTCTGACCACCACCCAACTTCCAGACCCCCAGGCCCCAGACTCCAACTTCTAGGAAGGTAGCTAGGATCTCCTTGAGGCGGGTATTTTTTTTTCTTTTCTCTTGACCCGACTGCTTTCCTCTGTTAACACCTAGCCCTCCTTCTCCCCCCAGATGTCCCTGGACTGCCAGCAGGCAATAGCGTGTCCTGCAAGCCTCTGGCCAGCAAGGGATACTGAGGGAGGGTCACCTCTGACCCTCACCCCACTTCCAGACCCCCAGGCCCCAGACTCCACCTTCTAGGTAGGTAGCCAGGATCTCCTTGAGGCGGTTTTTTTTTTTTTTTCTTTTCTCTTGATCCCCCTGCATTCCCCTGTTAACACCTAGCCCTCCTTCTCCCCCCAGACTTTCCAGGACTGCCAGCAGGCAATAGCGTGTCCTGAAAGACTCTGGCCAGCAAGGTGTACTGAGGGAGAGTTACCTCTGACCCCCACCCCACTTCCAGACACCCAGGCCCCAGACTCCACATTCTAGGTTGGTAGCCAGGATCTCCTTGAGGCGGGTTCCTTTTTTTATTCTTTTCTCTTGACCCCCCTGCATTCCCCTGTTAACACCTAGCCCTCCTTCTTCCCCCAGTCTTTCCTGACAGCCAGCAGGCAATCGTGTGTCCTGCAAGCCTCTGGCCAGCAAGGGATACTGAGGGAGTGTCACCTCTGACCCCCACGCCACTTCCAGTCCCCCAGGCCCCAGACTACACCTTCTAGGTACGTAGCCAACATCTCCTTGAGGCTGGTTTTTTTTTTTTTTTTCTTTTCTCTTGAACCCCCTGCATTCCCCTGTTAACACCTAGCCCTCCTTCTCCCCCCAGAATTTCCTGGACTGCCAGCAGCCAATAGCGTGTCCTGCAAGCCTCTGGCCAGCAATGGATACTGAGGGAGGGTCACCTGTGAACCCCCACTTTCAGACCCCAGGCCCCAGACTCCACCTTCTAGGTAGGTAGCCAGTATCTCCTTGAGGCGGGTTTTTTTTTTTTTTTCTTTTCTCTTGACCCCCCCTGCATTCCCCTGTTAACACCTAGCCCTACTTCTCCCCCCAGACTTTCCTGGACAGCCAGCAGGCAATAGCGTGTCCTGCAAGCCTCTGGCCAGCAAGGGATACTGAGGGAGGGTCACCTCTGACCCCCACCCCACTTACACTCCCCCAGGTCCCAGACTCTACCTTCTAGGTAGGTAGCGAGGATCTCCTTGAGGCGGGTTTTTTTTTTTTTTCTTTTCTCTTGACCCCCCTGCATTCCCCTGTTAACACCTAGCCCTCCTTCTCCCCCCCAGACTTTCCTGGACTGCCAGCAGGCAATAGCGCGTCCTGCAAGCCTCTGGCCAGCAAGGGATACTGAGCGAGGGTCACCTCTGACCCCCACCCCACTTCCAGACCCATAGGCCCCAGACTCCCACCTTCTAGGTAGGTAGCCAGGATCTCCTTGAGGCGTTTTTTTTTTTTCTTTTATCTTGACCCCCGTGCATTCCCCTGTTAACACCTAGCCCTCCTTCTCCCCCCAGACTTTCCTGGACTGCCAGCAGGCAATAGCGTATCCTGCAAGCCTCTGGCCAGCAAGGGATACTGAGGGAGGGTCACCTCTGACCCCCACCCCACTTCCAGACCCCCAGGCCCCAGACTCCAACTTCTAGGTAGGTAGCCAGGATCTCCTTGAGGCGGGATTTTTTTTTTTTTCTTTTCTCTTGACCCCCCTGCATTCCCCTGTTAACACCTAGCCCTCCTTCTCCCCCCCAGACTTTCCTGGACTGCCAGCAGGAAATAGCGTGTCCTTCAAGCCTCTGGCCAGCAAGGGATACTGAGGGAGGGTCATCTCTGACCGCCACCCCCCACTTCCATACCCCCAGGCCCCAGACTCCACCTTCTAGGTAGGTAGCCAGTATCTCATTGAGGCGGGTTTTTTTTTTTTTTTTTCTCTTGACCCCCCTGCATTCTCCTGTTAACACCTAGTCCTCCATCTCCCCCCAGACTTTCCTGATGTGCCAGCAGGCAATAGCGTGTCCTGCAAGCCTCTGGCCAACAAGGGATACAGAGGGAGGGTCCCCTCTGACCCCCACCCCATATCCAGACCCCCAGGCCCCAGACTCCACCTTCTAGGTAGGTAGCCAGGATCTCCTTGAGGCGGGTTTTTTTTTTTTTTCTCTTGACCCCCCTGCATTCCCCTGTTAACACCTAGCCCTCCTTCTCCCCCCAGAATTTCCTGGACTGCCAGCAGGCAATAGCGTGTCCTGCAAGCCTCTGGCCAGCAAGGGATACTGAGGGAGGGTCACCTCTGACCCCCACCCAACTTCTAGACCCCCAGGCCCCAGACTCCACCTTCTAGGTAGGTAGCCAGGATCTCCTTGATGCGGGTTTTTTTTTTTTTCTCTTGACCCCCCTGCATTCCCCTGTTAACACCTAGCCCTCCTTCTCCCCCCAGACTTTCCTGGACTGCCAGCAGGCAATAGCGTGTCCTGCAAGTCTCTGGCCAGCAAGGGATACTGAGGGAGTGTCACCTCTGACCCCCACCCCACTTACACTCCCCCAGGTCCCAGACTCTACCTTCTAGGTAGGTATCCAGGATCTCCTTGAGGCGGGTTTTTTTTTTTTTTTTCTTTTCTCTTGACACCCCTGCATTCCCCTGTTAACACCTATCCCTCCTTCTCCCCCCAGACTTTCCTGGACTGCCAGCAGGCAATAGCGTGTCCTGCAAGCCTCTGGCCAGCAAGGGATACTGAGCGAGGGTCACCTCTGACCCCCACCCCACTTCCAGACCCATAGGCCCCAGACTCCACCTTCTAGGTAGGTAGCCAGGATCTCCTTGAGGCGGTTTTTTTTTTTTTCTTTTATCTTGACCCCCGTGCATTCCCCTGTTAACACCTAGCCCTCCTTCTCCCCCCAGACTTTCCTGGACTGCCAGCAGGCAATAGCGTATCCTGCAAGCCTCTGGCCAGCAAGGGATACTGAGTGAGGGTCACCTCTGACCCCCACCCCACTTCCAGACCCCCAGGCCCCAGACTCCCCCTTCTAGGTAGGTAGCCAGGATCTCCTTGAGGCGGGATTTTTTTTTTTCTTTTCTCTTAACCCCCCTGCATTCCCCTGTTAACAGCTAGCCCTCCTTCTCCCCCCAGACTTTCCTGGACTGCCAGCAGGAAATAGCGTGTCTTGCAAGCCTCTGGCCAGCAAGGGATACTGAGGGAAGGTCATCTCTGACCGCCACCCCCACTTCCATACCCCGAGGCCCCATACTCCACCTTCTAGGTAGGTAGCCAGTATCTCCTTGAGGCGGGTTTTTTTTTTTTTTTCTTTTCTCTTGACCCCCCTGCATTCTCCTGTTAACACCTAGTCCTCCATCTCCCCCCAGACTTTCCTGATGTGCCAGCAGGCAATAGCGTGTCCTGCAAGCCTCTGGCCAACAAGGGATACAGAGGGAGGGTCCCCTCTGACCCCCACCCCATATCCAAACCCCCAGGCCCCAGACTCCACCTTCTAGGTAGGTAGCCAGGATCTCCTTGAGGCGGGTTTTTTTTTTTTTTTTCTCTTGACCCCCCTGCATTCCCCTGTTAACACCTAGCCCTCCTTCTCCCCCCTGAATTTCCTGGACTGCCAGCAGGCAATAGCGTGTCCTGCAAGCCTCTGGCCAGCAAGGGATACTGAGGGAGGGTCACCTCTGACCCCCACCCAACTTCTAGACCCCCAGGCCCCAGACTCCACCTTCTAGGTAGGTAGCCAGGATCTCCTTGAGGCGGGTTTTTTTTTTTTTTTCTCTTGACCCCCCTGCATTCCTCTGTTAACACCTAGCCCTCCTTCTCCCCCCAGAATTTCCTGCACTGCCAGCAGGCAATAGCGTGTCCTGCAAGCCTCTGGCCAGCAAGGGATACTGAGGGAGGGTCACCTCTGACCCTCACCCCACTTCCAGACCCCCAGGCCCCAGACTCCACCTTCTAGGTAGGTAGCCAGGATCTCCCTGAGGCGGGTTTTTTTTTTCTTTTCTCTTGACCCCCCCTGCATTCCCCTGTTAACACCTAGCCCTCCTTCTCCCCCCAGACTTTCCTGGACTGCCAGCAGGCAATAGCGTGTCCTGCAAGCCTCTGGCCAGCAAGGGATACTGAGGGAGGGTCACCTCTGACCCCCACCCCACTTCCAGACCCCCAGGCCCCAGACTCCACCTTCTAGGTAGGTAGCCAGTATCTCCTTGAGGCGGGTTTTTTTTTTTTCTTTTCTCTTGACCCCCCTGCATTCCCCTGTTAACACCTAGCCCTCCTTCTCCCCCCAGACTTTCCTGAACTGCCAGCAGGAAATAGCGTGTCTTGCAAGCCTCTGGCCAGCAAGGGATACTGAGGGAAGGTCATCTCTGACCGCCACCCCACTTCCATACCCCGAGGCCCCAGACTCCACCTTCTAGGTAGGTAGCCAGTATCTCCTTGAGGCGGGTTTTTTTTTTTTTTTCTTTTCTCTTGACCCCCCTGCATTCTCCTGTTAACACCTAGTCCTCCATCTCCCCCCAGACTTTCCTGATGTGCCAGCAGGCAATAGCGTGTCCTGCAAGCCTCTGGCCAACAAGGGATACAGAGGGAGGGTCCCCTCTGACCCCCACCCCATATCCAAACCCCCAGGCCCCAGACTCCACCTTCTAGGTAGGTAGCCAGGATCTCCTTGAGGCGGGTTTTTTTTTTTTTTCTCTTGACCCCCCTGCATTCCCCTGTTAACACCTAGCCCTCCTTCTCCCCCCTGAATTTCCTGGACTGCCAGCAGGCAATAGCGTGTCCTGCAAGCCTCTGGCCAGCAAGGGATACTGAGGGAGGGTCACCTCTGACCCCCACCCAACTTCTAGACCCCCAGGCCCCAGACTCCACCTTCTAGGTAGGTAGCCAGGATCTCCTTGAGGCGGGTTTTTTTTTTTTTTTTTCTCTTGACCCCCCTGCATTCCTCTGTTAACACCTAGCCCTCCTTCTCCCCCCAGAATTTCCTGCACTGCCAGCAGGCAATAGCGTGTCCTGCAAGCCTCTGGCCAGCAAGGGATACTGAGGGAGGGTCACCTCTGACCCTCACCCCACTTCCAGACCCCCAGGCCCCAGACTCCACCTTCTAGGTAGGTAGCCAGGATCTCCCTGAGGCGGGTTTTTTTTTTCTTTTCTCTTGACCCCCCCCTGCATTCCCCTGTTAACACCTAGCCCTCCTTCTCCCCCCAGACTTTCCTGGACTGCCAGCAGGCAATAGCGTGTCCTGCAAGCCTCTGGCCAGCAAGGGATACTGAGGGAGGGTCACCTCTGACCCCCACCCCACTTCCAGACCCCCAGGCCCCAGACTCCACCTTCTAGGTAGGTAGCCAGTATCTCCTTGAGGCGGGTTTTTTTTTTTTCTTTTCTCTTGACCCCCCTGCATTCCCCTGTTAACACCTAGCCCTCCTTCTCCCCCCAGACTTTCCTGGACTGCCAGCAGGCAATAGCGTGTCCTCAAGCTTCTGGCCAGCAATGGTTACTGAGGGAGGCTCACCTCTGACCCCCACCCCACTTCCAGACCCCCAGGCCCCAGACTCCACCTTCTACGTAGGTAGCCAGGATGTCCTTGAGGCGGGTTTTTTTTTTTTCTTTTCTCTTGACCCCCCTGCATTCCCCTGTTAACACTTAGCCCTCCTTCTCCCCCCAGACTTTCCTGGACTGCCAGCAGGCAATAGCGTGTCCTGCAAGCCTCTGGCCAGCAAGGGATACTGAGGGAGGGTCACCTCTGACCCCCACCCCACTTCCAGACCCCCAGGCCCCAGACTCCACCTTCTAGGTAGGTAGCCAGGATCTCCTTGAGGCGGGTTTTTTTTTTTTTCTTTTCTCTTGACCCCCCTGCATTCCCCTGTTAACACCTAGCCCTCCTTCTCCCCCCAGAATTTCCTGGACTGCCAGCAGGCAATAGCGTGTCCTGCAAGCTTCTGGCCAGCAATGGTTACTGAGGGAGGCTCACCTCTGACCCCCACCCCACTTCCAGACCCCCAGGCCCCAGACTCCACCTTCTAGGTAGGTAGCCAGGATCTCCTTGAGGCGGGTTTTTTTTTTTTTCTTTTCTCTTGACCCCCCTGCATTCTCCTGTTAACACCTAGCCCTCCTTCTCCCCCCAGACTTTCCTGGACTGCCAGCAGGCAATAGCGTGTCCTGCAAGCCTCTGGCCAGCAAGGGATACTGAGGGAGGGTCACCTCTGACCCCCACTCCACATCCATACCCCCTGGTCCCAGACTCCACCTTCTAGGTAGGTAGCCAGGATCTCCTTGAGGCGGGTTTTTTTTTTTTTTTCTTTTCTCTTTACCCCCCTGCAATCCCCTGTTAACACCTAGCCCTCCTTCTCCCTCCAGACTTTCCTGGACTGCCAGCAGGCAATAGCGTGTCCTGCAAGCCACTGGCCAACAAGGGATACTGAGGGAGGGTCACCTCTGACCCCCACCCCACTTCCAGACCCCCAGGCCCCAGACTCCACCTTCTACGTAGGTAGCCAGGATCTCCTTGAGGCGGGTTTTTTTTTTTTTTTCTATTCTCTTGACCCCCCTGCATTCCCCTGTTAACACCTAGCCCTCCTTCTCCCCCCAGACTTTCCTGGACTGCCAGCAGGCTATAGCGTGTCCTGCAAGCCTCTGGCCAGCAAGGGATACTGAGGGAGGGTCACCTCTGACCCCCACCCCACTTCCAGTCCCCCAGGCTCCAGACTCCACCTTCTAGGTAGGTAGCCAGTATCTCCTTGAGGCGGGTTTTTTTGTTTTTTCTTTTCTCTTGACCCCCCTGCATTCCCCTGTTAACACCTAGCCCTCCTTCTCCCCCCGGACTTTCCTGGGCTGCCAGCAGGCAATAGCGTGTCCTGCAAGCCTATGGCCAGCAAGGGATACTGAGGGAGGGTCACCTCTGACCCCCACCCCACTTCCAGAACCCCAGGCCCCAGACTCCACCTCCTAGGTAGGTAGCCAGGATCTCCTCTAGGCCGGTTTTTTTTTTTCTTTTCTCTTGACCCCCCTGCATTCCCCTGTTAACACCTAGCCCTCCTTCTCCCCCCAGACTTTCCTGGACTGCCAGCAGGCAATAGCGTGTCCTGCAAGCCTCTGGCAGGCAAGGGATACTGAGGGAGGGTCACCTCTGACCCCCACCGCACTTCCAGACCCCCAGGCCCCAGACTCCACCTTCTAGGTAGGTAGCCAGGATCTCCTTGAGGCGGGTTTTTTTTTTTTTTCTTTTCTCTTGACCCCCCTGCATTCCCCTGTTAACACCTAGCCCTCCTTCTCCCCCCAGACTTTCCTGGACTGCCAGCAGGCAATAGCGTGTCCTGCAAGCCTCTGGCCAGCAAGGGATACTGAGGGAGGGTCACCTCTGACCCCCACCCCACTTCCAGACCCCCAGGCCCCAGACTCCACCTTCTAGGTAGGTAGCCAGGATCTCCTTGAGGCGGGATTTTTTTTTTTTTCTTTTCTCTTGACCCCCCTGCATTCCCCTGTTAACACCTAGCCCTCCTTCTCCCCCCAGACTTTCCTGGACTGCCAGCAGGCTATAGCGTGTCCTGCAAGCCTCTGGCCAGCAAGGGATACTGAGGGAGGGTCAGCTCTGACCCCCACCCCACTTCCAGACCCCCAGGCCCCAGACTCCACCTTCTAGGTAGGTAGCCAGGATCTCCTTGAGGCAGGTTTTTTTTTTTTTCTTTTCTCTTGACCCCCCTGCATTCCCCTGTTAACACCTAGCCCTCCTTCTCCCCCCAGACTTTCCTGGACTGCCAGCAGGCAATAGCGTGTCCTGCAAGCCACTGGCCAGCAAGGGATACTGAGGGAGGGTCACTTCTGACCCCCACCCCACTTCAAGACCCCCAGGCCCCAGACTCCACTTTCTACGTAGGTAGCCAGGATCTCCTTGAGGCGGTTTTTTTTTTTTTTCTATTCTCTTGACCCCCCTGCATTCCCCTGTTAACACCTAGCCCTCCTTCTCCCCCCAGATTTTCCTGGACTGCCAGCAGGCTATAGCGTGTCCTGCAAGCCTCTGGCCAGCAAGGGATACTGAGGGAGGGTCACCTCTGACCCCCACCCCACTTCCAGTCCCCCATGCCCCAGACTCCACCTTCTAGGTAGGTAGCCAGTATCTCCCTGAGGCGGGTTTTTTTGTTTTTTCTTTTCTCTTGACCCCCCTGCATTTCCCTGTTAACACCTAGCCCTCCTTCTCCCCCCCAGATTTTCCTGGACTGCCAGCAGCTCATAGCGTGTCCTGCAACCCTCTGGCCAGCAAGGGATACTGAGGGAGGGTCACCTCTGACCCCTACCCCACTTCCAGACCCCCAAGCCCCAGATTCCACCTCCTAGGTAGGTAGCCAGGATCTCCTCTAGGCGGGTTTTTTTTTTTTTCTTTTCTCTTGACCCCCCCTGCATTCCCCTGTTAACACCTAGCCGTCCTTCTCCCCCCAGACTTTCCTGGACTGCCAGCAGGCAATAGCGTGTCCTGCAAGCCTCTGGCAGGCAAGGGATACTGAGGGAGGGTCACCTCTGACCCCCAACCCACTTCCAGACCCCCAGGCCCCAGACTCCACCTTCTAGGTAGGTAGCCAGGATCTCCTTGAGGCCGTTTTTTTTTTTTTCTTTTCTCTTGACCCCCCTGCATTCCCATGTTAACACCTAGCCCTCCTTCTCCCCCCAGACTTTCCTGGACTGCCAGCAGGCAATAGCGTGTCCTGCAAGCCTCTGGCCAGCAAGGGATACTGAGGGAGGGTCACCTCTGACCCCCACCCCACTTCCAGACCCCCAGGCCCCAGACTCCACCTTCTAGCTAGGTAGCCAGGATCTCCTTGAGGCGGGATTTTTTTTTTCTTTTCTCTTGACCCCCCTGCATTCCCCTGTTAACACCTATCTCTCCTTCTCCCCCCAGATTTTCTTGGACTGCCAGCAGGCAATAGCGTGTCCTGCAAGCCTCTGGCCAGCAAGGGATACTGAGGGAGGGTCAGCTCTGACCCCCACCCCACTTCCAGACCCCCAGGCCCCAGACTCCACCTTCTAGGTAGGTAGCCAGGATCTCCTTGAGGCGGGTTTTTTTTTTTTTCTTTTCTCTTGACCCCCCTGCATTCCCCCGCTAACACCTAGCTCTCCTTCTCCCCCCCAGACTTTCCTGGACTGCCAGCAGGCAATAGCGTGTCCTGCAAGCCTCTGGCCAGCAAGGGATACTGAGGGAGGGTCACCTCTGACCCGCACCCCACTTCCACACCCCCAGGCCCCAGACTCCACCTTCTAGGTAGGTAGCCAGGATCTCCTTGAGGCGGGTTTTTTTTTTTTTTCTTTTCTCTTGACCTCCCTGCATTCCCCTGTTAACACCTAGCCCTCCTTCTCCCCCCAGAATTTCCTCGACTGCCAGCAGGCAATAGCGTGTCCTGCAAGCCTCTGGCCAGCAAGGGATACTGAGGGAGGGTCACCTCTGACCCCCACCCCACTTCCGGACCCCCAGTCCCCAGACTCCAACTTCTAGTTAGGTAGCCAGGATCTCCTTGAGGCGGGTTTTTTTTTTTTTTTCTTTTCTCTTGACCCCCCTGCATTCCCCTGTTAACACCTAGCCCTCCTTCTCCCACCAGACTTTCCTGGACGGCCAGCAGGCAATAGCGTGTCCTGCAAGCCTCTGGCCAGCAAGGGATACTGAGGGAGGGTCACCTCTGACCCCCACCCCACTTCCAGACCCCCAGGACGCAGACTCCACCTTCTAGGTAGGTAGCCAGGATCTCCTTGAGGCGGGTTTTTTTTTTTTTTTTCTTTTCTCTTGACCCCCCTGCATTACCCTGTTAACACCTAGCCCTCCTTCTCCCCCCAGACTTTCCCGGAGTGCCAGCAGGCAATAGCGTGTCCTGCAATCCTCTGGCCAGCAAGGGATACTGAAGGAGGGTCACCTCTGACTCCCACCCCACTTCCAGACCCCCAGGCCCCAGAATCCACCTTCTAGGTAGGTAGCCAGGATCTCCTTGAGGCGGGTTTTTTTTTTTTTTCTTTTCTCTTGACCCCCCTGCATTCCCCTGTTAACACCTAGCCCTCCTTCTCCACCCAGAATTTCCTGGACAGCCAGCAGGCAATAGCGTGTCCTGCAAGCCTCTGGCCAGCAAGGGATACTGAGGGAGGGTCACCTCTGACCCCACCCACCTTCCAGACCCGCAGGCCCCAGACTCCACCTTCTAGGTAGGTAGCCAGGATCTCCTTGAGGCGGGTTTTTTTTTTTTTTTCTTTTCTCTTGACCCAGCTACATTCCCCTGTTAACACCTAGCCCTCCTTCTCCCCTCAGAATTTCCTGGACTGCCAGCAGGCAATAGCGTGTCCTGCAAGCCTCTGGCCAGCAAGGGATACTGAGGGAGGGTCACCTCTGACCCCCACTCCACATCCAGACCCCCTGGTCCCAGACTCCACCTTCTAGGTACGTAGCCAGCATCTCCTTGAGGCGGGTTTTTTTTTTTTTTCTTTTCTCTTGACCCCCCTGCATTCCCCTGTTAACACCTAGCCCTCCTTCTCCCCCCAGACTTTCCTGGACTGCCAGCAGGCAATAGCGTGTCCTGCAAGCCACTGGCCAGCAAGGGATACTGAGGGAGGGTCACCTCTGACCCCCACCCCACTTCCAGACCCCCAGGCCCCAGACTCCACCTTCTACGTAGGTAGCCAGGATCTCCTTGAGGCGGTTTTTTTTTTTTTTTTCTATTCTCTTGACCCCCCTGCATTCCCCTGTTAACACCTAGCCCTCCTTCTCCCCCCAGACTTTCCTGGACTGCCAGCAGGCTATAGCGTGTCCTGCAAGCCTCTGGCCAGCAAGGGATACTGAGGGAAGGTCACCTCTGACACCCACCCCACTTCCAGTCCCCCACGCCCCAGACTCCACCTTCTAGGTAGGTAGCCAGTATCTCCTTGAGGCGGGTTTTTTTGTTTTTTCTTTTCTCTTGACCCCCCTGCATTCCCCTGTTAACACCTAGCCCTCCTTCTGCCCCCCAGATTTTCCTGTACTGCCAGCAGCTCATAGCGTGTCCTGCAACCCTCTGGCCAGCAAGGGATACTGAGGGAGGGTCACCTCTGACCCCCACCCCACTTCCAGACCCCCAGGCCCCAGACTCCACCTTCTAGGTAGGTAGCCAGGATCTCTTTGAGGCGGGTTTTTTTTTTTTTTTCTTTTCTCTTGACCCCTCTGCATTCCCCTGTTAACACCTAGCCCTCCTTCTCCCCCCAGACTTTCCTGGACTGCCAGCAGGCAATAGCGTGTCCTGCAAGCCTCTGGCCAGCAAGGGATACTGAGGGAGCGTCACCTCTGACCCACACCCCACTTCCTGAACCCCAGGCCCCAGACTCCACCTTCTAGGTAGGTAGCCAGGATCTCCTTGAGGCGGATTTTTTTTTTCTTTTCTCTTGACCCCCCTGCATTCCCCTGTTAACACCTAGCCCTCCTTCTTCCCCCCAGACTTTCCTGGACTGCCAGCAGGCAATAGCGTGTCCTGCAAGCCTCTGGCCAGCAAGGGATACTGAGGGAGGGTCACCTCTGACCCTCACCCCACTTCCAGACCCCCAGGCCCCAGATTCCACCTTCTAGGTAGGTAGCCAGGATCTCCTTGAGGCGGTTTTTTTTTTTTCTTTTCTCTTGACCCCCCTGCATTCCCCTGTTAACACCTAGCCCACCTTCTCCCCCCAGAATTTCCTGGACTGCCAGCAGGCAATAGCGTGTCCTGCAAGCCTCTGGCCAGCAAGGGATACTGAGGGAGGGTCACCTCTGACCCACACCCCACTTCCAGACACCCAGGCCCCAGACTCCACCTTCTAGGAAGGTAGCCAGGATCTCCTTGAGGCGTTATTTTTTTTTTTTTCTCTAGACCCCCCTGCATTCCCCTGTTAACACCTAGCCCTCCTTCTCCCCCCAGACTTTCCTGGACTGCCAGCAGGCAATAGCGTGTCCTGGAAGCCTCTGGCCAGCAAGGGATACTGAGGGAGGTCACCTCTGACCCCCACCCCACTTCCAGACCCCCAGGCCCCAGACTCCACCTTCTAGGTAGGTAGCCAGGATCTCCTTGAGTCGGGTTTTTTTTTTTTTCTTTTCTCTTGACACCCCTGCATTCCCCTGTTAACACCTAGCCCTCCTTCTCCCCCCGGAATTTCCTGGATTGCCAGCAGGCAATAGCGTGTCCTGCAAGCCTCTGACCAGCAAGGGATACTGAGGGACGGTCACCTCTGACCCCCTCCCCACTTCCAGAACCCCAGGCCCGAGACCCCACCTTCTAGGTAGGTAGCCAGGATCTCCTTGAGGCGGTTTTTTTTTTTTTTTCTTTTCTCTTGACCTCCCTGCATTCCCCTGTTAACACCTAGCCCTCCTTCTCCCCCCAGACTTTCCTGGACTGCCAGCAGGCAATAGCGTGTCCTGCAAGCCTCTGGCCAGCAAGGGATACTGAGGGAGGGTCACCTCTTACCCCCACCCCACTTCCAGACCACCAGGCCCCAGACTCCACCTTCTAGGTATGTAGTCAGGATCTCCTTGAGGTGGGTTTATTTTTTTTCTTTTCTCTTGACCCCCCTGCATTCCCCTGTTAACACCTAGCCCTCCTTCTCCCCCCATCCATTCCTGGACTGCCAGCAGGCAATAGCGTGTCCTGCAAGACTCTGGCCAGCAAGGGATACTGAGGGAGCGTCACCTCTGACCCACACCCCACTTCCAGACCACCAGGCCCCAGACTCCACCTTCTAGGTAGGTAGCCAGGATCTCCTTGAGGCGGGTTTTTTTTTTTTCTTTTCTCCTGACCCCCCTGCATTCCCCTGTTAACACCTAGGCCTCCTTCTCCCCCCAGACTTTCCTGGACTGCCAGCAGGCTATAGCGTGTCCTGCAAGCCTCTGGCCAGCAAGGGATACTGAGGGAGGGTCACCTCTGACCCCCACACCACTTCCAGAACCCCAGGCCCAAGACTCCACCTTCTAGGTAGGTAGCCAGGATCTCCTTGAGGCGGGTTTTTTTTTTTCTTTTCTCTTGACCCCCCTGCATTCCCCTGTTAACACCTAGCCCTCCTTCTCCCCCCAGATTTCCTGGATTGCCAGCAGGCAATAGCGTGTCCTGCAAGCCTCTGGCCAGCAAGGGATACTGAGGGAGGGTCACCTCTGACCCCCAGCCCACTTACAGACCCCCAGGCCCCAGACTCCACCTTCTAGGTAGGTAGCCAGGATCTCCTTGAGGCGGGTTTTTTTTTTTTTCTTTTCTCTTGACCCCCCTACATTCCCCTGATAACACCTAGCCCTCCTTCTCCCCTCAGACTTTCCTGGACTGCCAGCAGGCAAAAGCATGTCCTGCAAGCCTCTGACCAGCAAGGGATACTGTGGGAGGGTCACCTCTGACCCCCACCCCACTTCAAGACCCCCAGGCCCCAAACTCCACCTTCTAGGAAGGTAGCCAGGATCTCCTTGAGGCGAGTTTTTTTTTTTTTTTTTCTTGACCCCCCTGCATTCCCCTGTTAACACCTAGCCCTCCTTCTCCCCCCAGATTTCCTGGACTGCCAGCAGGCAATAGCGTGTCCTGCAAGCCTGTGGCCCGCAAGGGATAATGAGGGAGGGTCACCTCTGACCCCCACCCCACTTCCAGACCCCCAGGCCCCAGACTCCACCTTCTAGGTAGGTAGCCAGGATCTCATTGAAGCGGTTTTTTTTTTTTCTTTTCTCTTGAACCCCCTGCATTCCCCTGTTAACACCTAGCCCTCCTTCTCCCCCCAAACTTTCCTGGACTGCCAGCAGGCAATAGCGTGTCCTGCAAGCCTCTGGCCAGCAAGGGATACTGAGGGAGGGTCACCTCTGACCCCCACCCCACTTCCAGAACCCCAGGCCCCAGACTCCAACTTCTAGGTAGGTAGCCAGTATCTCTTTGAGGCGGGTTTTTTTTTTTTCTTTTCTCTTGACCCCCCTGCATTCCCCTGTTAACACCTAGCCCTCCTTCTCCCCCCAGACTTTCCTGGACTGCCAGCAGGAAATAGCGTGTCCTGCAAGCCTCTGGCCAGCAAGGGATACTGAGGGAGCGTCACCTATGACCCACACCCCACTTCCAGAACCCAAGGCCTCAGACTCCACCTTCTAGGTAGGGAGCCAGGATCTCCTTGAGTCGGATTTTTTTTTTCTTTTCCCTTGAACCCCCTGCATTCCCCTGTTAACACCTAGCCCTCCTTCTCCCCCCAGACTTTCCTGAACTGCCAGCAGGCAATAGCGTGTCCTGCAAGCCTCTGGCCAGCAAGGGATACTGAGGGAGGGTCACCTCTGACCCCCACCCCACTTACAGACCCCCAGGCCCCAGACTCCACCTTCAAGGTATGTAGCCAGGATCTCCTTTAGGCGGGTTTTTTTTTTTTTCTTTTCTCTTGACCCCCCTGCATTCCCTGTTAACACCTAGCCCTCCTTCTCCCCCCAGAATTTCCTGGAGTGCCAGCAGGCAATAGCGTGTCCTGCAAGCCTCTGGCCTGCAAGGGATACTGAGGGAGGGTCACCTCTGACACCCACCCCACTTCCATACCCCCAGGCCCTAGACTCGACCTTCTAGGTAGGTAGCCAGGATCTCCTTGAGGCGTCTTTGTTTTTTTTTTTTTTTCTTTTCTCTTGACCCCTCTGCATTCCCCTGTTAACACCTAGCCCTCCTTCTCCCCCCAGACTTTCCTGGACTGCCAGCAGGCCATAGCGTGTCCTGCAAGCCTCTGGCCTGCAAGGGAAACTGAGGGAGGGTCACCCCTGACCCCCACCCCACTTCCAGACGCCCAGGCCCCAGACTCCACCTTCTAGGTAGGTAGCCAGGATCTCCTTGAGGCGGGTTTTTTCTTTTTTTTTTTTCTTTTCTCTTGACCCCCCTGCATTCCCCTGTTAACACCTAGCCCTCCTTCACCCCCAGACTTTCCTGGACTGCCAGCAGGCAATAGCGTGTCCTGCAAGCCTCTGGCGAGCAAGGCATACTGAGCGAGGGTCACCTCTGACCCCCACCCCACTTCCAGACCCCCAGGCCCCAGATTCCACCTTCTAGGTAGGTAGCCATGATCTCGTTGAGGCAGTTTTTTTTTTTTTTTCTTTTCTCTTGACACCCCTGCATTCCCCTGTTAACACCTAGTCCTCCTTCTCTCCCCGGATTTTCCTGGACTCCCAGCAGGAAATAGCGTTACCTGCAAGCCTCTGGCCAGCAAGGGATACTGAGGGAGGGTCAGCTCTGACCCCCACCCCACTTCCAGACCCCCAGGCCCCAGACTCCACCTTCTAGGTAGGTAGCCAGGATCTCCTTGAGGCGGTTTTTTTTTTTTTTTCTTTTCTCTTGACCCCCCTGCATTCCCCTCTTAACACCTAGCCCTCCTTCTCCCCCCAGACTTTCCTGTACTGCCATCAGGCAATAGCGTGTCCTGCAAGCCTCTGGCAAGCAAGGGATACTGAGGGAGGGTCACCTCTGACCCCCACCCCACTTCCAGACCCCCAGGCCCCAGACTCCACCTTCTAGGTAGGTAGCCAGGATCTCTTTGAGGCGGGTTTTTTTTTTTTTTTCTTTTCTCTTGACCCCTCTGCATTCCCCTGTTAACACCTAGCCCTCCTTCTCCCCCCAGACTTTCCTGGACTGCCAGCAGGCAATAGCGTGTCCTGCAAGCCTCTGGCCAGCAAGGGATACTGAGGGAGCGTCACCTCTGACCCACACCCCACTTCCTGAACCCCAGGCCCCAGACTCCACCTTCTAGGTAGGTAGCCAGGATCTCCTTGAGGCGGATTTTTTTTTTCTTTTCTCTTGACCCCCCTGCATTCCCCTGTTAACACCTAGCCCTCCTTCTTCCCCCAGACTTTCCTGGACTGCCAGCAGGCAATAGCGTGTCCTGCAAGCCTCTGGCCAGCAAGGGATACTGAGGGAGGGTCACCTCTGACCCACACCCCACTTCCAGACACCCAGGCCCCAGACTCCACCTTCTAGGAAGGTAGCCATGATCTCCTTGAGGCGTTATTTTTTTTTTTTTTCTCTAGACCCCCCTGCATTCCCCTGTTAACACCTAGCCCTCCTTCTCCCCCCAGACTTTCCTGGACTGCCAGCAGGCAATAGCGTGTCCTGGAAGCCTCTGGCCAGCAAGGGATACTGAGGGAGTGTCACCTCTGACCCCCACCCCACTTCCAGACCCCCAGGCCCCAGACTCCACCTTCTAGGTAGGTAGCCAGGATCTCCTTGAGTCGGGTTTTTTTTTTTTTTCTTTTCTCTTGACACCCCTGCATTCCCCTGTTAACACCTAGCCCTCCTTCTCCCCCCGGAATTTCCTGGATTGCCAGCAGGCAATAGCGTGTCCTGCAAGCCTCTGACCAGCAAGGGATACTGAGGGACGGTCACCTCTGACCCCCTCCCCACTTCCAGAACCCCAGGCCCGAGACCCCACCTTCTAGGTAGGTAGCCAGGATCTCCTTGAGGCGGTTTTTTTTTTTTTTTCTTTTCTCTTGACCTCCCTGCATTCCCCTGTTAACACCTAGCCCTCCTTCTCCCCCCAGACTTTCCTGGACTGCCAGCAGGCAATAGCGTGTCCTGCAAGCCTCTGGCCAGCAAGGGATACTGAGGGAGGGTCACCTCTTACCCCCACCCCACTTCCAGACCACCAGGCCCCAGACTCCACCTTCTAGGTATGTAGTCAGGATCTCCTTGAGGTGGGTTTATTTTTTTTTCTTTTCTCTTGACCCCCCTGCATTCCCCTGTTAACACCTAGCCCTCCTTCTCCCCCCCATCCATTCCTGGACTGCCAGCAGGCAATAGCGTGTCCTGCAAGACTCTGGCCAGCAAGGGATACTGAGGGAGCGTCACCTCTGACCCACACCCCACTTCCAGACCACCAGGCCCCAGACTCCACCTTCTAGGTAGGTAGCCAGGATCTCCTTGAGGCGGGTTTTTTTTTTTTCTTTTCTCCTGACCCCCCTGCATTCCCCTGTTAACACCTAGGCCTCCTTCTCCCCCCAGACTTTCCTGGACTGCCAGCAGGCTATAGCGTGTCTTGCAAGCCTCTGGCCAGCAAGGGATACTGAGGGAGGGTCACCTCTGACCCCCACACCACTTCCAGAACCCCAGGCCCAAGACTCCACCTTCTAGGTAGGTAGCCAGGATCTCCTTGAGGCGGGTTTTTTTTTTTCTTTTCTCTTGACCCCCCTGCATTCCCCTGTTAACACCTAGCCCTCCTTCTCCCCCCAGATTTCCTGGATTGCCAGCAGGCAATAGCGTGTCCTGCAAGCCTCTGGCCAGCAAGGGATACTGAGGGAGGGTCACCTCTGACCCCCAGCCCACTTACAGACCCCCAGGCCCCAGACTCCACCTTCTAGGTAGGTAGCCAGGATCTCCTTGAGGCGGGTTTTTTCTTTTTTTTTTTTTCTTTTCTCTTGACCCCCCTGCATTCCCCTGTTAACACCTAGCCCTCCTTCACCCCCAGACTTTCCTGGACTGCCAGCAGGCAATAGCGTGTCCTGCAAGCCTCTGGCGAGCAAGGCATACTGAGCGAGGGTCACCTCTGACCCCCACCCCACTTCCAGACCCCCAGGCCCCAGATTCCACCTTCTAGGTAGGTAGCCATGATCTCGTTGAGGCAGTTTTTTTTTTTTTTTTCTTTTCTCTTGACACCCCTGCATTCCCCTGTTAACACCTAGTCCTCCTTCTCTCCCCGGATTTTCCTGGACTCCCAGCAGGAAATAGCGTTACCTGCAAGCCTCTGGCCAGCAAGGGATACTGAGGGAGGGTCAGCTCTGACCCCCACCCCACTTCCAGACCCCCAGGCCCCAGACTCCACCTTCTAGGTAGGTAGCCAGGATCTCCTTGAGGCGGTTTTTTTTTTTTTTTCTTTTCTCTTGACCCCCCTGCATTCCCCTCTTAACACCTAGCCCTCCTTCTCCCCCCAGACTTTCCTGTACTGCCATCAGGCAATAGCGTGTCCTGCAAGCCTCTGGCAAGCAAGGGATACTGAGGGAGGGTCACCTCTGACCCCCACCCCACTTCCAGACCCCCAGGCCCCAGACTCCACCTTCTAGGTAGGTAGCCAGGATCTCTTTGAGGCGGGTTTTTTTTTTTTTTTCTTTTCTCTTGACCCCTCTGCATTCCCCTGTTAACACCTAGCCCTCCTTCTCCCCCCAGACTTTCCTGGACTGCCAGCAGGCAATAGCGTGTCCTGCAAGCCTCTGGCCAGCAAGGGATACTGAGGGAGCGTCACCTCTGACCCACACCCCACTTCCTGAACCCCAGGCCCCAGACTCCACCTTCTAGGTAGGTAGCCAGGATCTCCTTGAGGCGGATTTTTTTTTTCTTTTCTCTTGACCCCCCTGCATTCCCCTGTTAACACCTAGCCCTCCTTCTTCCCCCAGACTTTCCTGGACTGCCAGCAGGCAATAGCGTGTCCTGCAAGCCTCTGGCCAGCAAGGGATACTGAGGGAGGGTCACCTCTGACCCACACCCCACTTCCAGACACCCAGGCCCCAGACTCCACCTTCTAGGAGGGTAGCCAGGATCTCCTTGAGGCGTTATTTTTTTTTTTTTTTCTCTAGACCCCCCTGCATTCCCCTGTTAACACCTAGCCCTCCTTCTCCCCCCAGACTTTCCTGGACTGCCAGCAGGCAATAGCGTGTCCTGGAAGCCTCTGGCCAGCAAGGGATACTGAGGGAGGGTCACCTCTGACCCCCACCCCCACTTCCAGACCCCCAGGCCCCAGACTCCACCTTCTAGGTAGGTAGCCAGGATCTCCTTGAGTCGGGTTTTTTTTTTTTTTTTCTTTTCTCTTGACACCCCTGCATTCCCCTGTTAACACCTAGCCCTCCTTCTCCCCCCGGAATTTCCTGGATTGCCAGCAGGCAATAGCGTGTCCTGCAAGCCTCTGACCAGCAAGGGATACTGAGGGACGGTCACCTCTGACCCCCTCCCCACTTCCAGAACCCCAGGCCCGAGACCCCACCTTCTAGGTAGGTAGCCAGGATCTCCTTGAGGCGGTTTTTTTTTTTTTTTCTTTTCTCTTGACCTCCCTGCATTCCCCTGTTAACACCTAGCCCTCCTTCTCCCCCCAGACTTTCCTGGACTGCCAGCAGGCAATAGCGTGTCCTGCAAGCCTCTGGCCAGCAAGGGATACTGAGGGAGGGTCACCTCTTACCCCCACCCCACTTCCAGACCACCAGGCCCCAGACTCCACCTTCTAGGTATGTAGTCAGGATCTCCTTGAGGTGGGTTTATTTTTTTTCTTTTCTCTTGACCCCCCTGCATTCCCCTGTTAACACCTAGCCCTCCTTCTCCCCCCATCCATTCCTGGACTGCCAGCAGGCAATAGCGTGTCCTGCAAGACTCTGGCCAGCAAGGGATACTGAGGGAGCGTCACCTCTGACCCACACCCCACTTCCAGACCACCAGGCCCCAGACTCCACCTTCTAGGTAGGTAGCCAGGATCTCCTTGAGGCGGGTTTTTTTTTTTTCTTTTCTCCTGACCCCCCTGCATTCCCCTGTTAACACCTAGGCCTCCTTCTCCCCCCAGACTTTCCTGGACTGCCAGCAGGCTATAGCGTGTCTTGCAAGCCTCTGGCCAGCAAGGGATACTGAGGGAGGGTCACCTCTGACCCCCACACCACTTCCAGAACCCCAGGCCCAAGACTCCACCTTCTAGGTAGGTAGCCAGGATCTCCTTGAGGCGGGTTTTTTTTTTTTCTTTTCTCTTGACCCCCCTGCATTCCCCTGTTAACACCTAGCCCTCCTTCTCCCCCCAGATTTCCTGGATTGCCAGCAGGCAATAGCGTGTCCTGCAAGCCTCTGGCCAGCAAGGGATACTGAGGGAGGGTCACCTCTGACCCCCAGCCCACTTACAGACCCCCAGGCCCCAGACTCCACCTTCTAGGTAGGTAGCCAGGATCTCCTTGAGGCGGGTTTTTTTTTTTTTTCTTTTCTCTTGACCCCCCTACATTCCCCTGATAACACCTAGCCCTCCTTCTCCCCTCAGACTTTCCTGGACTGCCAGCAGGCAAAAGCATGTCCTGCAAGCCTCTGACCAGCAAGGGATACTGTGGGAGGGTCACCTCTGACCCCCACCCCACTTCAAGACCCCCAGGCCCCAAACTCCACCTTCTAGGAAGGTAGCCAGGATCTCCTTGAGGCGAGTTTTTTTTTTTTTTTTCTTGACCCCCCTGCATTCCCCTGTTAACACCTAGCCCTCCTTCTCCCCCCAGATTTCCTGGACTGCCAGCAGGCAATAGCGTGTCCTGCAAGCCTGTGGCCCGCAAGGGATAATGAGGGAGGGTCACCTCTGACCCCCACCCCACTTCCAGACCCCCAGGCCCCAGACTCCACCTTCTAGGTAGGTAGCCAGGATCTCATTGAAGCGGTTTTTTTTTTTTTCTTTTCTCTT
This sequence comes from Tupaia tana, assembly GCA_026018925.1. Lineage (NCBI taxonomy): Eukaryota > Metazoa > Chordata > Mammalia > Scandentia > Tupaiidae > Tupaia > Tupaia tana. Next base: position 15,343 of record JAKSZU010000345.1, on the reverse strand, counting down.
GAACCCCCTGCATTCCCCTGTTAACACCTAGCCCTCCTTCTCCCCCCAAACTTTCCTGGACTGCCAGCAGGCAATAGCGTGTCCTGCAAGCCTCTGGCCAGCAAGGGATACTGAGGGAGGGTCACCTCTGACCCCCACCCCACTTCCAGAACCCCAGGCCCCAGACTCCAACTTCTAGGTAGGTAGCCAGTATCTCTTTGAGGCGGGTTTTTTTTTTTTTTCTTTTCTCTTGACCCCCCTGCATTCCCCTGTTAACACCTAGCCCTCCTTCTCCCCCCAGACTTTCCTGGACTGCCAGCAGGAAATAGCGTGTCCTGCAAGCCTCTGGCCAGCAAGGGATACTGAGGGAGCGTCACCTATGACCCACACCCCACTTCCAGAACCCAAGGCCTCAGACTCCACCTTCTAGGTAGGGAGCCAGGATCTCCTTGAGTCGGATTTTTTTTTTTCTTTTCCCTTGAACCCCCTGCATTCCCCTGTTAACACCTAGCCCTCCTTCTCCCCCCAGACTTTCCTGAACTGCCAGCAGGCAATAGCGTGTCCTGCAAGCCTCTGGCCAGCAAGGGATACTGAGGGAGGGTCACCTCTGACCCCCACCCCACTTACAGACCCCCAGGCCCCAGACTCCAACTTCAAGGTATGTAGCCAGGATCTCCTTTAGGCGGGTTTTTTTTTTTTCTTTTCTCTTGACCCCCCTGCATTCCCTGTTAACACCTAGCCCTCCTTCTCCCCCCAGAATTTCCTGGAGTGCCAGCAGGCAATAGCGTGTCCTGCAAGCCTCTGGCCTGCAAGGGATACTGAGGGAGGGTCACCTCTGACACCCACCCCACTTCCATACCCCCAGGCCCTAGACTCGACCTTCTAGGTAGGTAGCCAGGATCTCCTTGAGGCGTCTTTGTTTTCTTTTTTTTTTCTTTTCTCTTGACCCCTCTGCATTCCCCTGTTAACACCTAGCCCTCCTTCTCCCCCCAGACTTTCCTGGACTGCCAGCAGGCCATAGCGTGTCCTGCAAGCCTCTGGCCTGCAAGGGAAACTGAGGGAGGGTCACCCCTGACCCCCACCCCACTTCCAGACGCCCAGGCCCCAGACTCCACCTTCTAGGTAGGTAGCCAGGATCTCCTTGAGGCGGGTTTTTTCTTTTTTTTTTTTCTTTTCTCTTGACCCCCCTGCATTCCCCTGTTAACACCTAGCCCTCCTTCACCCCCAGACTTTCCTGGACTGCCAGCAGGCAATAGCGTGTCCTGCAAGCCTCTGGCGAGCAAGGCATACTGAGCGAGGGTCACCTCTGACCCCCACCCCACTTCCAGACCCCCAGGCCCCAGATTCCACCTTCTAGGTAGGTAGCCATGATCTCGTTGAGGCAGTTTTTTTTTTTTTTTCTTTTCTCTTGACACCCCTGCATTCCCCTGTTAACACCTAGTCCTCCTTCTCTCCCCGGATTTTCCTGGACTCCCAGCAGGAAATAGCGTTACCTGCAAGCCTCTGGCCAGCAAGGGATACTGAGGGAGGGTCAGCTCTGACCCCCACCCCACTTCCAGACCCCCAGGCCCCAGACTCCACCTTCTAGGTAGGTAGCCAGGATCTCCTTGAGGCGGTTTTTTTTTTTTTTTTCTTTTCTCTTGACCCCCCTGCATTCCCCTCTTAACACCTAGCCCTCCTTCTCCCCCCAGACTTTCCTGTACTGCCATCAGGCAATAGCGTGTCCTGCAAGCCTCTGGCAAGCAAGGGATACTGAGGGAGGGTCTCCTCTGACCACCACCCCACTTCCAGACCCCCAGGCCCCAGACTCCACCTTCTAGGTAGGTAGCCAGGATCTCCTTGAGGCGGGTTTTTTTTTTTCTTTTCTCTTGACCCCCCTGCATTCCCCTGTTAACACCTAGCCCTCCTTCTCCCCCCAGACTTTCCTGGACTGCCAGCAGGCAATAGCGTGTCCTGCAAGCCTTGGCTAGCAAGGGATACTGAGGGAGGGTCACCTCTGACCCCCACCCCACTTCAAGACACCCAGGCCCCAGACTCCACCTTCTAGGTAGGTAGACAGGATCTCCTTGAGGCGGGTTTTTTTTTTTTCTTTTCTCTTGACCCCCCTGCATTCCCCTGCCAACACCTAGCCCTCCGGCTCCCCCCAGACTTTCCTGGACTGCCAGCAGGCAATAGCGTGTCCTGCAAGTCTCTGGCCAGCAAGGGATACGGAGGGAGGGTCACCTCTGACCCCCACTCCACTTCCAGACCCCCAGGCCCCAGACTCCACCTTCTAGGTAGGTAGCCAGGATCTACTTGAGGCGGGTTTTTTTATTTTTTTTTCTTTTCTCTTGACCCAGCTGCATTCCCCTGTTAACACCTAGCCCTCCTTCTCCCCCCAGATTTTCCTGGACTGCCAGCAGGCAATAGCGTGTCCTGCAAGCCTCTGGCCAGCAAGGGATACTGAGGGAGGGTCACCCCTGACCCCCACCCCACTTCCAGACGCCCAGGCCCTAGACTCCACCTTCTAGGTAGGTAGCCAGGATCTCCTTGAGGTGGGTTTTTTCTTTTTTTTTTTTCTTTTCTCTTGACCCCCCTGCATTCCCCTGTTAACACCTAGCCCTCCTTCACCCCCAGACTTTCCTGGACTGCCAGCAGGCAATAGCGTGTCCTGCAAGCCTTTGGCCAGCAAGGCATACTGAGCGAGGGTCACCTCTGACCCCCACCCCACTTCCAGACCCCCAGGCCCCAGATTCCACCTTCTAGGTAGGTTGCCATGATCTCGTTGAGGCAGTTTTTTTTTTTTTTCTTTTCTCTTGACACCCCTGCATTCCCCTGTTAACACCTAGTCCTCCTTCTCTCCCCGGATTTTCCTGGACTCCCAGCAGGCAATAGCGTTACCTGCAAGCCTCTGGCCAGCAAGGGATACTGAGGGAGGGTCAGCTCTGACCCCCACCCCACTTCCAGACCCCCAGGCCCCAGACTCCACCTTCTAGGTAGGTAGCCAGGATCTCCTTGAGGCGGTTTTTTTTTTTTTTCTTTTCTCTTGACCCCCCTGCATTCCCCTCTTAACACCTAGCCCTCCTTCTCCCCCCAGACTTTCCTGTACTGCCAGCAGGCAATAGCGTGTCCTGCAAGCCTCTGGCAAGCAAGGGATACTGAGGGAGGGTCTCCTCTGACCACCACCCCACTTCCAGACCCCCAGGCCACAGACTCCACCTTCTAGGTAGGTAGCCAGGATCTCCTTGAGGCGGTTTTTTTTTTTTTTTCTTTTCTCTTGACCCCCCTGCATTCCCCTGTTAACACCTAGCCCTCCTTCTCCCCCCAGACTTTCCTGGAGTGCCAGCAGGCAATAGCGTGTCCTGCAAGCCTTGGCTAGCAAGGGATACTGAGGGAGGTTCACCTCTGACCCCCACCCCACTTCAAGACACCCAGGCCCCAGACTCCACCTTCTAGGTAGGTAGACAGGATCTCCTTGAGGCGGGTTTTTTTTTTTTCTTTTCTCTTGACCCCCCTGCATTCCCCTGCCAACACCTAGCCCTCCGGCTCCCCCCAGAATTTCCTGGACTGCCAGCAGGCAATAGCGTGTCCTGCAAGTCTCTGGCCAGCAAGGGATACGGAGGGAGGGTCACCTCTGACCCCCACTCCACATCCAGACCCCCAGGCCCCAGACTCCACCTTCTAGGTAGGTAGCCAGGATCTACTTGAGGCGGGTTTTTTTATTTTTTTTTCTTTTCTCTTGACCCAGCTGCATTCCCCTGTTAACACCTAGCCCTCCTTCTCCCCCCAGATTTTCCTGGACTGCCAGCAGGCAATAGCGTGTCCTGCAAGCCTCTGGCCAGCAAGGGATACTGAGGGAGGGTCACCTCTGACCCCCACCCCACTTCCAGACCCCCAGGCCCCAGACTCCACCTTCTAGGTAGGTAGCCAGAATCTCCTTGAGGCGGATTTTTTTTTTTCTTTTCTCTTGACCCCCCTGCATTCCCCTGTTAACACCTAGCCCTCCTTCTTCCCCAGATTTTCCTGGACTGCCAGCAGGCAATAGCGTATCCTGCAAGCCTCTGGCCAGCAAGGGATACTGAGGGAGGTTCACCTCTGACCCCCACCCCACTTCCAGACCCCCAGGCCCCAGACTCCACCTTCTAGGTAGGTAGCCAGTATCTCCTTGAGGCGGGTTTTCTTTTTTTTCTTTTCTCTTCACCCCCCTGCATTCCCCTGTTAACACCTAGCCCTCCTTCTCCCCCCAGACTTTCCTGGACTGCCAGCAGGCAATAGCGTGTCCTGCAAGCCTCTGGCCAGCAAGGGATACTGAGGGAGGGTCACCTCTGACCCCCACCCCACTTCCAGACCCCCAGGACCGAGACTCCACCTTCTAGGTAGGTAGCCAGGATCTCCTTGAGGCGGGTTTTTTTTTTTTTTCTTTTCTCTTGACCCCCCTGCATTCCCCTGTTAACACCTAGCCCTCCTTCTCCCCCCAGACTTTCCTGGACTGCCAGCAGGCAATAGCGTGTCCTACAAGCCTCTGGCCAGCAAGGGATACTGAGGGAGCGTCACCTCTGACCCACACCCCACTTCCAGAACCCCAGGCCCCAGACTCCACCTTCTAGGTAGGTAGCCAGGATCTCCTTGAGGCGGATTTTTTTTTTCTTTTCTCTTGACCCCCCTGCATTACCCTGTTAACACCTAGCCCTCCTTCTCCCCCCAGAATTTCCTGGACTGCCAGCAGGCAATAACGTGTCCTGCAAGCCTCTGGCCAGCAAGGGATACTGAGGGAGGGTCACCTCTGACCCCCACCCCACTTCCAGACCCCCAGGCCCCAGATTCCACCTTCTAGGTAGGTAGCCAGGATCTCCTTGAGGCGGGTTTTCTTTTTTCTTTTCTCTTGACCCCCCTGCATTCCCCTGTTAACACCTAGCCCTCCTTCTCCCCCCAGAATTTCCTGGACTGCCAGCAGGCAATAGCGTGTCCTGCAAGCCTCTGGCCAGCTAGTGATACTGAGGGAGGGTCACCTCTGACCCCCACCCCACTTCCAGACAACCAGGCCCCAGACTCCACCTTCTAGGTAGGTAGGCAGGATCTCCTTGAGTCAGGTTTTTTTTTTTTTTTTCTTTTTTCTTGACACCCCTGCATTCCCCTGTTAAAACCTAGCCCTCCTTCTCCCCCCGGAATTTCCTGGATTGCCAGTAGGCAATAGCGTGTCCTGCAAGCCTCTGACCAGCAAGGGATACTGAGGGACGGTCACCTCTGACCCCCTCCCCACTTCCAGAACCCCAGGCCCCAGACCACACCTTCTAGGTAGGTAGCCAGGATCTCCTTGAGGCGGGTTTTTTTTTTTTTTTTCTTTTCTCTTGACCTCCCTGCATTCCCCTGTTAACACCTAGCCCTCCTTCTCCCCCCAGACTTTCCTGGACTGCCAGCAGGCAATAGCGTGTCCTGCAAGCCTCTGGCCAGCAAGGGATACTGAGGGAGGGTCACCTCTTACCCCCACCCCACTTCCAGACCACCAGGCCCCAGACTCCACCTTCTAGGTAGGTAGCCAGGATCTCCTTGAGGCGGGTTTATTTTTTTTCTTTTCTCTTGACCCCCCTGCATTCCCCTGTTAACGCCTAGACCTCCTTCTCCCCCCATCCATTCCTGGACTGCCAGCAGGCAATAGCGTGTCCTGCAAGACTCTGGCCAGCAAGGGATACTGAGGGAGCGTCACCTCTGACCCACACCCCACTTCCAGACCACCAGGCCCCAGACTCCACCTTCTAGGTAGGTAGCCAGGATCTCCTTGAGGCGGGTTTTTTTTTTTTCTTTTCTCTTGACCCCCCTGCATTCCCCTGTTAACACCTAGGCCTCCTTCTCCCCCCAGACTTTCCTGGACTGCCAGCAGGCTATAGCGTGTCTTGCAAGACTCTGGCCAGCAAGGGATACTGAGGGAGGGTCACCTCTGACCCCCACCCCACTTCCAGACCCCCAGGCCCCAGACTCCACCTTCTAGCTAGGTAGCCAGGATCTCCTTGAGGCGGGTTTTTTTTTTTTTTTCTTTTCTCTTGACCCCCTGCATTCCCCTGTTAACACCTAGCCCTCCTTCTCCCCCCAGACTTTCCTGGACTGCCAGCAGGCAATAGCGTGTCCTGCAAGCCTCTGGCCAGCAAGGGATACTGAGGGAGTGTCACCTCTGACCCCCACCCCACTTCCAGACCCCCAGGCCCCAGACTCCACCTTCTAGGTAGGTACCCAGGATCTCCTTGAGGCGGTTTTTTTTTTTTTCTTTACTCTTGACCCCCCTGCAATCCCCTGTTAACACCTAGCCCTCCTTCTCCCCCCAGACTTTCCTGGACTGCCAGCAGGCAATAGCGTGTCCTACAAGCCTTTGGCCAGCAAGGGATACTGTGGGAGGGTCACCTCTGACCCCCACCCCACTTCCAGACCCCCAGGCCCGAGACTCCACCTTCTAGGTAGGTAGCCAGGATCTCTTTGAGGCGGGTTTTTTTTTTTTTTTCTTTTCTCTTGACCCCTCTGCATTCCCCTGTTAACACCTAGCCCTCCTTCTCCCCCCAGAATTTCCTGGACTGCCAGCAGGCAATAGCGTGACCTACAAGCATCTGGCCAGCAAGGGATACTGAGGGAGCGTCACCTCTGACCCACACCCCACTTCCAGAACCCCAGGCCCCAGACTCCACCTTCTAGGTAGGTAGCCAGGATCTCCTTGAGGCGGATTTTTTTTTTTCTTTTCTCTTGACCCCCCTGCATTCCCCTGTTAACACCTAGCCCTCCTTCTCCCCCCAGAATTTCCTGGACTGCCAGCAGGCAATAGCGTGTCCCGCAAGCCACTGGCCAGCAAGGGATACTGAGGGAGCGTCACCTCTGAACCCCACCCCACTTCCAGACCCCCAGGCCCCAGACTCCACCTTCTACGTAGGTAGCCAGGATCTCCTTGAGGCGGTTTTTTTTTTTTTTTTCTATTCTTTTGACCCCCCTGCATTCCCCTGTTAACACCTAGCCCTCCTTCTCCCCCCAGACTTTCCTGGACTGCCAGCAGGCTATAGCGTGTCCTGCAAGCCTCTGGCCAGCAAGGGATACTGACGGAGGGTCACCTCTGACCCCCACCCCACTTCCAGTCCCCCACGCCCCAGACTCCACCTTCTAGGTAGGTAGCCAGTATCTCCTTGAGGCGGGTTTTTTTTGTTTTTTCTTTTCTCTTGACCCCCCTGCATTCCCCTGTTAACACCTAGCCCTCCTTCTCCCCCCAGATTTTCCTGGACTGCCAGCAGCTCATAGCGTGTCCTGCAACCCTCTGGCCAGCAAGGGATACTGAGGGAGGGTCACCTCTGACCCCCACCCCACTTCCAGACCCCCAGGCCCCAGACTCCACCTCCTAGGTAGGTAGCCAGGATCTCCTCTAGGCGGGTTTTTTTTTTTTTCTTTTCTCTTGACCCCCCTGCATTCCCCTGTTAACACCTAGCCCTCCTTCTCCCCCCAGACTTTCCTGGACTGCCAGCAGGCAATAGCGTGTCCTGCAAGCCTCTGGCAGGCAAGGGATACTGAGGGAGGGTCACCTCTGACCCCCACCCCACTTCCAGACCCCCAGGCCCCAGACTCCAACTTCTAGGTAGGTAGCCAGGATCTCCTTGATGCGCGTTTTTTTTTTTTTTCTTTTCTCTTGACCCCCCTGCATTCCCCTGTTAACACCTAGCCCTCCTTCTCCCCCCAGATTTTCCTGGACTGCCAACAGGCAATAGCATGTCCTGCAAGCCTCTGGCCAGCAAGGGATACTGAGGGAGGGTCACCTCTGACCCCCACCCCACTTCAAGACCCCCAGGCCCCAGACTCCACCTTCTAGGAAGGTAGCCAGGATCTCCTTGTGGCGAGTTTTTTTTTTTTTTTCTTTTTTCTTGACCCCCCTGCATTCCCCTGTTAACACCTAGCCCTCCTTCTCCCCCCAGACATTCCTGGACTGCCAGCAGGCAATAGCGTGTCCTGCAAGCCTCTGGCCAGCATGCGATACTGAGAGAGGGTCACCTCTGACCCCACCCCACTTCCAGACCCCCAGGCCCCAGACTCCACCTTCTAGGTAGGTAGCCAGGATCTCCTTGAGGCGGGTTTTTTTTTTTTTCTTTTCTCTTGACCCCCTGAATTCCCCTGTTAACACCTAGCCCTCCTTCTCCCCCCAGACTTTCCTGGACTGCCAGCAGGCAATAGCGTGTCCTGCAAGCCTCTGGCCAGCAAGGGATACTGAGGGAGTGTCACCTCTGACCCCCACCCCACTTCCAGACCCCCAGGCCCCAGACTCCACCTTCTAGGTATGTAGCCAGGATCTCCTTGAGGCGGGTTTTTTTTTTTTTCTTTTCTCTTGACCCCCCTGCATTCCCCTGTTAACACCTAGCCCTCCTTCTCCCCCCCAGAATTTCCTGGACTGCCAGCAGGCAATAGCGTATCCTGCAAGCCTCTGGCCAGCAAGGGATACTGAGGGAGGGTCACCTCTGACCCCCACCCCCACTTCCAGACCCCCAGGCCCCAGACTCCACCTTCTAGGTAGGTAGCCAGGATATCCTTGAGGTGGTTTTTTTTTTTTTTTTCTTTTCTCTTGACCCCCCTGCATTCCCCTGTTAAAACCTAGCCCTCCTTCTCCCCCCAGACTATCCTGGACTGCCAGCAGGCAATAGCGTGTCCTACAAGCCTCTGGCCAGCAAGGGATACTGTGGGAGGGTCACCTCTGACCCGCACCCCACTTCCAGACCCCCAGGCCCGAGACTCCACCTTCTAGGTAGGTAGCCAGGATCTCTTTGAGGCGGGTTTTTTTTTTTTTTTTTTCTTTTCTCTTGACCCCTCTGCATTCCCCTGTTAACACCTAGCCCTCCTTCTCCCCCCAGACTTTCCTGGACTGCCAGCAGGCAATAGCGTGTCCTACAAGCCTCTGGCCAGCAAGGGATACTGAGGGAGCGTCACCTCTGACCCACACCCCACTTCCAGAACCCCAGGCCCCAGACTCCACCTTCTAGGTAGGTAGCCAGGATCTCCTTGAGGCGGATTTTTTTTTTTTTCTTTTCTCTTGACCCCCCCTGCATTCCCCTGTTAACACCTAGCCCTCCTTCTCCCCCCAGAATTTCCTGGACTGCCAGCAGGCAATAGCGTGTCCTGCAAGCCTCTGGCCAGCAAGGGATACTGAGGGAGGGTCACCTCTGACCCCCACCCCACTTCCAGACCCCCAGGCCCCAGATTCCACCTTCTAGGTAGGTAGCCAGGATCTCCTTGAGGCGGGTTTTTTTTTTTTTCTTTTCTCTTGACCCCCCTGCATTCCCCTGTTAACACCTAGCCCTCCTTCTCCCCCCAGAATTTCCTGGACTGCCAGCAGGCAATAGCGTGTCCTGCAAGCCTCTGGCCAGCAAGAGATACTGAGGGAGGGTCACCTCTGACCCTCACCCCACTTCCAGACCCCCAGGCCCCAGACTTCACCTTCTAGGTAGGTAGCCAGGATCTCCTTGAGGCGTTTTTTTTTTTTTTTCTTTTCCCTAGACCCCCCTGCATTCCCCTGTTAACACCTAGCCCTCCTTCTCCCCCCGGACTTTCCTGGACTGCCAGCAGGCAATAGCGTGTCCTGCAAGCCTCTGGCCAGCAAGGGATACTGAGGGAGGGTCACCTCTGACCCCCACCCCACTTCCAGACCCCCAGGCCCCAGACTCCACCTTCTAGGTAGGTAGCCAGGATATCCTTGAGTCGGGTTTTTTTTTTTTTTTTCTTTTCTCTTGACACCCCTGCATTCCCCTGTTAACACCTAGCCCTCCTTCTCCCCCCGGAATTTCCTGGATTGCCAGCAGGCAATAGCGTGTCCTGCAAGCCTCTGACCAGCAAGGGATACTGAGGGACGGTCACCTCTGACCCCCTCCCCACTTCCAAAACCCAAGGCCCCAGACTCCACCTTCTAGGTAGGTGGCCAGGATCTCCTTGAGGCGGTTTTTTTTTTTTTTCTTTTCTCTTGACCCCCTGCATTCCCCTGTTAACACCTAGCCCTCCTTCTCCCCCCAGACTTTCCTGGACTGCCAGCAGGCAATAGCGTGTCCTGCAAGCCTCTGGCCAGCAAGGGATACTGAGGGAGTGTCACCTCTGACCCCCACCCCACTTCCAGACCCCCAGGCCCCAGACTCCACCTTCTAGGTAGGTAGCCAGGATCTCCTTGAGGCGGGTTTTTTTTTTTCTTTTCTCTTGACCCCCCTGCATTCCCCTGTTAACACCTAGCCCTCCTTCTCCCCCCAGAATTTCCTGGACTGCCAGCAGGCAATAGCGTGTCCTACAAGCCTCTGGCCAGCAAGAGATACTGAGGGAGGGTCACCTCTGACCCCCACCCCACTTCCAGACCCCCCAGGCCCCAGACTCCACCTTCTAGGTAGGTACCCAGGATCTCCTTGAGGCGGTTTTTTTTTTTTCTTTTCTCTTGACCCCCCTGCATTCCCCTGTTAACACCTAGCCCTCCTTCTCCCCCCAGACTTTCCTGGACTGCCAGCACGCAATAGCGTGTCCTGGAAGCCTCTGGCCAGCAAGGGATACTGAGGGAGGGTCACCTCTGACCCCCCACCCCACTTCCAGACCCCCAGTCCCCAGACTCCACCTTCTAGGTAGGTAGCCAGGATCTCCTTGAGTCGGGTTTTTTTTTTTTTTTCTTTTTTCTTGACACCCCTGCATTCCCCTGTTAACACCTAGCCCTCCTTCTCCCCCCGGAATTTCCTGGATTGCCAGTTGGCAATAGCGTGTCCTGCAAGCCTCTGACCAGCAAGGGATACTGAGGGACGGTCACCTCTGACCCCCTCCCCACTTCCAGAACCCCAGGCCCCAGACCCCACCTTCTAGGTAGGTAGCCAGGATCTCCTTGAGGCGGGTTTTTTTTTTTTTTTTTTCTTTTCTCTTGACCTCCCTGAATTCCCTGTTAACACCTAGCCCTCCTTCTCCCCCCAGACTTTCCCGGACTGCCAGCAGGCAATAGCGTGTCCTGCAAGCCTCTGGCCAGCAAGGGATACTGAGGGAGGGTCACCTCTTACCCCCACACCCCACTTCCAGACCACCAGGCCCCAGACTCCACCTTCTAGGTAGGTAGCCAGGATCTCCTTGAGGCGGGTTTATTTTTTTTCTTTTCTCTTGACCCCCCTGCATTCCCCTGTTAACGCCTAGCCCTCCTTCTCCCCCCATCCATTCCTGGACTGCCAGCAGGCAATAGCGTGTCCTGCAAGACTCTGGCCAGCAAGGGATACTGTGGGAGCGTCACCTCTGACCCACACCCCACTTCCAGACCACCAGGCCCCAGACTCTACCTTCTAGGTAGGTAGCCAGGATCTCCTTGAGGCGGGTTTTTTTTTTTTTTTCTTTTCTCTTGACCCCCCTGCATTCCCCTGTTAACACCTAGGCCTCCTTTTCCCCCCAGACTTTCCTTGACTGCCAGCAGGCTATAGCGTGTCTTGCAAGACTCTGGCCAGCAAGGGATACTGAGGGAGGGTCACCTCTGACCGCCACCCCCACTTCCAGACCCCCCAGGCCCCAGACTCCAACTTCTAGGTAGGTAGCCAGGATCTCCTTGATGCGCGCTTTTTTTTTTCTTTTCTCTTGACCCCCCTGCATTCCCCTGTTAACACCTAGCCCTCCTTCTCCCCCCAGATTTTCCTGGACTGCCAACAGGCAATAGCATGTCCTGCAAGCCTCTGACCAGCAAGGGATACTGAGGGAGGGTCACCTCTGACCCCCACCCCACTTCAAGACCCCCAGGCCCCAGACTCCACCTTCTAGGAAGGTAGCCAGGATCTCCTTGTGGCGAGTTTTTTTTTTTTCTTTTTTCTTGACCCCCCTGCATTCCCCTGTTAACACCTAGCCCTCCTTCTCCCCCCAGACATTCCTGGACTGCCAGCAGGCAATAGCGTGTCCTGCAAGCCTCTGGCCAGCATGGGATACTGAGAGAGGGTCACCTCTGACCCCCACCCCACTTCCAGACCCCCAGGCCCCAGACTCCACCTTCTAGGTTGGTAGCCAGGATCTCCTTGAGGCGGGTTTTTTTTTTTTCTTTTCTCTTGACCCCCCTGCATTCCCCTGTTAACACCTAGCCCTCCTTCTCCCCCCAGAGTTTCCTGGACTGCCAGCAGGCAATAGCGTGTCCTGCAAGCCTCTGGCCAGCAAGGGATACTGAGGGAGTGTCACCTCTGACCCCCACCCCACTTCCAGACCCCCAGGCCCCAGACTCCACCTTCTAGGTAGGTAGCCAGGATCTCCTTTAGGCGGGTTTTTTTTTTTTTTCTTTTCTCTTGACCCCCCTGCATTCCCCTGTTAACACCTAGCCCTCCTTCTCCCCCCAGAATTTCCTGGACTGCCAGCAGGCAATAGCGTGTCCTGCAAGCCTCTGGCCAGCAAGGGATACTGAGGGAGGGTCACCTCTGACCCCCACCCCACTTCCAGACCCCCAGGCCCCAGACTCCACCTTCTAGGTAGGTAGCCAGGATCTCCTTGAGGTGGTTTTTTTTTTTTTTCTTTTCTCTTGACCCCCCTGCATTCCCCTGTTAACACCTAGCCCTCCTTCTCCCCCCAGACTTTCCTGGACTGCCAGCAGGCAATAGCGTGTCCTACAAGCCTCTGGCCAGCAAGGGATACTGTGGGAGGGTCACCTCTGACCCCCACCCCACTTCCAGACCCCCACGCCCGAGACTCCACCTTCTAGGTAGGTAGCCAGGATCTCTTTGAGGCGGGTTTTTTTTTTTTTTTTTTCTTTTCTCTTGACCCCTCTGCATTCCCCTGTTAACACCTAGCCCTCCTTCTCCCCCCAGACTTTCCTGGACTGCCAGCAGGCAATAGCGTGTCCTGCAACCCTCTGGCCAGCAAGGGATACTGAGGGAGGGTCACCTCTGACCCCCACCCCACTTCCAGACCCCCAGGCCCCAGACTCCACCTCCTAGGTAGGTAGCCAGGATCTCCTCTAGGCGGGTTTTTTTTTTTTTTCTTTTCTCTTGACCCCCCTGCATTCCCCTGTTAACACCTAGCCCTCCTTCTCCCCCCAGACTTTCCTGGACTGCCAGCAGGCAATAGCGTGTCCTGCAAGCCTCTGGCAGGCAAGGGATACTGAGGGAGGGTCACCTCTGACCCCCACCCCACTTCCAGACCCCCAGGCCCCAGACTCCAACTTCTAGGAAGGTAGCCAGGATCTCCTTGTGGCGAGTTTTTTTTTTTTTCTTTTTTCTTGACCCCCCTGCATTCCCCTGTTAACACCTAGCCCTCCTTCTCCCCCCAGACATTCCTGGACTGCCAGCAGGCAATAGCGTGTCCTGCAAGCCTCTGGCCAGCATGCGATACTGAGAGAGGGTCACCTCTGACCCCCACCCCACTTCCAGACCCCCAGGCCCCAGACTCCACCTTCTAGGTAGGTAGCCAGGATCTCCTTGAGGCGGGTTTTTTTTTTTTCTTTTCTCTTGACCCCCTGCATTCCCCTGTTAACACCTAGCCCTCCTTCTCCCCCCAGACTTTCCTGGACTGCCAGCAGGCAATAGCGTGTCCTGCAAGCCTCTGGCCAGCAAGGGATACTGAGGGAGTGTCACCTCTGACCCCCACCCCACTTCCAGACCCCCAGGCCCCAGACTCCACCTTCTAGGTAGGTAGCCAGGATCTCCTTGAGGCGGGTTTTTTTTTTTTCTTTTCTCTTGACCCCCCTGCATTCCCCTGTTAACACCTAGCCCTCCTTCTCCCCCCAGAATTTCCTGGACTGCCAGCAGGCAATAGCGTATCCTGCAAGCCTCTGGCCAGCAAGGGATACTGAGGGAGGGTCACCTCTGACCCCCACCCCACTTCCAGACCCCCAGGCCCCAGACTCCACCTTCTAGGTAGGTAGCCAGGATCTCCTTGAGGTGGTTTTTTTTTTTTTTCTTTTCTCTTGACCCCCCTGCATTCCCCTGTTAACACCTAGCCCTCCTTCTCCCCCCCAGACTATCCTGGACTGCCAGCAGGCAATAGCGTGTCCTACAAGCCTCTGGCCAGCAAGGGATACTGTGGGAGGGTCACCTCTGACCCGCACCCCACTTCCAGACCCCCAGGCCCGAGACTCCACCTTCTAGGTAGGTAGCCAGGATCTCTTTGAGGCGGGTTTTTTTTTTTTTTTTTTTCTTTTCTCTTGACCCCTCTGCATTCCCCTGTTAACACCTAGCCCTCCTTCTCCCCCCAGACTTTCCTGGACTGCCAGCAGGCAATAGCGTGTCCTACAAGCCTCTGGCCAGCAAGGGATACTGAGGGAGCGTCACCTCTGACCCACACCCCACTTCCAGAACCCCAGGCCCCAGACTCCACCTTCTAGGTAGGTAGCCAGGATCTCCTTGAGGCGGGTTTTTTTTTTTTTCTTTTCTCTTGACCCCCTGCATTCCCCTGTTAACACCTAGCCCTCCTTCTCCCCCCAGACTTTCCTGGACTGCCAGCAGGCAATAGCGTGTCCTGCAAGCCTCTGGCCAGCAAGGGATACTGAGGGAGTGTCACCTCTGACCCCCACCCCACTTCCAGACCCCCAGGCCCCAGACTCCACCTTCTAGGTAGGTAGCCAGGATCTCCTTGAGGCGGGTTTTTTTTTTTTCTTTTCTCTTGACCCCCCTGCATTCCCCCTGTTAACACCTAGCCCTCCTTCTCCCCCCAGAATTTCCTGGACTGCCAGCAGGCAATAGCGTATCCTGCAAGCCTCTGGCCAGCAAGGGATACTGAGGGAGGGTCACCTCTGACCCCCACCCCACTTCCAGACCCCCAGGCCCCAGACTCCACCTTCTAGGTAGGTAGCCAGGATATCCTTGAGGTGGTTTTTTTTTTTTTTTTTCTTTTCTCTTGACCCCCCTGCATTCCCCTGTTAAAACCTAGCCCTCCTTCTCCCCCCAGACTATCCTGGACTGCCAGCAGGCAATAGCGTGTCCTACAAGCCTCTGGCCAGCAAGGGATACTGTGGGAGGGTCACCTCTGACCCGCACCCCACTTCCAGACCCCCAGGCCCGAGACTCCACCTTCTAGGTAGGTAGCCAGGATCTCTTTGAGGCGGGTTTTTTTTTTTTTTTTTTCTTTTCTCTTGACCCCTCTGCATTCCCCTGTTAACACCTAGCCCTCCTTCTCCCCCCAGACTTTCCTGGACTGCCAGCAGGCAATAGCGTGTCCTACAAGCCTCTGGCCAGCAAGGGATACTGAGGGAGCGTCACCTCTGACCCACACCCCCACTTCCAGAACCCCAGGCCCCAGACTCCACCTTCTAGGTAGGTAGCCAGGATCTCCTTGAGGCGGATTTTTTTTTTTTCTTTTCTCTTGACCCCCCTGCATTCCCCTGTTAACACCTAGCCCTCCTTCTCCCCCCCAGAATTTCCTGGACTGCCAGCAGGCAATAGCGTGTCCTGCAAGCCTCTGGCCAGCAAGG